>JAQJVL010000341.1:5000-37079 GCA_035578905.1 Stictocephala bisonia | reverse complement strand
TCCACCATTTGATATTTCTGCTACAATTAATTATAGCCCACCGAGTACGCTAACAGTATGCCGAGTTACTTGCTAACCATTTGCAAGTAACAAGGCGGACACCCCCCCCCTCTTGTCCCATGATGAGTTACTTCTACTTGATTTGGGTTAGACGGCCGCCATCATTTTCAAAAGTCTGATGCTTATTTCACAAATTTTATAGATTACCTATAATCATTAGAAAAAAATTACTTATCACCTATCTAATGAATTTGACTTCTACCCCCAGTTCTGCAGACATGCTGTTGACCGCAATCAGACCCATCCACTTAATGTACATCCACTTAATGGACCCATCCAATTTATGTCCCATTAACTCAGTCTGTTTGCTAGATTGTTCTGCTCTTATAATACCGTATATAGAACATATGCAAAGTACAGTTCTGTTTCATCTTTAAGGAACCACTCCTAGTACATTTCTTTTTACATTTTTTTTAGTGTTTTTAATCTTTGTGTTTATTTCCATATGACTGAATTGCCATTTACTAGGTTTAACTAGTTTCTATTATTAGTAAGGATAGTAGTAACATTAGTCACAGATATTAGCAGTAATTAAATAATAAATATACTCTTGAATAAAATCAACTGTTTTTTTCCGTGAACTACTACAGTGCATTACGAAATTCAGTTATTAAGAAGCTAACAAAGAACGTATTTACAAGTGGTAACATAGAACATGCTAGAGTTCCTTATACACATGATGCATTTTCTTGCTTCTTTTCTGTGAATAATGACTCAATAATACAATCATGTATTACAAAAATATTAAATAGATATTTTGAAATAAGGAAATTCATTATGTTTTTTAAGTGCCAAGTTATTGGGCATGATTCAGAAAATAATGACGTTTTTCTCTCTTCATTGTAAATGGCAACAACATAATCTCTCAGTATTATATAATAGGAACAAAAGCAAGGTGCGATTTTATGAATGATTCTTTTAGTGAATATTGTATTTGCTTTGAACAATAAGGGCCAATAAATAATTGTTTTATTTGTTTCATTATATATAATTATTAATCTTAATGGCACATGTGTTTGACAGTATTTTTATGACAATTTTGTATTAGTAAATGTGATAAGAATGATAAAATTAGAAGTGTAAAAAATTGTTCTTAAGAATAGTATTACTTTTTTATATTTGTATTGCTGATTGTATGATATTGTATAAGTATGTTTAGTATATTATAGTGAAACAATGATTCTGCAAAAAATAAGTAAGCCTATTAGTTAATTATTCAGCAGTGAATACAGTACTCTCTAGTCTGGCTACGTCAGAATTGAATCTTTAAGTGAACTTCAATCGTGTGTTCCAAAAGTAAAATATCAGTCTTAAATTGCATATCTATTTATTAGAATAAGCAATTGTGATGCTTTAAACATTTTTATCATTTATTACTTACATGAAATGCAATTCATATCCATATGTAACAAAGTCTATCGTTCAATAACGCAGATGTACAGAATAAGTTGTTAATATTATTTTGCTGCTCTGTATAGTACAGTGAAACAATACTTTACTAATAAGGTAAAATATTAACCAACTTGCCATTCAAATTTTATTGGATTGAAACTGTACAATATGGACACTCACCAGGACTTTCGATTCACCGATTATTCTGATTTATAAAGGAACATACGATTTATTTAATATTTTAAGGTCTTCTTTTTTCTCAAATCTCGTAACTATCGTTCTAAGGAGTGGTAGATCTGAATGAAAAATTTATAAAATATAGGCCTTAATCAAATTAAACTATTTACTTTTAAGCAATTCAATAATGTTGATTTCATTTTTTGAACTGAAAACGAAAACCTCCTTATTGCTAATCAAAATTATATTAACATGTCATATTTGTTAATAAATACAACCTACAAGAAAGACGTTAGAGCAATATTTAACGGATATGGACGTGTATGAAACTGTGTCGAAGGGGAATGACTTATTTCATTTCCTAATCTAATGACCAGACTTGAAGTTTCAAGATGTAAAAGGTAGCTTTTGCTTTTATAAATAATAAGTTTCACTTTATGCTTACTCTTAAATGATAAATAAATAATAATCTGGTATTTTTATAGTTAAATTTTACGTACATATTAATTTACTAAGATATGAATTAATTTAATATAATCATACAGTAATCCACGCATGAGTATACATGTGGAAATTTATGTCAATAAAAGACCTGGTGGTATAGTTCCTGAAGACAATGTGTCTTATTTGTTTAAAGATTAAATTTGTTACATAATGGAATCTTTGTATTTGATTTAAAAAACGTTTTAACACATACAGACTGACTTTAAAAAACACACAGTACTATGATGGCTAAGAATTGTAAGTATATGTATGTATACATCCATCTATTGTACATCCATGTATTTTACAGTTTGTAAAGCATGCATAGCTGATGATTACAAAGTATGAAACTGGGTGTGACCACAAACACGTTAAACAGTATGTAATAAATCATACTGTAATATAAAAATGTTCACATGTGTGCTTTGAAGTTATTGTAAGAGTGTCATTTCAAAATAGAAAATGTTTGATATGTTAGTTAAATATACATTAGAATCAATATGTTTGTGAACTATAGAAATGTAAAAGCATTAATTGATTTGTAAATGTTTATTGTATTCAATCATAAACTATTGATATGCTTTACAAATAAAATATCTTTTCAAGAATTTCTACTTAATTGTGAATCCCTTATTGCTTTGCTTGGCTGTTTAAAATAGGGAGTGAGTGTATTAGTAGCAGCACTGGTCTTCAGATGTTTATGTTCATGTGTGCTAATAGTGAATGTCTGATTATTTAAGATATCCCAACTGTCGGGGCTGAAATATGTGTACTCGAGTTGTACGGTTTTTTACTTAGAGGCCAATGAAAAATCCAATTGTACCATTGTTTTTCTCGTTTAATTGCATGTTATGACATATACATTTTAAAATTGTATTATATTTCAACAATTTTTATCGTAGTTGAAATAAAAATTACCGGAATTTTAACTAATTTTCACTGTGCATCAACTTAACACTTATTACTCATAAATCCATTGATGTATCGTATTTATAGTTAATATGTGGTTGACAGGAATTTTTTCTATACGTTTTGATAGCTTCAGAATTTTAACTTTTTAAGAAAAAAAGTTCTTATCGATTAACTAAAACGTTTTCTTGGCTTCTTGAGGTTGTAAAATATATTATTTGGTCATGTTTTAATCCTTATGAATTGTATTGGTAGTATAAATTACTTTTGTATGCTTAAGTATATGTGTATCTATATCTTAACTAAACATTTCATAAAGATTACAATGTGACCAACTAAATTAATTTTACGACCTCTAGAAGCCAAGAAACTGTTGTTTCAAGAAATAGATAAGGGCTTTATTTCATGAAAAGTTAAAATTATGAAATTTATAAACTTATAGAAATCGCTCCTGTCATCCACGTATTAAAATATGAATGTGATAAATTAAAGGTATTATTAGAAGACCTTGTAAATTCTAAAGTTGATGCATGGTGAAAACTGGTTATAATTCTGGTACATTTTTCTTCTAACTCAGTAAAAGTTATTAAAACTAATATTAAAATTTAAAAGTATTATATGACATTACGTACAATTAAACAAGGAAAACAATTGTGTGATTGGATTTTTCATAGGCCACTTAGTTTCTTAGTAAGCAACCTTAAAACTTGGATACACATAATTTCTGCGATGACAGTAAAAAGCATTATCTGATGACAAAGTGACTTATTATTCTTATATGGATAATTATATAAATCATTGTATCTGATAAGCAATGGACTTATTTAAACTCAACAGCAAATTAACGTTTTTATTTCACGTTTTATCAAACAAGCAATTACTATTAACATTAAAAATAAATCTATATTATCCTTGAATTGTATATGTATACAATTGAAAACTCAGTTCTTTAATAATGTGGAACATGGAAGTCCTAACAATTATTACAGTTGTCTTTGTTTTAATTATCTTCACTTAACACACCCGAAGTGCCAACTTTTTAAATTATTTGATCAATTTTAATCAAGTCCTCATCCATCCTAAAGATATTGGCTGCAGCTCATTATTGTCTTATTTATTGAAACTAAAACAATCTATACTCATAAACCTTATCATTTTTATTTTGATAACAGAGATCTCAAAATGCCATTTTATAAAAAAAATCATAATTTTTCACAAATAGTAATATAACAATACAAACTACTAACAACTATGTTAAAACTGTACCAAAACATGATACTTTGAAAGAACTTAAATTTCAAATTGAAGGTACACATACAGAAGGTTTTATCCATTTATTTATTCTTAAAATGCTGATCTTAAAGATATGGGTGAATATGGATTTTTAAGGAGTGTAGATAGACAAACGAATGTAGTCATTGTTACAAACTAAAGCTGACTATTCCTTAGAAAGTGTCATTAATTAATAGCCCAATGACAAATGAACAGCCAGTGGCTATCAGTAGATTGGAGTCGAACTGAGAACCTTTAGGTCATGAAGCTTGGCTTTGACCAACTAAGGCACCAACCAATTACACTTTAATAGCAATACAAGTCTCAGATTTGTAATATTTCCATCGTGAAGTTCATAAGGTAAAATAAATAAATTATTATAGAAAAGAATTTAGTAGCTCATGGAATAAATAAAATGTATTAAATCACAAATGATATAATGAAAATCAATTCACTAAAACTAATTTTAAAGTTATAATCGAAATCACATACTTATTTACTCTCAGTTCCCGATCAATAAGACCACATACTCTTCACCCCATTTGCCAGCTCAGGCCTTTTGCTCTCTCCTACTCCTTGTAAATTTTCATGCATTATTGTGTTTAGTTAGTGAATGTACTGATATAAGAGCGATGCAGTTAGTGGTGGAAGTGAGACAGAGAACTTCTCCTCCCTCACTGAGTTAATTCATTAAAAAATTGTCATAACAACCAGGATGACGGAAGGCAATGTGCTGGCGGTACAAAGGCAAGACTCGCCCACTGTGTCAATAGCAGCATTGACCAATGGTTGGTTTGATTAACGCTAACTAATCAACCTTAGTACGATTAAATCACATCTATTTAGTATTCAAATAACAATATAATAACACAATGACTAATAATGTAAACAATAAATAGCATTTGTGTACAGTTCATTAGTTATTTTTTTCATCTATGCACTATTGTGGAATACTTCAAATAAGTTTCAACCTTGAAGTAGGACAGCTGAGTGTATCGATTCCTGTCTGCTGGTGGAACCTCTACGTGCGCGAAAGAATGGAAAGAATGGCCCAATTATAAGTCATAAATGTTAACTGTCTGAACAAAAGATAATTAAAATTTTGTTATGTAAATGATAATTTTTCCTTTTGATGGTGTATTAATACACTACAGAGCTGCTGAAAAGTCTTTAAATGATCTAATATCTACTGTACTCGTAAACGTACAAAAATAAAATATTGTACAGTGACAAAGGGCATAAAATTGAACTTTTTATGTGATCAGTAGCTCTTCACAACCTCAGGGGGATGGATATCCTGATATTCTATGTTAACGGTCCATGAGAAGTCAGTAGAAAATGTTTAATGTAAGCATAGGTTGATATTTTAAAATATTTGAACCACTGCCCGATCTAATGAAATGGATAAAACTTAAAGTGGTGTTTGCTGCATTATCTTTGCTTGACCACTTTAAAATGATGTGCATATCAATCTATGCTTATATTAAAAATGTTCTACTGACTCCTCATGAACTGTCCCTAAAGAAGAATAGTAGGACATTCAATACATCTTAAAGTCGGTGTTTGTGTACAATCATCATATGTGAAGTTTTGTAGCTTCTTCTAATATGGTTACAATAAAAATAAGCCATTCTTGAACTGGCACATAAGATCAGTATTATAGTGGCACATAAGATCCGCCATTTTGTTTAGGATTAACCTTTTGAGGTCTAATTTGCGGCATGATGTTCTAATTGACCTTTACAATTAAATTAAAAACGTCTTTATTGATATTACAAGAGGCGAAGTTAGGGCTGCAAAGCCCCTCTACCACTTAACCTGAAATGGTGTGTACATCAAACTATGCGTAAATTTAAGATTTTTCCACCTACTATGGATGGCCCATACCCCTAAGAAGAAGAAAAGCTACTAATAGCATAAAAATTTTCAATTTTATGCCCTATGTCACTGTACAAAGTTTTATGTTTGTACGTTTACGAGTACAGAATATATTACTGTTTCAAGAACACCTCTATATTTTAAGAAACTGGAAAAGGTGTTAATCAACAAAACATATACAAACAATTTCAGAGATTTTAACTGGTTCATCATCATCATCATCCCCCCCCCCCAAGTTATCTCGTCCTCCACTTTCCTTTTCTGCATTCCTTTTACCTCCACATCCTTATACACTTGGTCCTTTCACCTCCCTCTTGGTCTTCTTCCTCTCTCTCCGGGGCTATCCTTGGCAATCTATTATTTACCATTCTCTTCACATGCCCCATCCACAGAAGCCATCTTCTTTCTATTGTCTCTTGTAGTGGTATCAATTTTAGCCTTTCTCTGGTAACTTTGTTCCTTATTCCATCACTTCTGCTAAACTTCTCCATTCCTATTAAAAATCTCATTTCTGATGTCTGTAATCTACTTAAATCACCTTTTATTCTTATCCATGTCCACTCCATATAATAAGATTTGTTGTCCCATAAACATATCTTACATCAATATCTTCATTTCCTTTCCGATGCCATATTTTCTTTACCAGATTATTAGTCTCTCTCTCTCTACTCACCTGAAGAAAGTGCCAGTGGCATTGAAAATTTGTGTGATTATGTGTTTATTTTGTGTATGTTACTACTACTCTAGTGTTAGTGAACTTGTCTTCTAAGGTAAGTTTGCTGATGTTCTATCTCTCCAATATACAAATTCCTGGCCTAGTGCCTTTTAATCTAACCTTTACAAGATTAAAAAACTCTCCACTCTTCCATATTCTATTTCCTATCTCTTCTGTATTGTGCTCTTTTTTGTTATTTTCCTCCCTAGGTAATAAAATTGATCCACCTTTTCCAGACATTTCCCTTAATTTATACATCTCGTTCTTTTCCTTCTGTTCTCTCTATCTATATTATCTTAATTCTTGTAAGTTCATCTCTATCGCATACTTCTATGTTACTATTGCCTAATTATTCAAGTTTGTTTTAAATCTTCTTCTTTATCTTCCCATACCATTACTTCATCTGCCACTAACTTCAGATTTTCTGCTTGTCTGGTTCCTTGCACTTTGCTTTTACACATGTTATATGGATTTTTTACTAGGGGTGTGCGATGCAACAAATTTTTTTTCGATTTGATGCAGCGATGCGATTCAAAGAATTTTGATTTGATTTTATGCAACTCGATTTGATGCACACATAAAGAATTTATGGTTTGTATTAGGTTTTAGAAGTGGTTGAGTAACAATAATACCTTTTGGTACAGATACTGTATCTGAAATAATGATTTATTCCTTCAAAATCTTAACCAATAAACACTGTACGAACTCAGGAATACAACTGGCCACAGTTTCCAATAACGGTGGCCAGTGAGAAAATTAACAGAAAATAATTAACAAACAAATTAAATACTTCACTTATCCCCTTCTTCAACCATATAATTGTTTTGATTAGGATCAGCTGTGACCATTGATTTTGTTTTGCGTTTAAGTGTTGAATAATATGTTGGATTCAAAATGTATCTTGTCATTGAGTAAATGTGGATTATTTTTATACTTGTAAATTTCGTACTCATCTAGTATGTTTAATAGTTTACTTTTGTAGCAAAAATGAATTATCTGTAAATTTTCATCTATTAATTGAAGAGAATGATTGGTATCAAGGCGGTGCTGAGCAATGTGTGATTTTTGTTTATTGTGCTTGGAGTCTGGATAGTGTTCTTTAAATCTTGTGCGAAAAGATCTTCCTGTCAGTCCTATATAGTATCCTGGACAGTCATTGCATGAGATCTTATAAACTCCAGTTTCATCAAATTTGTTATCAGTAGTTTTCTTTTTAATTAAGAGTTTTTGTAATTTATTAGATGTTTTAAATGCCAGTTATATGTTATGTTTTTTTAGTTCTTTTTTTATATAAATATTAGATCAGGAAGAAATAAAATCTTTAAGTATGATGAATCTCTCTGCCCCATTATTACATTGACTACCTAAAGTACATAAGGACGATGACCATATAAGACCTAGTAAACTATACCATGGCACCTTGTTAGAAATCACCTAAAAAAATAGAAACACTACTTAAACAACACATACAACTTGGAAATAACCACAATCTTAAGAATACATACGACTTCATAGATAAAACTAAAAATATGAATATCAATCCACTTTAAATCTTCTTCTTTATCTTCCCATACCATTACTTCATCTGCCACTAACTTCAGATTTTCTGTTTGTCTGGTTCCTTGCACTTTGCTTTTACACATGTTATATGGATTTTTTACTAGGGGTGTGCGATGCAACAAATTTTTTTTCGATTTGATGCAGCGATGCGATTCAAAGAATTTCGATTTGATTTTATGCAACTCAGTTTGATGCACACATAAAGAATTTATGGTTTTTATTAGGTTTTAGAAGTGGTTGAGTAACAATAATACCTTTTGTTACAGATACTGTATCTGAAATAATGATTTATTCCTTCAAAATCTTCACCAATAAACACTGTGCGAACTCAGGAATACAACTGGCCACAGTTTCCAATAACGGTGGCCAGTGAGAAAATTAACAGAAAATAATTAACAAACAAATTAAATACTTCACTTATCCCCTTCTTCAACCATAGAAGAAGGGGATAAGTGAATATTTTTTTAATATATTTAATAGTAATATATTTTTAAAAAATATTAATATTTTTTTTATATAAAATATAAATATTAGATCAGGAAGAAATAAAATCTTTAAGTATGATGAATCTCTCGGCCCCATTATCACATGGACTACCTAAAGTACATAAGGACGATGTCCCTATAAGACCTAGTAAACTATACCATGGCACCTTGTTACAAATCACCTAAAAAATAGAAACCCTACTTAAACAACACATACAACTTGAAAATAACGACAATCTTAAGAATACATACTTCATAAATAAAACTAAAAATATGAATATCAATCCACAACATATACTTGTTTCATTTGATATAGTTAAACCTATACACCAACGTTCCAATAATTATGACTCTAGATATAATCAGAAATAAATTAAAATGTTCCACACTATTACCTGAAGCCGTGGATGAATTAATGTTATTATTGAGAGAGATTTTAGAACAACAAAAAAAATTGAAGTAGTTTTGTCAACTTAAAAAAAATTGAAGTAAAGTAAACTGATGGCTTAGCTATGGGATCTTCCTTATCTAGTTTTTTGGCAGATATTTATTTAAATTATATTGAAAATGAATTTATATTCTCACAAAAGAACAAATATAGACATACAATTGCCATCTACTACAGATATGTTGTTGACACTATCTTATTTTTGTATGGACACTCTAGACAGCTAGATCTATTATTTTCATACTTTAATAGCCTTGCTCCCAAACTCAAATTTACTATGGAAGTAGAACAATCCAACAGCATAAACATTTTACATCTCACAGTTACAAAGAATCATAATAAATTAGATTACTGCATTTACAGAAAACCAACCACCTCTACTCAAACCATACATCAAACTTCTTACCATCCGTATTCACATAAGCTAGCAGACTACAACTCAATGGTACATAGACTCATTAACATTCCAATGTCCGACGCGAATTATAAAAAAGAAATATACAATTAAATACATAGCCATAACTAACGGTTTTAAACCTGTAATGATTGAAAAATTAATCACAAAGTACAACAAACAAAAAACCAATTCAGAAATAAAAATTATGTTTCAATAGAATGTAATCCCTCTCATAACAATATTATAAAAAAAGAACTCATAAAACATAACATAGAACTGGCATTTAAAACATCTAATAAATTACAACAACTTTTAATTAAAAGAATACCACTGATAACAAATTTATGAAACTGGAGTTTATAAGATCTCATGCAATGATTGTCCAGGATACTATATAGGACAGACAGGAAGATCTTTTCGCACAAGATTTAAAGAACACTATCCAGACCCCAAGCACAATAAACAATAATCACACGTCACTCAGCACTGCCTTGATACCAATCATTCTCTTCAATCAATAGATGAAAATTTACAGATAATTCATTTTTGCTACAAAAGTAAACTATTAAACATACTAGATAAGTACGAAATTTACAAGTATAAAAATAATCTACATTTACTCAATGACAAGATACATTTGAATCCAACATATTATTCAACACTCTTATACACAAAACAAAATCAATGGTCATAGCTGATCCTAATCAAAACAATGATATAGTTGAAGAAGGGGATAACTGAAGTATACTCCAATTCTTGTCTAACAATCGCCCACAGAACTGTATCAATGTGTGACATAATGTGTTTTTGCGTGTGTGAACTTTATATCTTGTGGGTTTCAAGTTCATCTTAACAGATACAAATGCCTGATGATGAGTCTTTTGACTTGAAACATGTTGTCAAGTTATCTAGTGAAATTGACTAAAACACGCAAGTAAATATTAATAAATTTGTTTGGCACTAAACATGCTTGTATAATTAAGTAAAGGACAAATATAGGAAAAGGTAGTAATAAAGCAAGCCGATGGCTTTGTATTAAATTCATTAAATTTAAATGCCAATAGTTGTACTTTGCTGTTGTTGTGGGAGAGTAACTGGTCAAAAATGTAATTTGTTACAGTTAAAATAATATATATTTTTTTATTAAGGCAAAAAAAGAATGTATAAAATAATGGAAAACAACTTAATTATTGTTATTCACTATCATAGTTGGAAAAAGATGACAGCCATATATAACTGATTACTTTTTAACTTACGATCTAAACTTACGAACTAAACTTAACTTACGATAAGTTCACTGAATGCAAAGTCACATAAGCATAGTTAAATAAAGCGTACTATATCACACAGAGTTTGTTAAGAAAAAGCATAATTTTGATTTAAGTATAACAGTCCATTATTGTATAGCCAATATATTAAGATTAATAAAACGATATCAGCAAATGCAATCAAATATAATTTATTGAATACATTGTAAGAGAGTTTTTATATTCCAATAAAAATGTTGAAAATATATGTTAATTTTATTTTATTACAGGGTTGTTTTTAATAATTACGTTTAATTAAACTTTTATTTAAATGCAAATAATCTTGAGTACAGTATTTTAGAACACAGTGCCAATGGCCTAACTGAATTGAAATCGACGAACGTGAATTATTGTTAAAAATGCAACAAGTTTGAATTTATAAAAGGAAACAAGATAATACTGTGCTTTGATTGGGAAATATTTTGTTAAAAGGATTGATAGGCCAGGTATCCGAGTCCTTATGCACCATCCTACGGGACTATGACACTCTACCCAGTTGCAAATGACACCTAAACTATCAGACAGGAAGTGATAACAAAAGTCATGATAATGAATGGACTGGATGTTATCTGCAATACTGGACTGTTATCAGCAATATTTGAAAACACAGTTGAAGACATAATTTATTTTACTGTTCCAATTATCTACGCAACAATTTATATTGTTTGTTATCAAATACTGATCCCAAAATAATTGCAGACTAACTGAAATAGATGGACTGTCTGTATGGAAATGTTCTACTGATTCGGGGTACGCTGCACACACATAAATTACGATACCCATATGTATTGCTTGATGGACTTTTGTGATGTTCATATTATGAGTTATCTCCCGAATCCCGGTTGAGCTCTGTATTCGTTATCGCGATATAATCAGGTTTGCGTCTGATCACACTCATCCCTGTCCACTTGGAACGAAACAAACTCAAGTAATAATCATTTTACAACTATTTTACTGTAAAATATTTTATTTAAAACATCATAGTAGTAGTTATTTATACAAGACAGACAAATAAATATTATATATTGACCCTAGATTGTCATCATTATGAACTCCCAACTGCTAGGTCCTTTTTTCAGCGCTTCGCAAGCTTTTTTTATAAATAATCATAAAAACAACTAAATATGCTCCAAATGTAAATGTTATTATATCGTTTTCTTCTCAAGAACCGTTCTTTCACATACTACCATCAAAACTTACAAAAATATTGCAAATTATTATTGTTATGAAAAAATTGAAAAAAAATTGAAAACATTGTTATAAATTATAACCCTCCAAAGGAGCACTGAAAACATTTTGTAAATAATTCAAAGATAGCTAAATTGTTTATTATTTAGTGCACTATAATAACATATTGTTACATTTTAGATAAACTACTAGGTTTTTTTGAAATTATTTGTTTTCATAAAACGTACAAATGAAAAAATGTGCGAGTTAAAGTATGAACATTGTAGGTAATCAAATAGTACAAGTAAAATTAAAAAAAAAAATCACCATTGAATTGACAAGAAAATGTTGTTTAGGAAAACTAGTCATAGTTTACCCATAAACAAATTTTTATATTTTTAGTTTACTGGGGAAAATAAAAATTTTACCACGCAAATGAAAAATTTCTGTCAAAAATTACATAACAATCTAAAAATAAGGGGTATGTATAGTTTTTCTATATGTACTTTATTAATACCATCTATTAACTACAAAAAAATTTAAACAATATGTAAATATTCCAAAAAGTATGAAACTTATTACACCATAAGTCAGCGTGTGTACAAAAAAAATTATAAAAGGCACTTCCAAAATTTTGCATATTGTAAGCATTATAAAAAATATAAAATAATTTTTGGGAATTTTTAAAACAGTAACAATTGATTTAGAACACCAATTTCTGAATATAAATATACAAGAATTGTTAGATTACAGCAAAAAATAAAGTTTGAACAACAACTTTTTTGATGTTCAAAAGGCAACACGCAAAAAGGGTAAACAACATCATTTGTTGTAAAGTACGCAATCCAGCTAAAACATCATAATTTGTTGTGTTGGATAGAGTATTTCATTCTCTGCAGACTGACATTTACTACGCCTTACTCCGTCTTCTGGTTATTCTTCAGTCATGCGACAAACATCGGTCATTTTTCCCACTCCCGACATCTGCGCCAGGTGGGAATTGAGCGGAAGTTTCTTGTTGTACGTTTTAATTTTTTTCTACGTTTATAAAATCGCATAAAATTATAATTATTAAAAATCTTAAATGTATAGAACAGAACATTCTGGGTAAATTGTTACCAGCTTTTTCATGATTGCTTGATGATAAACATATGTTTTATTGATTTTAACAGCATAAATTATGCTGTTTCTCGCCTTTTAGAAGCGGCTTTGTGAACAGCATATATTATGTCGTTCCACACGATCCAGGGTTAAAAAGGAATTTTTTCTTAATAATTCATAATTTTGCCACATCGGAGTGAATCTGAGACATTGATTTGCTTAAGCATCATGGCACTATCGATGCATCACATTACTTTCGATGCAGCAACATTTTGATTAATTATGAATCGAATTGATTTTTCAATGCGTCGCACACCCCTCTTCTTCTCAAATTCTCCCAGATGTTTTCTCTCAGTTCTTTATTGCATTATTCCTGTAGATTTATGAGCAACAGAGGACGAAGCCTGCTGGCTGGTTTTGGGGGAAGCTACCCGCGAGTTTGCTGTCTTGTCATCTTTGCCCCCTGAGGTGCCAGACGTACATGATGGCTTGTTCCTCACACCGTGCTTCTCCTCCCAAGTTGTCGCCTCTCCGCCTTCGAAAGGATTCTCTCGCCTCTGGCAAGAGCCTCCTCCTTCTGAAGTCTTCCAAGTTGGCATTGGGGATCCTCTTCTTAGGCGGACCACCCATATCCATCTTCTGGAGATTATGCTGAGAACTCTCATCCTTAGACCGAAGCAGCACATCCTCCTCTCCTGCAGGCAGACCCGGAGCCAGAGAGGAGAAGCTGAGGTTGTCCATAAGCAGGCCTTCAGGAGTTACCCCACCTGTCAACAAATCAATTGTATTAGTGTCAGCTTCCATACGATTCCTACGAGTACCGGGTTGATGCAGTCCACCTCCCCAGTGACTCGTTTAGGGAGGTAAGGGATAATTACAACTGGGTGCCCCCTGGTTCCCAGAAGGCTCTGTTAAGGTACTGAATATTAAACCCCCAGTACTCAACTTTCGGCACGGTCAGACTTAGTCTAGGGCCCCCCTCACTTGGTTCTGTAGATGGACCTACACCCAGTGGTCTAAGCAGCTAACAAGTGAGAGTTGATACAAGGTGTGGACCAGTCTGTCGAACCCACTCCGCATGCAAGGTGTGGTCGGAACAGCTCGAAAGGTACCACCAGTACCTGGTACCCAAACCCCCCAATGATCCCACACCCCTCTTCTTCTCAAATTCTCCCAGATGTTTTCTCTCAGTTCTTTATTGCATGATTCCTGTAGATTTATGAACGCTATCACTGTATCCCTTCCATACTCCCACTGCTTTTCTAGAACTTGTCCCTCAAAAGTCCAACCCCCTCATCCACATTGTAAAATACATCATGAAGTAGGGATTGCCAGTGTGGACATCGTGTGCGCTGGTACTAGCGAGATTATTGGTAAGGTTATACAGGAACTCTAAAAAGTGACGGCCGATAGAGCATGGTGAAACTATGACAGCTCTAGAAAACTAATAGTGGATATAAATTTTTGTTTTAAGGATAAACACAGCCTCAGAAACAACGGAATACAGCAAATGTCCACAGCTAGGATTGGACACAATAAATGATAATAAATAAATAGAAATTGACAGGTTAATGACATTTTTGTTTCAATTTCTACAATTTTGTAGCTCAATAGTAATTACAAATTTCAATTTAATAATCACTGAACATAAAGACACGTTTGAAAATATTTCATTTAAACCTAAATCTGAAAAATTAATCCTGCATATGCATATTCCCAACATTAAACTTGGCAAAATTTCATTAAATTTATGTTATAATGTGCAAATCAAGAATCATGCCTATAAGTGTGGATCTATGGTTATTTTCATGTTCAAAAGTGCAAATCGTGTAGTTTTTTTAATTGCATATTAATAGTCATAGAATGTTCAATAACTATATGGTAGTGAATATTATTTATTTAATATAAATTTATAACTCATAAGATCTGTTTTAAAACTTAACCCACATTTGATTACATGAAATGTAAATAAATTTGTATTTGTTGATATTCAAAGAGATACAACAAAAAATGGTTTCCCTTTTAAAATCAATATTTCTATTGTGCAAACCCTTTTCTGCTTACCACGTTAAGTGCATCCGAGTGGCCTGCGTACAATGTGTTTAGATAAAGTTTGTTACAGGCGTATATATTACTCTCATTTAAAAAAATAATCCTGCTAATTACAAAAATATATCTTTAACTAAAATACTTATGACTTCGACAGAACATAATAAATATTGTGTATAGCTAAACAAAATCTCGAGGAGCAATTAAAACACTTCTTAAGTTGTATAAAATATTGTATTAATTTACATAAACAAAGAAGAGAATGAAACATTAAAAATTACAAGCCAATACAATCTAGAAATATTATATTTATAAAAATTACTCAAAAAATCCAGTTGTTGATTGAATTCCATTGTACAATGATGTTTGTTGTTGCTTTACAAACAAACAATTACTACTAAAGATTAACATTACAGTAACAGTACTAAGCAAAAATTAAAATTAACTCCTGAAAGAAATGATACAAATTTAACTTGTCCAATGTGGACATGTAGCAGTAGGCGCATTCGAAAAGCGAGCTAACCAAAACAAAGTATTTCATTTTTAGCAAGAACTTAACACTAATTGGATGAAGTTTTCGTGTTGCATGATCTTACTGTAGTACGTTTGGAAGGTTAGTTTCTTATTGCACGGATATCGTAATACCTTGGTAGATAGCATTTTAAGTTTTGTTATAAACTATAAATAATTTTACAACATAAATGTAATTTTATTAAATGGCTTCTGGACAACAATTTCTCTTCTGACTTGGGTTCAACCATTGATTATATAAACCTACCATAGATAAACCATCTAATAGGAATATTTATGGCAGTAATTTTGTTAGTTTGTAAGGCCCGCAACCACAGCTGATTTAAACTGCATTACATTTACATGGGACTACAATAGCACTCCACAATGGACCACAAAAACAGCTGATATTTTGAGACTCAAAATTTAACATTGGATGGGAAATCTATTTATGTATAAAATCAATGGTTCAACTGAATAAAAAAACTCAAGTGGTTTTTGCAGTTTAACTTGACAGACTACAAACCAACATGTTAACAGAGCATATATTTATATTTGACATTTATGTTTTATATAAATTTAAACCAAATCCCATTAAAAAATTCTATTATTAGTTTGTCAGTCCCATAAGGACAGATAAAAATAGAATAAGTTCCTTACAACAAACCACCACAGTGTATGACTCCAGTGCTGTACATAACATCACCACAGGACAAACAATTTCTGTTTTGAACATATTGGAAATTTTTTATGGATTATTGCACAATTTGTTGAATTTATATTCATTCGTAATTTTTAGCATGTTTTCCTTACTAATTAATTCTAATAGCTTTCAACATGTTAACAAGTTTAATTTCACAACAACAATCTATAATAGATTTCACAACTATATATTTGATCATATTTGTTAAATCAATTCCAGCAGCTTTACACGTAACACAATTTTATTTATTATTTTTCTCTGTTTTTTAAATAATTAATGTTATCTGTTGCTTATAGATATCAATGCAAGTTGATAGGATTATGCAAAAATTTATTTTATTTTGATTAAACACAAATTATATTGCTGTTGATGCTTATACAAAAATGTTTGTGGTTTCAGGCGTAAAGACGTCATATGACGTCCCAATTGTCGTGACTGAGAGTAGTATTAGGGTTGAAAAAAAATTTTGTAGAAGAGTAAAATATAAAATTTTGAAAAAACCTTTCAAACTTGTTTTTTCAGTACATTATTTTATTATATTTCTAATTATTTGAAATTACAGTAATTTAGTCCTAGAAGCAGAGGTATATGAGTAGTGGGATTCGGCAATGGGAGCATTCATGGGAAGTGTCCTTGCGTCCGTATCGTAGCTGTGTAGCTGACAAACAACTGAGAGAATGTAAGTGAAAAGCGTGCACAACGTTGTATCAGCTGCATGCCAGCTGATAACATCAGCAGGAACCAAATCACTTTAGAGATAGAGGACAAATGAAGGTTACGACTAAAATAAGTCTGCCAAAAGATGTGCACATATAAAGTTGTGTTTGCCTGTGACAGATAGTAATGGTGTAATGTGATAACAATAAGCGCAATTAATTTAATAAATTAAATAAAATAATTGGACCATTACACATGATGCCCATACTCATTTAGGCCAATTTATAAAATTACATCTTTAGTCATTTTAGATAGTACAACGCACTCCTGAAAGGGTTAAAATAGTCATTTTTCCTAAATCTTTAAAGTTTGTTTTTCATATTACCACTTAGTTTTTAATATTTTTTTAAGAACAATAAAATAAAACACTGGGGTCATCCACAGTTTATAATTTTTGAGAATATTTATTTAACCCTCCAAGTCTCTATACATACTTTAAAGTAACAGCTCTGTTTTAGGCAGTATTCAAAGCCTATTTATGCTCTAAAATTGAGCCATTTTAGTGAAGAAAGGAAAAACTTTCTATTTTGAGAAACCATATATTTTCACCAACATACAATAATCATATATCTAAAATACATAAAGCGTCCCTATATTGGTAAGAAGAATAAAATTTACAAAATACAAAAAGGACACAAATTTATTCTTAAAAATAAAAATATCAGTTAAAAGGCAAATGCTTTCCAATAGTTCCTAACTATCAATGAAGTTTAATATAATTTTTTTTTAATTTAACTACACACTGTGCAATAATTTTTTACAGCAGCGGAAGCATATTGATTGGTAAAAAATAGCACTTAGGGAGTTAAAAAAATGGCTGTTTGTACAAAAAGTAACTACTGAGATAATGACAGATGCGTTTATCTTATACCACTATTACTTTACAAAACATTAGATAACTAATTTGCTGTATATACAACAATTATTATATAACTAGGTTACTGTAACCTAAATAATTAATCGAAGATCTAGCGGAGGAGATATAGGATGTTTCACTCTGAAACAAAAGAATAATAAAAGACTAATGAAAGTTTAGGCAAGTAATATTAGAAACAAAACTAACATCTAGTGAACATTCATTTTCAAGTCAGACATTTCGCTATCAATATTCAAAAATCAATTTTCTCAGACTACCTTGAATTCTTTGTTTTGAATTAAACAAAACAACGCTGATGATTTTAGTCACGATCCTACAGTTTCCAGGAACTTTATAAGAATGTCAAACTTAAATATTAAAATACATACTCTTCCTTAAATTAACAAATTAAAGAAAATAATATTTATAGAACAAAGCTGTTGGACAGTAATCAGTGGCGTATTTAGGGGGGCCTATAGGGGCTGTAGCCCAGGGCGGCAGAATTTAGGGGGCGGCAAAGGAGTTGGAAGTAACCAGGCATGTAATGGTATTTTGAGAATATTTGATAATTAAGGGCGTCAATGTCAAGTACAAAGTACTGTTCTTTACAAAATATTATCAAGTTACGGCTGTCATCTAACTGTGTTACGAATGTATGTATAGAGCGAGAGCGGCAGAAGTTGTGTACTTTTGTTGATAGGCGGGTCCGGGGAAGAGGGGTAGAGGAAGACGTATGTATGTCTGATGTTCGCCGCCTCAATTCATCAATTCATTTTCGGCCTCTAAAGCAAGAAGAAAGTTGATTTAATCGCCATAGACATGTAAATAATATAAAGTCGTGTTCTATTTTTTACTTTAAAAATTCTAAATTTTACTTTCCAGCTTAGCTTGCATACTTACAACTCATATATTACTTGATTTATTATTGTAAATTGTTGTTATTTCTTTCAACAATTCTACTAAATTAGTCATATTACAACATTTGTAAACTAAAATACACCACTAACATTTCAATTAATAACACGATTAAAATAAATTGGTTTTAACTTATAGTGTTCAGCTTATGTTGATACCTACTCCTACTACCTACTAAGTTTTTAGTACAACATTAGCTATGATACAAACAAAGGGCGGGGGGGGGGGCGGCAGATAGCCGCTATATCCCTTAGGCGGCAAAACGTGAAACACGCCACTGGGTGGGGTGGGGCGGCAAATTGTGTCTAGCCCAGGGGCGGCAAATCTTCAAATACGCCTCTGACAGTATATATATATATATATATATATATATATATATATAGAGAGAGAGAGAGAGAGAGAGAGAGAGAGAGAGAGAGAGAGAGAGAGAGAGAGTGGCCTCACACAACTATTCAGATTGGAACCATTTGGAATCCTTTTTATTCAGATCAGATTCAATTAAAATAGCTTATTTCTTAGTAAAATCAGGTAGAGTTGCACTACTATATGTATGGCATAAGAGTATATTGGTACACATGTGCTGCATATGAAGGCACTTTCAGCTCCCATTCCCCTTTATTGTGCTTTATTTTATATTATATTTTCCGCCCCTTTACTATTTATAGAATGTTGCCCTAGGCACTCTAAATCTCCCATGCAATATTGTTTGCAGTATCCATGAGACCAATAGTCAGTCACCAGAATTTTTATATCCAAACTTTGTATCGTGAAAATAAAGTTGAATTGTCATTACAAAATTGTTAAAAAAATAGTCCTCAAACTAACCATTTGGTGCCGGGGCATTTTTACATTTTCTATATGAAAAATGCCAGGCCATTTTAGGTGAAATTGCAAGGTTTCGAAAAACCTTACGCAGCATCTATGTTTTTTGTCATATTTATATAAATCTGTTTTTTAAATAAAGGAAAAGAAGTGTTTTTTGATGAAATATATTTTACCGTCCGAATTAAAAAATGTTTTTACTAAAACAAAATATTTTATACTCGCCTAACCTGCTAGCGCTAGCATAAAGTGTCAGGATCACTTATGTTTTCTATTAACGTTAGCAAGTCTTTTATCTTCTGCTAGAATAAGTTTATCATCACTTACTGTAATAAACTTTCAAGTACATATAAATAATTACTGTTCACAAACTAGATAAACAAAACACAAACAAACATTATAAAGATATACTACATTGGCACGAAAGACAAACTCAGCTGCACTGACTACTGACGTAATCTAATGTTTACTGTAATCAGCTGCACAATTATATGAAAAAAAGTGCGAAACTGACGATGGCGGTTGTCGATTCTCTGTTATGACTTCGACGGCTGAGAGAAGAAAAATAGTAATGAAGTAAAACAAATACGGCGCATCTCTCACAGCAACACTGGCATTTTTCACACTAGCATGGCGCATCGCTCACAGTGACTCCCGGCACTATAAGTGTTGATAGTATCTTAATTAGCTCATTACAGGTTGGTAATGGTGACACATCACATCCCCAAGCTCTTGGCCTTGCTAACTTTCTAGCAAACATAGCTTTTTCTGTAATTGATTTCTTTAGAAACCTATGTAAAGTCCCGAATTTTTATCATAAAAAATATTAACTTATAAAAATACCTTTTCCAGAAATTGGTATTGTGAACTTTTATTATATCTATAACTGGTCTAATGAGAACCAATGTGCGTTTTATAATACATCATATATTATTTCAGCATTTTTGTAACAGTTTATTGGTAAATATACATTTGTTAACAGATTCTTCGCTATAAAATATTGTGTTTAAATAAATGTCATTGAGTAATAAACTGGTCTTAACCTACGTAAGATCTTAAACATTGCTATTTTAAGTTTGAAAAGTTAAGAAACAAAAAATATATTTTGAGCTTTACACCATCGCATAAGAAATTTTTAATGTGCTACAAAAATGTATTCGTAGTAAATGTTTTAACAACTTATGGTTTTTTATTTATTTCACTTAAAAAATTAATATGGCCTTTGTTTTGGAATATAAAACAGTAGAGTTGCATATTTTTTATGACACTGATCTTTGTATGGGTAAGTAATATATAAAATGTCAACTCAGTCGAGTGAGTCGTTATGCAGACTTAAATTACCTAGAAAAAAAATTGTGGGTATCTGGGAAAGTAACATTTTTGGACATACCTTTTAACAATTTTTTCTGGTTACGTAAAAGCAGTTCATATGTCTGTGCATGACAGATACAGCCTGTATACATATATATTATTCAATAAGTAATTGTATTTTAAACTTACAGTGCATCATTTTATATCTTTTTAAATATCTTTCTTTCTATGTGATAAAAGTGTAAATCTGTTTACATGATTTCAACCATGGCACTTCACTGTTACATTAGCTAATTTCTTAATTTTGAATCTGTTCTATTTGGGTTGTCATATTTTGTTAGAACTTGCAAACCAACATGTCTTGCTGACCTTAATGTCTTCTCCGTTTGTCATCCTTACGATCTCTCTCATAGTTCGGCCTCTTAGAAGACCGTTTGGCTTGTGTCAAGAACTGATCTAATCCAAAAGGATCCTCTTCTTCTTTTTCAAATTGAACTGGGCCACTCCTACCAGCTTGGGCTGCATTTCGGTCTGTTCCAATGAATTCTTTATCCGGTACAAATCTAAAAAGTAGTGAATAAAAAGACATCAAAAATGTTTGTTTTACTTAAAACTTCTGGACAGAAAACGAGGTTTGTTTACAAATATTGTCTACAAAATTGTTAGAATAGAATGATAATCCTCAGTAAATAGTTTCTTCATTAGCTCATTATGTTAGTGAAAATAAAAGTGAACGTTTATACACATCAGAAATTTATTAAAATCTGAGTACTAAATGCCCAAATATTATATATAATTTCTAAATCAGCATAATATGAGTTGGCGGGAATGTAAATATAGATTTCTTAGTGAATCCATCTGGTCTGAGGAATATGAATGTAGTTTGCCAAAATCGATCACCATAATATTTGTACATTTTGAACTTATGCTGTAATAAATAATTTAGTGATGATCAGTAAACCATATTTACCTTCCACAGACCAGGTTTCACAAAGGAATAAAACTGGTATTAATCTAAGCTACCTCAGAACAAATGTTAGTATAAAAGCAGCATAGCTGAATACCAGTTTCATTCCTTTGCAAATCCTTTTAGTCTGAAAAGAGTTTTACCAAAATCGATCACCATAATATTTCTGATTGTGTTGTCTGATGTTCACCTGTATTGTCTTCAATAAACATATTGTGGAAAATTAATTGCCTTTCATGTTTGAAATTCTGAATCACTGGATTATATCGTCTGAAATATTAAACTGACAGAAACAAGTTCATTATAATATACTGAACTTAATGAACACAATATTAAAATTAATTAAAACTTAAAAAATACTTTGGCAAATATGTGTATTAAATTACTTACAACATTTCAAGCCAAGAGAGAGAGAGAGACAAGTTCTTACATTGTTACTTGCTTGGTGAAGCACTTATTATAAAAATAATAATTGTTTAAGTAGCATTTGTTCCTGTTGAGTGCATTTCACATTTCAGACACATATAATCAATTCCAAGTCTTATATTAGACAGCTAAATTATTAATCCTTGCGTATAACCTACCTGTTTGTCCTGACAATCTTCTCCAAGTCATCACCATAAATATCCTTATCCACATTTTTGGAAGGACGATACAGGTGCTGGGCCAGGGAGCTGGAGTCTCGCCAGGGTTTGTCGTAGACATTGTACGCCTCATCATCTCCAAAACCAGAGTCCATTCCCTTGGTTGTGTTCATTAAACGCTGGTCAAACTGGACCTCACCTCCTGTAATGGTCTTGGCTGGCAGGCCTAATGCAATCTGCTCACTTATGTCTCGTTCTCTATCTCTCTGCAGCTTCGACCTGTAAACACCATATCATTGGTTAATTTTTTAAAAACAAAATAAGAGACGGTTTTACAATTAAACATACCTTTATTCAATCCTATTCATAGTTTTACTTGTTCCTTTATTTCTTCATTACTATTACATATTTCTAAATTAATAGTTTACTATTACATATTTCTAAATTAATAGTTTACTTACTACGCAAGATAATAGACAAGGGGAAAAATTACAAGGTTGTTGACATCTCTGTTAAGGATTTTTCCAAGATAAATTTACACTTAGCTTGTATTTTTATGTCATCAATTTTAAATAATATACAAAAAAACTTCTTAAAAAATATTTGTTACAATCAAAAAACTGATTTATCATCTGACTGATATTATATTATTATGAATAATTGTCCTTTTAACTAGAATAAATTTATAATTTGGAGAAATTTACTAAATTTTTAGACAAACAATAAATAAAATTAAAAAAAAAATATTTAAATATGTCAATATTTAATGTTGAATTGATTGTTTTGGTTAACTGATGTAAAGATTCCTTTTGAATATTTGGCTGTACAAACTACTAAAGTTCTTTGTTTTTGTAGCATGTTTCTTATGTTTAAACAGTAGTTATTTTCAAATGTAAGAAATGTTTGACAGCATTTAATTTGAACATTTTAAATATTTATCACTCTAAACAGAAAAATGGCAGCATTAAATTATAAATTATATGTGAGTTTCCATTAAAATCATCTAAATAAATAATGCATGAAAGTGAATCAAGTAAAAAAGTGATTACACGACTAGATACATTTTCTATAATAACAAGAACTACCTCTTATCAGGAGCAGCTCTGGCCAGATTCCTCTCTCTTGCCCGGTCCTTATGCCTCTCATACCTCATCTGGTCCCTCTCCCGAGCTTCGTCATCTTTTTCTGCAAATCATTATAAACACCATGATGAAAATATGTTATTAAACTTTAGGGAATAAACAACTAATAACAACACAAAATAACCAGTTTACAGTGAGAACTGAGTAAATTTAGCACTTTTAAATTTGGTAAATAACTGCTTTCTTCAAAACATACATGATTTAGAAGTAATGTGTGAAAAAGGTCTGAATATTTTGAAATTGTTCAAAGTAAAAATCAAATGGGTTCTAGAAGCGTGAGGCTTGCAATCTACTATCCTGAGTAGGCCTACCCTTTAAACAAAACCTAAAAAATCATTAACATTGGAATGTTGTCCAAGGAAGTATTTGCCCCCAAGGATATTTTTTAAGAGGCTGGAACAAATTTAAGGAGAAGAGTTAATTACTAAACTCCCAGGCCTAGTACCCTACAAATAAATTGCGATGAAAAATTCAAAAAGGTCTAGTGAATATACAGTAGCTTTTCACAATTATTCTGAATACATTTTTACATATTTTCCACAGACATATATATAAAAATTTAACATCAAAAGAAACCTGGCTGCACGCAAACTCTCTTAAGAAATCTATAACAGTATACAATTGTCTTGTGGCCTTAAGTGGATATGTACTAATGGTGTACTTTGCATGCAACTGTAAAAAAATATCCAACATTATTTTTGCTGATCAAACTATTATTAGTTTGATATGTAAGCTGTTACAATCAGAAATTGTAACTGCAAACATAAATATTTAAACATACCCTATCTAATATGTGAAACTGGCCTAATAATCTAGAGTAATTTTGTTTTAGAGTAATTGGTCGGTAGCGTAGTTGGTTCAATCCCAGCTTCATGTGCTAAAGGTTCTCAGTTCGATCCCAATCAGAGTCATAATACATTTTGAGAAGGATCAGCTGATAACCACCGGTTGTTAATTTGTCATTGGGCTATTAATTAATGACTCTTTCTAAGGAATAGTCGACCTTAGTTTGTAACAATGACTACATTCGCTCATCTAAACTCATCACACTCATTCGAAATCCATATTCGCCCATATCTTGACAATCGGCGTCTTATGAATAAATACAAATGACTTAAGTAGTCGAGAACCTAAATTTCTGAACATATAATTCAATTTACCTAAAAGATTCTAATCAAAACAAATATAATGCAAATAAATCACTTGTCATCATTAATGATTAGAATAGAAATACACATCAACATTTTGCAAATATATTGTTCTCACCAACAGCAGCAGTAGTCCTGATACCAGCTCGCTCCTCTCTCGCCTTCTGAGCCAACAAACGTAAATGTTCTTCTTTCTTCTCCTTCTCTTTCTGAGCTAGTTTTTTCTCCAGCTGAGCTCGAGTCTCTACTGCTTCACGCGCCTAAAAAAATGTAATAACTTAACTGGTTTTATAGAATGATTGGTCTAAATAAGTCTTCGTTTTAAAGGTAAAGTCAACAGAATTCGAACCCCTGTCAAATCATCCGGAATGATGCATTCCTTTAGAAAATTAATATCCAATCACATTAAACAATTCTTTGATTACGATACAATTTATGCTTACCTTTCTGTCGGCGATGTACAAGGCTTCAGCCAGTTTGGCAAAGTTCTCGTTGATATGTACCTGTTGCAGCCCTCTACCATCAGCTGCTAACCTCTTGTCTAGTGGTATAGTATAACCCTAAAACAGAACATCATTGTGTTGAAACAGTAAAGGATGTTTTGTTGAACAGTTGAAACAGTACATAATAAGGTAAATCTAGGAGCAAGTTGAACAAGTTGTCATGCTATTTTCCTCATGATGTTGACCAAATTTGTTAACCTTAGATTTGCACTAAATTAATTTAAGTATTAGATACGTATCAGCTAAAAAAGGAAAGCAGTAGTAGATGAATTAGGACAAAAGCTGGGTAAGTCAGTCATTTAGAACATCTGTTCAGACCATAAGGATTATTAAAACAACAGGTATTTTTATAATATTGGTATTTGTGATCCATCTACACAAACCTTTTAAAGTATATTATAAAGTTAATTTGTTTCAAATTATAATGTTAACCATTCCCGAACGCATGACAAGTTAATTCACATAATTTTACTTCTACTATGATTTGGCGAGTATCAGCATGCAATTTTAAAGGTATGATGGACTATTTTACCATGAGCATTTAGTCATATTGCCAAACCTCCCCAGGCCCAATGTGTCAAATATGACACAAATATAAATTAATTTATTCCTACCGTACTGCGTATAGGATTGAGTTGGTAGTAGTTCTCCAGGTTCCCGCTAGGTACTAGCACTACCTAGTACTGCTCAGTTGCTCAGCTGAATTGTTTTTGCTACTGTCAGTGAACATCTAAGATGGCTGACAACCCATTTGGCAGACTACCACTAACCTCTCAAAGTAAGTAAATAATTAAAATATGAAAATGTAGATATTACGAGTTGCAACAAAATGGGAGTACTCTTCAATTACTATACAATGACATGGTGTAAAAGATTTAGCATGGTTTCAGTTGCTTTTTGGTTATTTTAGCGTTTGAAATTTGATGTGTCAAATATGACACAGTGGGACCAAGGCTTTGGTATATCACAACATTGTATTTTGTTTACATTTTACCAATCTTTATTTTAGGTTTGTAAACACAAATACCACTAAAAATAATCATGTCTAACTTATTTTCAACTGTTTTAAATTGGATTCTAACCATAGTTTTATTTCATACTAAATTGGACCGAATGATTTCATACTATCGGACATCCGCTAGAACCAAAAAGTGGACTGTTAGGTTATTGTTTCATATGATTGATTTCGTAGTTGCTGCAGGTTGGATAGGCCGCAGAAGAGTTGAAGTAGTAGATGGTACACCAAAGAAAGATAGGACAGATCTTCTTTTGTACAAAACAGATCTTGCCGATCGCCTTCTTCAAGGTCAAGTTGAAGTATTTCAAGATGATGACGAAGCCGATGATTCCGAACTCCTTCCTGAAACACCTCCCAAGAGAAGAAAGCCAACTCCACTGCCTCACGACCTTCAAAGGAGTCAGACATGTGCCTGAACTTATATCTGCAAGTACCACCAGACATCGATGTCGAGTACCAGGCTGCACTTCCACCAACGCTCAGTTTTTTTGTACAACGTGCAAAGTCCATCTTTGTATTACTAATGCCAGAAACTGCTTCAAGTTGTTCCACGAACTATAAGTCAGGTTATCTACCATTTCCAATGTTTTACAACAGACTTTTTAAAATATTTTATTTTATGATGTTTTAGTTTTCAATCGCCTTAGTCCCAATGTGTCATATTTGACATTGTTTTTTTTTTTTTTTTTTGTATTTAGGGAAAAAATAAAATTTTGAAAAAAATCACAGCTCATATTTGATTTTTTTAAAACCTAAATCCACCAAAAAAATAAAAATTTTTATTTTTTTTTTTTTTTGCCTGAGGAGTTCATTACATTTGTAAAATGAACGTCATGTTTGACTGGATTGACAACAGTTCCTTATATATGTCTCCAGGGCTGGCTTTTTATCAGTTCATAATGTTGGTGCTAATAAAAGGTCATTGCACTAGCCATGGGGTTCACCAACCACTCTGATAATACAAAAGCACATTCCTGACGCTTACACACTCATCTGTACTGTTTTTAACTATTGTGCTGCAATTATTAACCCTTTGAGCCCCAAAGAATTTTTTACAAATTTTTTGAAGATGATGGGTCTTTAATAACATGATAGTACTGAAAATGACGGGACTAAAAATTCTGTTTTTGCAAGGTTTTGCAAAATCGTGTATAACTTTTGCAAGTATTGAGATAAATTAATGAAATTTGCTTTGAACCGCTCATTTATATCTAAGGAACAATTTCATATAACTATTAGTCAAAAAATATATAATTCAAAAATAAAATATTTACCTTTGAACAAATATATAAGAAATTACATAAATAAATTTTTACTTTGCGACGTAAAACATGTACTAAAATATGGAGATACACCAAAAATATATTTTTTTTAGTAAAGAGCATATTATTTGGAATAAATACTGATGATATGGTAAAAATGTACTCATAATAAATAAACCTATAAAAAATAATAAAAACTGTGAATCTTATTTAAAATTCGTTCTCACAAACCATATTGGTAAATACATAACTAAGAACGTGAAAAAACATAAATTATATATTTAAATAAAACATTTTTACTAATTCCACAGTTTTTAATTTTAGATTAATGCATTTTCGCCAGTTACGGCATCTTCAGATCATAATAACAAAATTGTACAAAAATATAAAACATATGTTAAAAAATATACAATTTGTAAATATTAAATAACATTGATGGATAAGTAGTTAAAATTTAAAAACAAGGTTTTGAATTATTTAAGTTGTTTTCTAGTTCATTTCTAATTACAGGTAAAAATATATTATTAAAATTAACAGAAGGTTGAGAAATACAGTCATCTTTTTTTAATGCCATTAACGCACTTTCAATTTTATTTCTCTTTTTCCAAGATTTTTCTTTATATATAATAGACGATTCTTCAAATTTTATATTATGCTTTTTATCAATAGCATGTTCAACTAATTTTGATTGTTCAGTATTTTCAGTTTTAAAATTATAAATATGTTCCTTTATTCTTGTTTTAACAGGTCTTGATGTTTGGCCGAAATATGTTTTATTGCATTCACAATTAATTTGGTATATAACATTTTTTGTTGATTGATTTTCATTTTTTGGTTTTAATTTAGATAATTTACTATGATAATTAAAAACTCTTTTGATTTTTTAGAAAAAATAAAGTGCTTGACAGTAAAACATTCAGACATTATGGTTAGCTATGATGTGTGTAGCCTTTTTACAAAAGTACCTGTAGCTGAAGAATTAAACATAATACAATCAAAACTAGAGAAAGATGAAAATTTAAGTTCAAGAACCAATCTATCTATTTGTAACATTTTAAATTTACTAGAAGTCTGTGTATATAATAACTACTTCCAAAATAACCAACAATTTTATAAACAAGTTTCTGGTTTACCGATGGGAGGAGTCCTTAGTCCAATTATAAGTAACATTTTTATGGATTTTTTTGAAGAATTAACATTCAATAAATGGACTATAAAACCGAAAATATGACTTCGTTATGTTGACGATATATTTTGTATTTGGGAAAACCAAGATGATATACATATTAAATTTTTAAATTTTATTAATGAAATACGACCTACGATAAAATTTACCATGGAAAAAAAAGAAGAAGGAAAACTTCTGTTTTTAGATATATTAATATCCAAAACAGAAGACAATACTCTTGAAACCTCTTTATATCATAAAAAAACATTTAGTGGACAGTATTTAAATTATTTTTCTGACCATCCTGAACATGTTAAAATTGGACTTGCTAGAAGTTTATTCCAAAAAATTGAACTTATTTCTTCTTCAAATGAAAATAAAAATTACAAAAAAGAAGAAATGTGCCATTTTCTAAAGATGAACAACCATCCCAATACACTTATTCAAAAATTAATGAGAGGAAATAAACCTAAAAAAGCACGCAATCGTCAAGACAATGAAAACCAACCTGTAACAACTGTAGTCATACCCTATGTTAAAAATCTTTCAGAGAAAATTCAAAAAATTAATTCTAAATTTAATATTCGAACAAGTTTTACATCATCAGGAAGCCTTCGTAGTAAATTATCTAAATTAAAACCAAAAAATGAAAATCAATCAACAAAAAATGTTATATACCAAATTAATTGTGAATGCAATAAAACATATTTCGGCCAAACATCAAGACCTGTTAAAACAAGAATAAAGGAACATATTTATAATTTTAAAACTGAAAATACTGAACAATCAAAATTAGTTGAACATGCTATTGATAAAAAGCATAATATAAAATTTGAAGAATCGTCTATTATATATAAAGAAAAATCTTGGAAAAAGAGAAATAAAATTGAAAGTGCGTTCATGGCATTAAAAAAAAGATGACTGTATTTCTCAACCATCTGTTAATTTTAATAATATATTTTTACCTGTAATTAGAAATGAACTAGAAAACAACTTAAATAATTCAAAACCTTGTTTTTAAATTTTAACTACTTATCCATCAATGTTATTTAATATTTACAAATTGTATATTTTTTAACATATGTTTTATATATTTTTGTACAATTTTGTTATTATGATCTGAAGATGCCGTAACTGGCGAAAATGCATTAATCTAAAATTAAAAACTGTGGAATTAGTAAAAATGTTTTATTTAAATCCATTTAAATCCATTTAACATTTAAATAAATTTAAAAAATTTTATTTAAATGTTTTAATTAAATAAAATCAACTAGCTCACCCTTAAGGGGAGCCGCTAGTCCCTATCTCGCCCATGTTAAATTATCAATTTTTCAGTACCATTTTCTCCTAAAATACTGCACCAAATGAACTGATATTTTCACTGCTTGTTTTCGTACTTATAATCAGTGAAAATAATATTTTTTTATTCTTTATGTGCAAAAGTAAAAATTATATGATTTTTTTAGAAAATCTTTTGAAAAGTGTTAAAAAAAAATCATACAACCAGTTATAAATCAAAAAGTATTTATAGTAGCCTATTAAAAATTCTTATTATTGTTAAATACACCTACAAAAACAAGTGATACAAATTTAACTTGATTTGGATGAGTAGTTTATAAAATAATGGTACCCAAAGATGAAAAAAGTAAACTTTCCGGAAACGCAGTTAAAACTGAGATTTCAATAAAAATGCAAGCACATTATTTACTAACCTTTCAATGGGTGCCATATGCATAGTCTGGATCGTCTGAGTCCTCTTTATTCTCTAGAAGTCTCTTTTTCACATTTTCTCTAGCCTGTAGAGCCCTTTTTTCAATATCTTTCATCGCAATTTCGGCCTGATACACTCTTCTTCGATCTTGTTGCTTGAGGCCTACCAAACAGTGTGAGGCAGCTGCACCACACTTGCCTATCAGCTCTTCAAGCACTCCCACTTTGCCCAATGCACCTTCATTGTAACATACTACAGCATCGTAAGCACCAGTTTCTAATGTAGAGAGGCCTACAAAGTTATTTTTCAAAATACGGGACCAAACCATATTGTTGAATGACTCATTTTGGTTCAGAGTTTTACCATGAACACACTTCTTTAGTAAAACTGGGTCAGTCAGATCTCGAAAAGTAGGTTTTATGACCTGCAATACTGCTGGGGGTAGGGTGTTAGTGGGCTCTGGTGGTGGCCTTTCTTGGGCTATGCTACGGTTATATTTACACCAAGACGCTACGCCTTTCGGGCACAATCCGTGCATTGGCTTTTCTAATGAGCTTCCTTTATGGAAGAATATAGCCCAAACTGCTCTTTTCATATTATCAACACTATCACAGTTGTTCCTTATGGCTAAGCCATAGTAATTTTGTAACTCATTTATAACACCATCAGTAAGCCTGCTTTTACCTGAAAGTGGTTTTCCATCTGGTAGTAGTTTTTTTTATAGGCTAGTTTCAAACGTCGAAGCCGACCACCTATACGCTTCTGGACATGGCCGACGCACTCTAGTTTACTTATAACTACTTCATCTCCATAGGGCATAAGGTTTTTAATGGTTTCAAATGCCTTACTGTCCCCATTGCCAAGGTAATTTGTGTATCGCACTTGGTTTTCAACTACGGAGCTTTCATAAATTCTTGTTACGCCTGCAATTTCCATACCACCACTTGTGCCTGAGTAATTTGCAAGGCAACCCTCATGGTTCATTATGTTTTTCCCAAGGCACTTGTTACAATACTTTGACATACACTCCAAGTCAAGAACTTTGCCTGTATCAAGGCTAGTAACAGTTACCACACCGTTCAACGAGGTATGGTCCCGTTTTTGCCACGTTCCATCAAATATGACACTAATGTCATTGCCAGTCATTTTCATTTACTGTTTCTATTTTAGCACAATTCATTGAATGTTTAGCTACATTGATAATGCTTTTACCTAGTTCCTTGTTGTAAGACTCAAACCTTCTAGGTGGCTGAGGTAGGTTCATCACAGAGCAAAGAGTTCGAGCTGCAGCGTTGCCTTTACCAATACTTCTCATACCTTAAACTATCCTAAGGTTGTTTTC
>JAQJVL010000340.1:505898-1024982 GCA_035578905.1 Stictocephala bisonia | reverse complement strand
GTTAGAGTATAATGTTCACTGGGAATAATAATCTGAGCTATCTTGAAAATAACGGAAGAGGTAACTCTTGTGAGTTGAGACTTTGTCATAACCTCAAGAAATCCAAATACAACCTGAGCAAAAACCAAGTCATTATCTCATAAATTTAATCTAGATAAATGTTACAACAGTATCATAACTGGTACCACCATTAGAAGTAAAACATTCCTAAACCAATACTTAATACACGGATCTTCAGTGTATGGGTGACTATTGATTTTGAAGGATTGTGAACGTAGTCATTGTTAAAAACTATGGCCGCCTATTCCGTATGGAGTGTCATTCATTAATAGCCCAATGACAAATAAACAGCTGGTGGTTATCAGCTGATGGCTTTCAACATTTGTTGTGACTGATTGGGAGACCCCAGAGCCATCAGCTTATGATTTAACCATCTACATATGTTTATTTTAAAAGTTTCATAAATGTTTTATTGCATTTTCAGAAAATACTATGATATCACTTTTAAATATTTAACTATAGGAAATAAAATCAGCATACCAATCAAAGAGCCACAATAATAAAACGTAGTACAAAAAGAAATTGATACCAGAAATGACGGCTTTAAGTTCAACAATAGCTTGGCAACAAGATGAGAAAAAACCACAAGGAAAAGTCCTCAGACAGATGAAGAGTTATATTTACTTACTTATATCTTGAAAGCAAGACGGGTTTTATTTCTTCATATTGAATGTAAGAGTAATATTTAAGTCATTGTACAAAAGTACCATTAAAACAAAAGAATTTCCCAACAGGATCTGTATATTGTCCCTTAGATCTGTTTAGTATAAGGCACCCTATTTCTTCCTTTGTCTGTATTTATAACTCAATGAGCACGAATTACTTTAACAGTTTGGCTGTTTAGGAATGATCAATCCTTTTGCATATTTTCATAAATGTGCTGCGTGTTTATGCTAAAAAGTGTTTTGCAATGATACATCATTATTCCTTAATGATTTTCTCGTATTGCATTTTTTATTGTAAAAACTCAAAATTAAACATGACATTTTAAAGAATTAGGTTCATGAAAAAAATATCAATTCATGCATTTTTAAACTATTTTTAATCTAGCACTTATGTGATAAAACATTGTGTTTATATGCACGGTTGTGGAACTCGCAGCATGCATAAGTTATTATGGTTGTGTACAGATGAGATGTTTTAGCATTGTTTATTAAATTATACCGTGATTCATATTCACTTCATGAAAAAAATTAAAATTTGAGTGCTCTTTAACGTTTTTATCTAGTACTTATTAGTTAAACATCATATTTATATGGACATAACCCAACTTAAAACGTGAGTGATCTTTGCATATGATATGTACAGGTCAGATATTTTGGCTTTATTTATTGTTTTCATTTGAAATTATTGTGTGATTATAATTTACTGATTGTAGTGCTGTTTAGCAAAATGAGTAGAACAACTTTAAATGAGGAAATTCTCTTATTAATGTCAACACTGCTTATGATTGCTAGCATGCTAAGTTCACCAGTGTCATTTTTTTAAAATGATACTGACTATTTATTTTATGTATATGGTAACCATATTTTATGCAAATTTCTTAAAATTGTTTGTATATGTAAACAAGTATATGTATTTTTGGGATATTATACTGTCAATACTAGGGATGGGTCGGTTCTCGGTTCTGTTGGTTATTGACAAAAGAACTGTAACAGAGAACCAATGCGAAAATCACGGTTCTATGGTCCCTGTTCTAGTTCTAGAAAAAGTAAATGGGGAGATAGTTTTCATATCAGAAATGTTTCAGTTGTGAAAAGTGCTGATAAACAGAACAATTAAATCCAGACACAAGGTAAACAATATATCTTTGTCAGAAAATATTCGCCCATAGTCTGGCCATTTCCTTATCAGCTCATAAAAAGAGACAGATAACATTAATGAATAGGAATCAAATGCAAAGGCAGTGAATTTAAGCCATTCAGTTTTTGTTCAAGAGTCCAGTCTGCCTAAGCTCCACCCTTGTTTATTGTGACTCTCTTATCACTTCCTGTGTGATAAAAACCCACTTGTGGAAATATTCCATTCTGTTTACAACTCATATAACATTCTGAAATTAATTATGCTTCTAGTTTTATTGTGTATTTTGAAAAATAAAAGGTTTTTATGATATTAGAGTTTGTTTATTTAGACTTGTAATGAAAAAACAATGCACACAAAACCTAGGGAATTGGATTGAAAAATAAATGTTTAAGATTAATATTGTATCAAAACTAAACAAAATGAGTCTTAAGCATTTTTACTTGAAAATAGTTACATTTCATTTTTACCATTTTTTTACAAAGTCTTAAATTGTATTAATGTTTTAAATTGGATTAACGTAACATTTACTGACACAAAATAATTTATTATTTCTTAAATTTAAAACAAAATGTTCTGTAATTTCTAAAAACATTTATGGTATTATTGGCTGTATAACTTTTTATGAATGAGAGTAGCATTTATATTTTCTTAATTCAGTATTATCACCAATTGAGATAAGAACCAACAGTTAATAAAAATAGTTTTTAGTTCAATAATTAATAACAATCATTTTTTAAATTAATTATATTATTATTTGTTTTTGCTGTTTATTTTTGACGTACTACAATTACATCAACCTCTTAATTTTAGTTGTGGTAATTTCAATCAAATGTTGTGATTTGTTTTTGAATACATTTTATTACTAAACCAGATCTAAAATGGCAAGTTATTTTTCAATTTTCTCTAGGCTTACAAGTTTTGTAATTTCCTCAAGGTAAATTTCAATTGCATACTAATTTAACCCTCCCAGCGTCCATTACTTCACCCTTTAATGTTGGCCCCTTTTTAGGTACTTTGCAGAGTTATACATAAAAATGAACATTAAAAATGAAAAGTTAAACATTAACAATTGAAAATAGCAAGTGTTATATTTCAATGGAAACTAGAAGACCTAGGCAATCTTAGAAAAATAGTTTTGTTTACATACCTTGTATATTGTGTATGTTCTCCATGATTATATGCAAAAGTATCCAAAATTTGAAATTTTTTTCTATATTGACACCATGATGATGGAATCCAAAAATCAATTAAAAGAAAATCCAAGATATAGGTTTTGTTCAAAATGTTATACACAAAAAGAAAATATATACATTATATGGCTTATTGTTTACAAAAGAAAAATTACACTAAAAACTGAACTATATACAGGTTGCTTTTCGCAAACATTTTACTCAGATAAGCTTGAGGATGCCTTTCTTTTCCTACCTCCAGTTTGTGGCCTCCAGTAGTCTAGTCCAGTAGAGGGCCCAGGGTCTATGGGTATCATCATCATCATCAGTAGGACTTACGTTAGCATCTGAAGTATCTAAATCGTCCAAGTCAGGAACGTAGTTGCATTGATTTTACTATATAAAGAGATATTCCATCCATATGGGAGAGTTGTGGCGAGGCCCCAAAACTGTTTTGAGGCCCCACGCTGCGCTGCACATAGCCCTATTTCCTCTCTCTCTCACACGCTCTTCCGTCTCTGTCTCACTTCCCTCCTCTTAACCCACTCTCCCATTCTCCAGACAGCCGCCCCGCCCTCTCCTTCCTCAGGTCCCACACACAAACAACATCCTGCTTAGATAATTGTTTACGTTATTCCATATTGCCAACGTTTATCCGGGTTCTCTGTTTTTATATTTGCTTGCATCTCTTTCGAATAATAAAGAATACTGTTACAGTAAAACTCAGTGTGACATTCATATTGAATAAAGAAATATTTATAACTGAATAAATTAAAACACCATATTGATTTATATGATTAACACACCGTGTATTTGTAAATAGACTCACTTGAATAGACCGCCAACTTATCGGCAATGCTGGCGATAATTACTGCTGATTTAAGTAAACATTTAGTCTTTTTTTTTTATTTATTTATTTAGCCCATCTGAAAAATCTTTATTTATTGCATTTTAACCATCGATTAGGTGATTAAATCGACTGTTGTACTCAATCATTAGTTTTTTCATATTCGGCAATTGATTAAAAAGTAAATTGTTTTCAAATCCAATCAATCACTCTCCTTTCAATTATGAAATTAATCTGCAAATATTCCAGGAATATATAATATAGTGAAATATTAAAAAATGTGACATTATTTATTTCTTTGACAAAATAAATATTGAAAAAGGCCTATGATATTTATATAGAATAATCTGGGAAATATTATCGTGATAGAATATAACACGACTACTGATTATTTAGATTCAATTTTCATTATTTTAATCAGGTTGTGAAATTATTGTAAATTTTGTAGGGGTGTGCGAGTACTCGAAACTTCGAGTATTTGATCGAGTATTTTACTACTCGAACTCGGCTCGAAGCTCCTAAAACTACTCGAAGTTCGAGCGAGTAGTTGTATTTCACGAAATATCAGATTTACATCTTAATTTAGTTTTAAGAGTAAACAGTTTTATAAGTTATCAATAAAAAATGTTTGTTTTATTTTACCCTTAATCATACGTTATCAGTTTGGTACGTGTAATTATGAACTGAACAATACGCCTAAGAATAGGTAGTACACGACGACAGTCAATTGAACTAGTCGACGTAGTGAAAGAGTTCGTTCATTATGATTTGAACTAGTTCAGTTCAAAGTGATCAACAGAGGTAGCGCTCACTGTAAATAGTAGCGATCACACATTTTGGTTGCCGAGTCTACTAGTCATTTGTAACCTTACCTTAAAAAGCGTGAATAAATCAGAAGTGCTGTTTAGTTTCTTTATGACCCAAGAAAGGGGACGAGAGATCCGGTTCCAAATGCTCAAAAAACCTATTACCAATACAAATCTGTCTGTGCACCGTGGAAATTATGCATATTTTCGTTCACATCAATAATACTGCGCAATCAAAAGAGTCCCGAGAACGGATCACTTTACATCCCAAGAATCGAACTTCCGATCTTTTCTAGGTGAAAGTTCATCTCGGTTGCAGTATAGTACGTGCAAGGAACCGTTCAGCTCTTTTTCGGAAATGAAATTATCGTATATTTCTTGCGAGTCGATTGAGGTCTATTTTGTTTTTTAATCTGAGCAGGGAATCGTCCAATAATTTGACGTAAGAAAATACCGTATCGTCCGTATCATGTCATATAATATATGGTAATGACGTTCTAGCAGCGTGTGACACAACATTATTGATTTATTTTCCGTCAAATAAAAAATATATATATATATATCCGTGGCGAACGTCTATTAATTATTATTTCGAAAACGCCTTAGATCGTCAAAAGTGTGTGTAATATTTGCGCATATAATATTTTTTCCTGTCAAATTGTTGAACGGTTTTCTGGCTAGGTTAGATAATAACATAGTTGGAGTGTAAAAGGTGGTAAAGTACGATAATTTTGATTCGTAAATTCCAGTGAATTCAGTGAGTTCAGTAACGGTCCCCTGTTCACATTGACGTCGATGTAAACTGTAAAACAATCACGAATTAACCAAAGTGAGGGAGAAATATGTTAGAAGACCTTTTCTAAACAAAATACGACGAATTTAGAGATCCGGAAAATAATTTTTAATGAAACAAAGCCTTATCAAACGTCTCATTTTTTATTCGTAAGTTTATAGTTTAGATGTCCAAAATCTTCACTGTATCACTAGTGGCACTTAGCTGATATTTCAGACTGCATATCGTCGCCAATATCGGGTAGACCTATTACATTAGCCGACTACGTCTATGGTTTTCATTCGATTACACCAGTTTTTATGAATTTCTCGTTGACATAATTATTTATCTGTTGTTCAGTGTAGTCGTAACACTGAATTAATATACTTTCTTAATTTCTTACATAATATTAGTTCTGAAAAGAAGAAAAAGGTTAAACAAAACAATGCCACATAAAAATGTAGGAAGGCAGAAAGTAACAAGTTTTATTTTTCACATGTTACAGTTTCAAACAGCAAATCAAAATTATTGTGTTCAGTTTAGATGTATATATTTACGAATCTGGCAAAACTTAACATAGGCTTAGTATGGTGTCTGCCTTTTACAGTTGTCTTGGGTGAACATAAAATCCTTCTGTAAATACTCGCTCGAAAAATACTCGATACTCGAAAAAATGCCAACGACTCGACTCGAACTCAAAAATCACTACTCGCACACCCCTAAAATTTTGTTTATGTCCCCCTTTAAAAAATACCGTTTTATAACATTGATTGAATCAGACCATTGTAAAAAGTATGTCTAAGATGAATATAATTAAAGTTAACACATCTGTTTTTCATACTATTATTTTACTAGATGTGAAAGTATGGATAAACTGCAATTTATTTATATTTTCAATTTCTCTGGAAAAGACACTCTGGAATTACACTGGTAACACTTCACAAGTAGCGTGACCAGCAATAACATAAGAAATAACTAGTTTTAAGTAACCACAGTCTAAATAATAACAAAATTAACTATAGCCGCACTCTGTAGCGTTTTTAATTTTAAAAATTCGAATATGACTTATTTACATAACTGAGAATGAACAGAACAAACAATGCCAAGAAATAACAAAACTATATAAACAAATAACTATTACAAATAAACAATAATATAGTTAAAAATAATATGTAAATTTGGGTTTTGCTCATATTTTGAACTGTAATAGTATGGTTTCAAATTGAAACAAATGTATATATATATACTCGCTTTGCTCGTTGGGGGCTTCGCCCCCAAACCCCCTTGCGGTTCAGGCCAATTCGTTGAATATAAAAAGTTCACTGCTGATAATATTTTCCGTTAAAATGTTATTTATTTAACAGGACAAATGTTTATTTTTAAAAATCATGGTTTCTATACATTGTATACAAAATGTATTTTAATAAATCATGGTTTTTATACGGAAAAAGTGATAGTAAAAAAAAGTGATAGAGCATTATTAATAAAAAAAAAACATACGGAAAAAGTGATTTTAAAAGTAAGCTGTTAAAAAACTAAAGTTATTAATTGATTTCAGTTGCCTGTTAGTTAACCATTTGGTCAACTGAAGCATGGTCCATCCAGTCTCGCTATGGGGAGGCCGGCAAACGTAGAGACCCATTAAAAAAATATTTAAATCCTCAAAAAGTATTGTTTGAAAGGTTAATTTAACTATTAATAGTATGTGTGTTTGCCTGTTAGTTAACCATTCGTTCAGTGAATGAATGGAATATCCAGTCTCGCCACGGGGAGGCCGGCAAACGTAGAGACCATATTTACAATAGCTAAAATGTTGGAGAGTTTTATTTTAGGCAGGCCCCCTGGCCTACTGCCTAGTATTTACAACAGCTAAAATGTTGGAGTTTTTAGTTAACCATTCGATCAACTGAAGCATGGTCCATCCAGTCTCGCTATGGGGAGGCCGGCAAACGTAGACCCATTTAAAAAATATTTAAATCCTCAAAAAGTATTGTTTGAAAGGTTAATTTAACTATTAATAGTATGTGTATTTGCCTGTTAGTTAACCATTCGTTCAGTGAATGAATGGAATATCCAGTCTCGCCACGGGGAGGCCGGCAAACGTTGAGACCATATTTACAATAGCTAAAATGTTGGGGAGTTTTATTTTAGGCAGGCCCCCTGGCCTACTGCCTAGTATTTACAATAGCTTAAATGTTGGGGAGTTTTATTTTAGGCAGGCCCCCTTGCCTACTGCCTAGTATTTACAACAGCTAAAATGTTGGGGAGTTTTATTTTAGGCAGGCCCCCTTTCCTACTGCCTAGTATTTACAATAGCTAAAATGTTGGGGAGTTTTATTTTAGGCAGGCCCCCTTGCCTACTGCCTAGTATTTACAACAGCTAAAATGTTGGGGAGTTTTATTTTAGGCAGGCCCCCTTGCCTACTGCCTGGTAAAGTACATTTTCGGGTTCGGTCAACTTACGACGGGGAATTTTTTAAAGCAGACCCCCTAGCTTACTGCCAATGACACAATCGGCGTTATAGAAGAAGGTCACTGTACACAATGTTTTTTGCGTAGGCGACCCCTTCAACGACTCTTCCAGGTTGGACAAGGACTACGATATGAGTAGGACTTCTCACTCTGCTGAGAAGGACGTACAGCTGGCCATGTGTGAAGCAGTCCGTGCGAAGATCTACTCCGACGTACTCAATTGTTTGGCCTTGGCTCTTGTGGCCAGTCATTGAGTACGCTAACACGAGGGGAAATTGTCGACGACAGACACGAATCGGCGACCCTTCGGCCAACGCAAACCTAAAGGTGATTCGAGGAATACCGAAAGGTTGCGTGCCTCCGGGAAGTCTGACAGTGATTAGCCGTTTGGTAATCGCTGTCACAATGACTTTAGTGCCGTTAACGAGTCCATCGGCAATATTCAAATTCCTCATGATAAGGCATACGGAGCCAACCTTAAGTCGCAGGACATGATCTGGTACGCCTTTGCCAGTGGCTTGATGTAATAGCTGTACATCCACGACCATATCATCTTCGTTTTCCTTGTCCATAGTGTCAGCACTTATCAACTCATGAAGTTGGCCATCCAACGAGTTCAAGATTTGATCATTGATCTCTTTGACGTTCACGTTCATAGTTGAAAGAATCGCTCTTCTCGCACATTGATCGGGGTCACAGAGAATTTGGGGTGGAAAAACCTCACCGATCAAGTCTGTTACGGTCGTGAGATATCTTAGCCCAAGAAGAGGAATAAGGTCCTCACAATCACGGCCTTCTCCAAACATCTTGGATGGAATAGCTCCGTTGCCTACTCCAAGGAGGAATTTGGAATAGTCAAGGGAGCTAGTCGTTCTGTGTGGAGTCGTCAGGGAGAACACTTTAAAAAGTCGCCAAAGGTATGATGCTCGAAGTGAAACACAAGCAATATCACACAATGTGCGAGCTTTTTCAACAACGGGTGCTATTTGCCTAAAGTCCCCTGAGCAGAGAAAGATCTTATTTCCAAATGGGACACTAGTATTCATGAGATCTCGAAGTGACCGGTCGAGGATCTCGAATATGAATCGGTGCGCCATTGGAGCCTCATCAAAGACAATGAGCTGTGCTGCTCGGATGAGCTCTGCTCGTTGGGACCCGTTGGTAATGTTCCATACGCTCATGCCGTTACCAAGATCGAGAGGGAGCCGGAACATGCTGTGTGCGGTGGTACCACCAGCCAAATTACCGGCAGCAATACCTGAGCTCGCCACGGCAAGAGCGACGTGATGACAACTCCGCACGTACGCAAGGATGACACGAATGAGTGAGGTTTTTCCGTATCCTCCAGGCCCATCAATGAAGATTGTCCTGGAAAGATGTGTGTCATTGGGTCTTGAGAGTACCAATTGCACGTAATGTAACACTTGTCTTTGGTCGTCAGATAACTTGGGCTCCCACTCTTCAACAATTGCCCTCTGAAAGCTTTCTCCGAAGTTAAGCAACTCTCTACCCAACTCAGTCGTGTCATCTTCTACATATGGCAGGCCATGGTCAGTCAGACTTGATCCCTGTCTGCGGAGGCTGCGATCAATATCTATCAATGATAGTTTTACTGCCAATTCAGGATCTGAAGGGTTCCGTTCTAAGTGATCCTCACAAAGTGAGTTCTTGAAAGAGTTCCACAACAGTGCCGCTGGAGCTCCCATATTACATAGGAGAACAAAGAAGGATCTGAGTCTTGGTCCAAGCATGAATTGAGAGGCTTCTCGCAGTGCGTGATAGTACTCTTCTTCGTCTTGTACCAAGCCCTAGCCTCCTGGCGACTTCCTGAAAAGTGCAGCAATCAGATCCGCCACGAGACAGAAGATCAGCGTAGCCGTGACAAGGAACGGACATAAGAAGCAGTCTTAGATAATAGAGTTCACCTCGGTTAGGTGAGACCCACAACAGTCTGCATACTTTTTGTCCCCGTTGGCGAGCTGTGATGAAATGCTGTCCATCTGGATGGTTGTACACTGTCCCTGACGTTGGTTTTTTTGTATGTACAATAAAGTTTTCATAAAATGACTGGTATGTAAGGTTAGGGAAAATTGGATCTTGAGGTCTATTGAAGTACACGATAAGCTTGGAACTAGGTTTAGCGGTTGCATCTGCCAACTGGCCTGGCCTGAAAATGACTACCTGTTTACCTTCAAGGTGTACAGGCAGACAGTCAACGCTGGGCTCTAGCTTTGAAATTGGAAAGTCTAAGAGACGCCAGCATGCATCGCTAGCACCAATCATTCTCTTCGTCACGTAATGCTCTACCTCATCTTCCTGTTTACCGAAAGGTGTAACAGTTACATTCTGAAGAGAACCACCCTTCATGAGATATTTGAAAAGGTATTTGATTACGCGACGAGTAGACGCAAGCTCCAAGTTTATGTGTGCCTCATATTTTAATAAAAGTGTGGCATTATACGGTACAACCCACCCATCATGAACAACAATAGTCTTTCTTCTTGATATTATGTTCCCCTTATTATTGTAATCTCGCCTGTACTGGACAAACCCCCTTTCATCTACATGTGTACTTCGGCAAGCAGGCTTTGGGAAAAACTTTGTACAACAACCTTTGGCAGAGTCCCAGCACAAGAAGTCGGTGCGATAATCTGTTCCACAGGGTCCGTGAACCATATGTCTCAGCACCAACTCCCTGAGCCTACCACCGGCTTCTTCTTCCGAGGGAATATCTGCCCGAATAACAGAATCAATGTCGGATCCCTGAACTGGACCGCCTCCGTCGATCTTGAACACAATATGAGCATGAGGTAATCCCCTCATTTGCATCTCGATGACGTAGACGATATAAGTTAGGCAGCCGAACATTGCTCCACTACGCAGATCTCGGAGAAGCTCGAGAAGTTTTATGTGGAAGACTCTGCATGCCGTAGAAGGGTCACTTCGGCCAGTACCATAGGGGCAAGCTTTCTTGTTTTCCTCCCATGTTGCACTATACGTGAAGGTCAAGAAGAAAGTAGGTGAGCCCAGACGAGACACAAGGGCCATTGCATTTTCGTAATGAACCTTCATGTACCTGGGCCCACCGGTAAATGAACTTGGGAGGTAGATCTTTCCAGCTTGCAACCCTCCTTCGCCTTGGACAGTTTCGTCACGATTTATGTCATCCATCACCTGTCTTCCTGTTTTCCTAGCCTGTTGAAAATTGAGTAATTCGTCCAATGGCCCTACCCGCACGGAATTTTTAGCAGCAGCTTTTAATTGGCATAACTTAATGTAACGTAGCCGCTCCTCGTCGTACCTCGCAAACATTTCTACCTGCCAAGCCTGTGATAGCCGACCATAGTGAGAAAATCGTGGCTCAGAAAGCAAGAGGCAACGCGAGTAATTGTACTGAGACAGCTTGTTTCCATTATTGTCTAGGATGCCGATATGCCAACCCAAATTGCCTTGCGGATAGAGCAATGGATATTGAAATGGTTCCATCAGAGGATCAAACAGATCGATAGAAGATGGCCGTGCAGAACCCTTCTTCCAAACAGTCAACTTCCGGGGATCATTGACGGAATCTTCAGTACTGAGAACAGCGTGCACTTCCACACCTGTTTGCCTATCACCAAGAACAGGGCCATGGGTAGATCTATTTGTAATTTCAAACTGTAAATGAGCGTTGATAGATGGCTCATTGCTCAAACGGCGAAACTCATTAATGAAAGGATTTGAAGAAGTGAGATAAGAATTGATAGATTCAATCAAATTGGCATTGAGAGATCTACCCATGGCAATATTCTTGCGCTCCTCACCATCGTAGATGTAAAGACGGCACCGGTTGACAAACTGAACGTCCCCACCCCTAGGCGCGAACCTTTGACCAGCGGCGTCCAGATTGTAAACTTGGTGGTACATTCTTCCTTCGATTTTGAAGAAGGAGAGTCCACTAGGATGACGGTACCCACCAGACACCTCGAGTGCACAGAAGGCAAACAGGTCGTTGTATGCTCTGGCTCGTTCTAGGAAATGACGGATCAGTATAAAACGGCGCGTCCAAAGGAGGTAGATTAAGAATATTATATGCTCCCACACCACAGCACCACTTTTTTCTGTCTTTCTCTTCCTCAAACAGCCGAGCATGACAGTACGAACACTTGTAAATGTCATCTTCCCAAAGACATACTTTACGGAGTTTAAATGAATTAATGCCATTTAAATCGTAGTCTCTCCAGTACGCCATCGGGCCTTGTTCACCAATCTTTCGAGCAAGGAGAGCAGGAACGTGTCTCATGTTGGAAAATGAGGGATTCTTCAATCGAAAAGCCTCTACTCTCTGGCAGGAAGCTCCGGGATTCTGATCGTTATAACGTCGAACAGCTTCTCGGTTGATCTCGGGATGCTGCTCGGTGTAACGTCGGACAGCTTCTCGGTTGATCTCGGGATTCTGCTCGGTGTAACGTCGGACAGCTTCTCGGTTGATCTCGGGATTCTGCTCGGTGTAACGACGGACAGCTTCTCGGTTGATCTCGGGATTCTGCTCGGTGTAACGTCGGACAGCTTCTCGGTTGATCTCGGGATGCTGGTCAGTGTAACGTCTTACAGTACCTCTATTTATCTGAGGTTTATTTTTACTGTATCGTTTTTTTGCATCTGTAAGCTGTTCCTGTCGAGTACTTGTCAAGCTCTTTGGACGTCCTCGCTTAACCTTTTTAGGTCTGCCGGGCATTTTGTTAAATAATGGCCTGGTCAAAGGAGACATTTCTTTTAAGGGTGATAACACTACCACAGGCATCAATTTTAACTTAACATCGACATAAGACTCCTGCGAGTCTAGATTAGATGTACAGATTGGTTCATACAATTGGTTTGGAGGGTCATCAATGCGCGGTTCTTCAGAGACAATAGTAAGGTCTTGTGTGGCAGTTTTTCCTAAAGTCAGCTGAGTTATAGTGAACTGTCTTGCAACTCCATCCAGAGCTGCATTCGACAACATCAAACTGGCCAGTGAAAAGTAGCTGTCACACAGAAATAGGCGGGCCAGATTATTACCATCATTGGACAAATCAAAATGGCGCTTTTCATTCACTGGATGTGGATCAAACAGATACAGCAGTTCATTTACCCTCCAAAAGGAGACAGTAACTGTTTGACCCGTGAAAAGGAATCCGATATTTTTTTGATTTGCAGCCAATATGTCTTGTAATTTTTCAGTAAGTGACGATACAGTGTCATGCCAATCATCTTTCGTTAGGGGATAAAGTGCATCGTAAATGTGCTCTAGTTGTAACAGAGAAACTGACTGATTCAAAACATGAATGACTGATGGTAATTCTTCTGGAAACAAGTACCGCCCATAACCAGTACAATTCTCACTACGCAGTGTTTTGTAAATGCGATCACCACTCATAAGGATTGCATCAATTGCAGTTGTCGTAAAATGTCCACCAAGACTCTTCCATGCAAAGGCACAAGCAGAATTAGCCACACACTGAGCATTTCTACTCCATGTGAAGAGTTCATTGTTGCCCTGATGAAATGACCCCTCGGCAACACAAAAAAAATTCTGTTGATGAGAAGCCATCGTAGAGAGTTAAAATGTAAAATTATAATTAAAGTAATTGGAGAAGAAGAAATTGGAAACAACAAAATAGTATGAAGTCTCGTAAACAATCAAAAGAAATTCGTGATTGATTATTGATCACAATAAAAACGTATTAAATGAAAGAAACGAGAGAATAAACCTAGAGTTTATGTTGAAAAATAGCGATGATAGAAGATTCGTCTCACCATGCAGTGAAAACGATTCAGTTCTCAATAGGGCAGAAAGCCAAACAATTGAACAGTTCAGTACTGAAGGTAATTCAAGCGTGTAGAGGCCGTAGGGTGTCAGCAGACTGAGGCATGAAATGGGCGTCATCCTTATATAACCTCGGTGGAACTTGTTTCAATCGACTGAAGACCGTTCTACCAACCGTTCTAAAAACGTTTCTCTCAGACGCTCCTTCGACTCGTTTCAATCGACAAAGGCCCGGTCTACCAACTGTTCTAAAAACGTTTATCGCAGCCGCTGGAGGGTGCCTAAACCAACAAACAAATTCCGAAAATACAGCGTAAAACTATGATTGGCCTTTAGGAAACAAAAATGAATACAAACTGTTTTTATACATAGTTTAAATGTCCGTAAAGTTTGTACACAATTTGAATACGTAAGTGAATAAGTGAGTAACATATTTTTGACAAAACTCAACTTTACCTACTTTTTGTGTGGAAATGTATTATGTATAAAGCATTTAAGTATATAATTTAAATATTCTATTAGATGTTGTCCAAACTAAATATTACAGCTTCAGTATAAAAAACTTTAACTCTGCAAACAGGTCAGCGTTTTCAAATCAACCATTTTGATTTTTTCTAGGTTAAGGAAAGTTACAATTCAAATTTTATAGCAGTTTTCGTAACAAAGTAGTAAAGTTAAATAGTGTGTACGGATTTTAGGGTCTTAATCAATAAATAAAATACAAAAAACCTAACCTAATACCTAATAAGCAATAAAATACAAAAAACCTAACAAAAATAGAATTTTTTAAACGAAAAGTGAAATTTGATGATTTTTGCATAGTTAATAATTATCAGAAATACCAAAAAATTACTTCTTAACAAAATTGTAGGAAATTTAATTACAAATTTGAAGTATACGGTCAGCAATTCAAAATTCCCGTCCTCCATTTTAGATGATAACGGGTGATTATCCGTTGATCACAGGCGGCTTCCAATATTATCTGAGGGGGGAGGTGTTCTATCTAAGATGATCATAAGAAATTACCTTAGTTTTTTATTGGATACTATCTAAGTTGATAACGGAGGCACAAATTCAAATTTATAAACTTTTTGTGAGGAAACGATTGAATATACCACAAACAGTTTATGACACATTTCGTACAGAATTGAATTGTTAGTTTGAATATTTCATTAGGTGTTATCCAACTAATTATTACAGATTCTGTAAAACAAAAATCTCAACTGTGCAAATAGGTACACGTATTTTCGTCAGCCATTATGTGTTTTTTTTTTTTTTTTTTTTTTTTTTTTTTTTTTTTTTTTTTTTTTTTTTTTTTTTTTTATGAAAAGTGCAAAATACAATTGTATAGCATTTTAGTAACAGGAAATGTGAGGGTAAATAGTATGTAAGGTTGTAGGTTTCTGGCTTCTTTTAATCATGATTAAATAGGATGATCTCTTCCAAAAAAATCACTTGTTTTCGACAAAACTTAACTTAACTGACTTTTTGCGAGGAAACTATAGTATGTACCTTTTGTGGTACATAGATTTTTGTATGTACATTAAATTTTTTGTACAGCATCTAATTTTTAGGTTGAAAATTTCATTAGATGCTATCTAAACTAAATGTTACAGCTTCAGTAAAACAAAAACTTCAAGTCTGCAAACAGTACAGCAATTTCACGTAAGCCATTTTGAAATTTTTTTTAGGTTATAAAAAGTGAAAAATCAAAGTTTAGAGCAGTTTGATAGCAAAGTTCTATACGTAAATAACGTGTAGGGTTTTAAGGTTTTAGCTCCTTAAATCATGCTTAAATGGGAGGAACTATTCCAAAAAAATCACGTGTTTTCGAAAGAACTCAAGTTTACCGACTTTTTCTGAGGAAGCTATTGTATATAGCACTAAAACACACAGGACACTTTTTGTACAGAATTTTATTGTCAATTGGAATATATCATTTGGTGTTAAGTAAACTGAAAATTAAAGTTTCAGTAAAACAAAAACCTCAACTCTGCAAAAAGATAAACGTTTTCACGTCAGCCATTTTGGATTTTTTCTAGGTTATGAACAGTGCAAAATCGAATTTAATAGTAGTTTTGATAACAAATTAGTAAAATTAAGTAGTTCGTAGGGGTTTAAGTTCTTAAATTATCGTAATAATGCAGTAAAATACGAAAAACCAAACAAAAATAACATTTTTTAAACGAAATGTGAAAATTAACGATTTTTTGCGTAGTTATTATCAAAAATACAAAAAAATGTTACATGACCAAAATTGTAGGAAATTTAATTACAAATCTGAAGTATGCTGTCAGATTTGTTCTACAACCAACGGTTTGCCCACAATTAAGCCGTTAGTAAACCTCTGCACACAATTCAAAATTCCCGTCCGCCATTTTGATTTTTTTGGGGGGTTAAAAATTAAAAAATTTTAATTTTCGGAATTTTCCTGTCGGTTGCTCGGCAAAAGCTACAAGTGTGCCAAATTTCAAGTTTCTATCTCATCTGGAAGTGGGTTAGAATTTGTATACGTGAGTGAGTGAGTGTGTGAGTGAGTTACACATGCGGCTATATATATATATATATATATATATGATAAGCGTACACTTTCAAATGAGATAATTTAATCCTAAGTAGAAGAACAGAGACCTTTTTTTAATAACCAAACACTTCAACTCTAGAACTGTGGGGAGTAATATAGGCTATACATGTTTAAAAATTATTGTAATTTAATAGTAACAGAATATAAACAGATATGTGCTTATTTTGTAGTATAAGTTTGGTGCTATTCGGAATCAGACCAGTGAAAATTCAAGTTATTTTTGGCGGATTGTGATATTTACGGAAATATTTCTATAGCACAGCTTGAGGTCTAAGTTGCATTTTTTAGCGGCCAAGACTGGACAGACTACCTGAGATCGGTATTGCGCGCAACTCGAGTACTGGTTTGGGGCCTTCTTGGGACATCGCAATTAACGCAGGTAGGATTGCGCGCAACTCGTTAATGGCCAGAGAGCGTGGTAGGCCTATTACACGATTTTCGGCAACGCGACTGAAGAACTGAATTGTGTGCGTGTATGTTTTTTTCTTTTTCATTTTATGACTCCGCCACTATTTATGAAATCATCAATACAGCAAATATTTTCTCTTTATCTCCATCTCTTTATATCAAATAAAAAGAAAAAATGCCAATCCTGGTATAGACTAAAATAGGTTTACTTTACCTTCCGTCAAACAGTTCACAGCGTGTGATGGTGATAACAACTACATGTTTCGCCGTGAATACGGACGGCATCTTCAGGTTAAAGAAAACAAATAAGTCCAAGTGGTATGCGTCACAAATTAATTAAAAGTTAACAAACACAGTTCACACAAGAGGAAAACAACGAATATTAAAACTGTCGGTAGGCCTACCACACACATTTCACTGTCCAAGGCGTGACCCAGAAGCAGATTTTAATATTGTGGTATTTATGACAAATAGTTCAATTTACTTTTAAACAAAAAGGAATATTCATTTATAGTTAAAAATACAGCAATAATTATACAATGCAATATTGACAAGAAGCTTTAATTACTTGATAAAAAATGAATAATGATTTCAATAATATAAAGGGTTAATTCTAGTATTAAATGTGAACTATATGACAGATGATAAGTTAATGAATAATTAAATTGTTATAAATTATTTCTGATACTTCTAATAACGCATCCTCAGATGACTTTTCTTTGATAAAACCGAATTGACGTGGATTAAGAAAATTTAACTTCGATAAATAACTATGGTGTCTTTTAATAATTGTTTTTTCAAAAACCTTAGAGAATACAGATAACAATCTCATCAATTATATTTTTCAGTAAATGTACATTAATTTGGTCAGAGCCAGTTAATTTTTTATTTTTTAAAAGCTTAACAATACTCTTAATTTCATTTAAATCTGTTGGAGTTATAAGGAATTAATATTGATAGTAAGTACGTAAAGGTGGAAGAGTATTGGAATGTACGTCTGGACGGCTAGACTGGATTGTGATAAGGTGATTGTTTATCTTATCAATGACGAAGGCTCAGGCATAGCATAACTTCGCCGTTTGGCAATTCAATTAGCTCAACTATTTTCTTTGAAAACCCACTTGTCAAGTTATTTATTACCTTCCACTGCTCAGATACATCACCTTTACAGTTTTCTAATAATGTTGAATAATAATTGTTTTTTTGTAAAATTGATCACATTATTTAATTCATTAGTACATTTTGCAAAATAATTTTGAAAAACTGTCATATGGTCTTTTTGTAGAAGTGTTATATAATTTTTTTCGTCTCTCAAATTTATATAAAATGTTTGGTATGTGCTTATATAAAATGTTGGTGTTATTCAGGGACTTAACAACTTAGCCTTTAACAATTTAGAACTACCACCATTTTTCTTGCTACTTCTAAATATACAATTACTTAAAATATCAATAAACTTACAATACATAGTATTTACATCATTTTAGATAATGCAAAATGTTTTAACTAAACATCTGTAACACACTGTTATTTACATTGATAAAATAAAAAAAAAATGTCCCCTAACATTTTTCATATTCACAAACCCTTAAGGCCTAAATAAAAGATCGCAATTTTTTTTCCGTGCAAGACATAGCACAACAAGGAATAATATCCCACTTTGACCCACTATCAAGGCCAATCGGCGACAGTAGACAGGTGCAGTGGCGACAGTCCGGACGAGGGTCTTAAAAGAAAGAAGAGAGAATGAGAGAATGGAAGGGAGTGATTAGTTTCCTTTACTGCTCCTAGGTTGTGCAACCAAACAGTCGAAACTGGAGGCAATTTCGACCTCTTTAACTTGATTGACGACAGGTTGCAGCACGGTCGCTCCCATATTCCGTGCCTCAAAATTTAAAATTGGATGGAACTATCTTCTATGTATAGTAAAATCAATGGTAGTTGTCATCACTACCCGATGAAAAGTCCAGAAGGGAACTATCGGAAGGAAAGTCTTCAGCTACAATGTCACTACCACGGTCACTATCATTTTCTTCTAATATCTCTCTTATATCACTGGATTTATCACGGAAATCGTCACCCATTTTGTACAAACATAACAAGTAAACAAACAATAACCCAACTTACTACGTCGCATTCACCAAAACGCTGACAACAACACTAGAGCTTAGTATAAATCAGCTGATTTTTTTTCTCCTTGTACAGAACAGTAGAAAACCAAAGACAACGAAATAGAGTATGATCTCCTCTGTCGTTTGATATGTAATATAATGTTTTATTATATAAAGTGACGAAATGAGATCATATTTTCTAAACGCTTACTTTACATGCTGTCGAAAAATCGACAGGTATCACCAGCGGCGCTGCGATTGCTGTCGATTTTTCGACAGGTGACGCTGGGAGCATTATATTCCATTTAACTAAATTGTATAAGTTTTTTAATTTAAAATAAATACTTTTTGTGCAAAATTTGTAAACAATCATACCCTGAGAATAAATAAAATGTTACCAATTCTTTTGTTATTGGAAATATTGTATGTCATTTTATAGATTTTTAGGGTGTATTATACTTCATATTGAAGAAATCGCCAAAATACTTTGCACTGTTTTTACTGAATGATTCCGCATAATTTGTTGATTCACTGGCGTAAAGGTATTAGAAACATATTCTGAGACTTTCTCAAAATGTACTCAGAACCGGGAACCGAAAACCGATTTCAGTAAAGAACCAAATCGGAACCGAAAAAAAATGGAACTGACCCATCACTAATCAATACAAAATAAAAATAAATTAAAAACGTGTTTATGACTCCAAACTGAAAACACTTATAAAATAATTTTAAAAAAAAGAAATTTAACTACATTTTATTTATTTCAAGCCATTAAATATATTGAAATATGTTTTCCTTAAAGATAATTAAATGACACAATAAATAATACTAATTTAATGAAAATATTGTAATTTTTAATGAAGTCGCAAATTGTTAGGTAAAAAACTGCAAAACAAGTGATTTTAGATGAACATTTCTGGGAACTTTACTTGTTGGACCCCTGAACACTTTTGGGAAAATTTTTCATTTTTTGTTGGATAGCTAAAGGGTTAGTTGGAAGTCAAATTTTTTTGAGCATAATGAAATTAAATGAAAAATGCCTTTATTTGGCGAGGTTTAGGACTAAACAGTCCTCTCTAACACCTAACCTTCATAATGATATATCATATTTTCCAAAAAATGTATCCACTGTATAAATGGCACCAAGTTAATAACAAAATATGATGTCAAAGTATATACCCAGGTATGGGACTCAAAAGTAAAATGAAATAACTAACAACAGCAAAATGTATACAGATTTTTGTAGATATTGTGTGTCTAATTGAGACATATTTACTCTAGTAATTCTATAAATGGAATTTTCCTGTCAAGTGGTCGTTATCTGTATCAAGCAAATATCAATTTTTTAGAAATTTTAGCAAAATCCATATTTTATAAATTATCTCAGGACCTTTATCCGATATGTTAGCCTAATTACCTTGTTTGAAAATTTTTAAAATCATTTGCAGCTCCTGGAGCTCGGATGGATTTGTTTAGCCATGACCCTATCAGCTACATTTCACCTGAACGTGCACAGGCAGGTCTCAGCAATATTCCAGTTCCTGTTGGTATGTTTATGAATATGAGTCACGTGCCACCTAGATTCTACAACCAACACCAACAGGCAATGCAAGGTAATCTAGTATATTCTGCGCATATTTAATACTACATATTAAAAAATTTAACTTTGGTAAAATAGCAAATTAAAAGTTAATTCAATAGGAGAGATAGGACATCAGCAACTTCATCTGAGTACATTAATCAACTTATTAAAAAACTCACTTACATTATTTCTCCCAAACTCATTTACATTATTTCTCCTATTATATTATCCCTGTCTAGTTTCTCTATAACCTAACCTCATAAATACAGGGTCTTTTTCAGAATGTGCTCACATTTAATGAATATATTCTTCCAAGCCTAAACTTTACTACAGATTACTAAGTGAATAACTTAAACATATGTTTTGTCCTACAAGAAAGTTATTAATATTATCGCCTTAATTATCATTGAGCACCATCTGGTTAGTAGTGGTGGTTATTAGTAGATGTACGGTCTAATATGTAGATTATGTTTGGATATTTTAAAGGTTATAATCAAGTAGATAAAGTTAGATATCGGTAGACGTTTTTCTGTACTTGCTTGGATTTACTATCACTTGCTATTTTGTTTGATGACTAGTAAACAAATGCGAGACATTCTGAAAAAGACCCTAAATACTTTTAGGTTGTGTTGTGACACTTAAGTTTTACTTTTCTCGCTTCTATTCTCTCTACAAGACAAAAAATAATGTTTGGTTACAGCCAGACAAACAGGCAGAACTAACAGGATGGCAGGAAGCCGGTTGCGCAACAAAAACAATCTAAACAAGAACAAGATGGCCAACTCTCTGAGTCAAGGCAACAGTCAAGAGCCATATAGCCAAGGCATCACTCAGGGCATGAGTCAGCAGGTATGAACATTGCCAACTGTCAGTACAGTAGGGCCTCACTTATCTTACGAAAACTGGCCTTGATGACTTGAGATGAGTAAAAACATCATATAATAGGGAAGGATAGTAAAAACTCTAAATAGTACTAATTATCAATTTTATTAAAGAGTTACACAATGGTCCTGTATAAACAATAACACGTGTTTACTTTTTTATAACAAAAACAATAAATTTATTGTGAAAATGTCTTTAAAGTGAACTATCTTAATGCATTACACTAACGATAAGCATTCTATAGTCAAACAGAATACTTTTCGTATTTAGTACTGTAGTAATGTGTGCAATTCATACAAAGTTTTAGTGGAGCAACTTCCTTTAGAAGTGGTTCTACTATTACATTAACAATTGGTTTATGAAAAAAAATAATTCTTATAAATATTTAAGATAACCACATCCTGGATAAATGCATCCCTAATGTACTTTGTAGTCCATGTGGCCTGATGAAGAATTTAATTTTGCAACTGTCAGTAATCTTCCTGCTTGCCAAACGTGCTTATAATAAAATTACTATAAACGGAGAATTTATTGACTGTATGAGAGAAGGAAGTTTTCTTGCAAATATTCGCATAACTATTGTCATACAAAATGTTGAATTCAATTAAACAAATCAGAATAAAGAGAGTTTACTGCATAACAGTTTCAGTTTAATATTTTTTATTACAGTACATTGTGTACATACAATTTTCAATGTTTTAAGAGACAGATTTTTACAGATATTTTTATTTGAGTTAGTAAAATATTACTCATGTAATTTACAGACTCTTTAAATCCAAAACCTTAACAATTCTAATGAAATGGACTTTCCCTTGAAATTCGAATTAGTATAATAAATATTAACATAACCATATAATTTCATGTTGTGCAGGGTATGTCACAAGGCTTCAGTTTGTCTCAAGCTGGGCTATCTCAGGATAGCTTCCATGTGCCCGACTACCAGAGTCAAATGATGGATGGTCTTTTGTCCCAAGACTCTACCTACCAGGGCGACAGGTACCAGTCTCATCAGGTTAGTATTCATTTAACAACTCTAACATGTTTTTTAATAAAAAAAATGTTACTATCTCATACAATATTATTTTCTTATTGCTGTGTATACATTTTCAAACCATGCACTATTTTATTTGCTTTTATTCAAGATTTTAGTGAATGTATAAAACTTAAAAATATACATACAAATGAAATATTACATTATTCATAAAGCACAGCGTTTATATTAGTGGCATTATATTTCTACCTTTTACTTTTTTTTGCAGAAATAGAACTGCAAATATTAAAATCATAATTTAGAGTTTTTTTAATCTAGTCACTATTTTTTTTTAAACCAATAAAATCCAATTTTTTCTAGTTGTAGCAATACCACCATATTTGTGTGAGCAGTGGGAGGGTCAATACCTTTGTACATGCATGGGCAGTGGGAGGAACAACTTGATGTAAACCAATAATGACCAAGTATATAGTCATAGGTTAGGTTTAAGCGCACTAGGCCAGTAATTAGAATGTTAGAGAGATAGGACATCAGCAAACTTATCTTAGAAGACAAGTTCATCAACACCAGAGTAGTAGTAACAAACACAAATAAACACATAATCGCACAAATTTTCAATGCTACTGGCACTTTCTTCTGGTGAGCAGAGAGAGGGGGGATGAGAGTTGAATGAGATGATTATAGTTGTTACATCTCTTTTTACTCACCTGAAGAAGAAGTGGCATTGAACATTTGTTTGATTATGTGTTTATTTTGTGTCTGTTACTACTACTTTGAAGTTAGTGAACTTGTCTTCTAAGGTAAGTTTGCTGATGTCCTATCTTTCCAATATACAAGTATATTAGTCTTATATAACTCCAAATACTGAACAAAAACAATTTTTCACCTCAATTTCAGTTCTCCAATAGTAGAAATCTTGGGTATCTTTATGATACACGTGGTGGGTGCCAATGTACAGTCTAGGCAAAATTTTGATAATTGTACTTGCTTTTTTATAATCTTTGCAAATCACTTAACACTTTACAACAAAAAATAACATCAACATTTACAACAATATTTTGCAAATAATTTTATGGTATGGGGAAATGAGAGGGGTAGGTTATACAAGAGCAGTAGGATGTACAGATAGCTGAAGTGAAAACAGTGAGGATTGTATAGTTGGTGATGGATTAAGTGTTAGGGGAAGAGAAGATGGTTGAATGAGATGAAGATAGTTGTTACATCTACAACCAAGATGAATAACACTAAACGTGTGTGTGCTGAGGTTGGCACTACTTCAGGATATGATAGTAGACATAAAAATAAGTAAAAAGGTTCCTTATGTGGTCTATCTCGCCTTCTTAAGTGTATGTCAGTCGGTATGTGTTTTTTAAAATAATTTTTAAAGTAATTTAAAACAATTACTGTATATCTAAAACATGGCTTGAGCTAATAATTTTAAATTTGGCATATTTGTTCACCTCGCTAGGGTTAGTCTAAAATAAAAAAGTAACATAAATATCTGTATCAGTTTCAAAATGGCAGCCATAAGAAATGTTAAAAGTTAAATAACTTTAAAACCATTATTTGTATTGAAAATATATTACAATACTTTAATTTTGTGAATTTAATAACAAATCGAAAATACCTCAATCTTGAAAATAAAAGAAATAAGCACTTTTTTGTGTATGCTTATTTAGGGTTTTTCACTTGTATAAAGTTACTAACCAAATTATAACTTCATAGTTATTATAAACAGCTGTTTTTAATGATTTTAAATATTATCTGTTTTTATATGAAGCACCTTTTAATATATGCTTGATTAGGGTTTCCTAAAAAACAGCCTTTTGTTAATAACAAAATTTATTCTACATGCATCACAAGTTGTATAATTTTATTATAAATGCTGTTCAATGTGACGGCCTCCTTTAGAAATGCAAACTTCAGCCTTAAATAATCATACTCAATATTATGACCAGCGAAGCAGGCGGGTACAGCTAGTAAATAAATATAGATAAAAATTGTTAATTGCTATATTCTATGTATATAAACTGAGTCTTTTTGAAATTGAATCTTAGAATGTTACCTATTAATTGTTTGTAATTATTGGTATTAGTTGATTTATAGGTGTATATGTTTCTTGTAGTGAAGTATTATTTGTTTACTTATAGCCATATTGATTGGTGGTGCGTCTAGCCCGGGTCGCGGGAGCGGCTTGAGGAAACGGACGACGCAAGACGGCGCAAGGTGTCACCACCGTTTGGCACGGTGAGGTGCTGGCACGCCGCCACACCACTCTTTGTTATACCATCCAGAGGAAATCACTTGATTAAACAAGTCAATTGTTTTATTTCAAATGTTAAATGCAGTTAAGATTCCACTGCTCAATGTGTAATAAATCATAGTTAGTGTTTATTTTTTATTAATTTTCCTTAAGAATTTTATTTTTAATATGTTTTTTAAGTTAGTTTAAATTCAACCTTAAGTCTAACATCCTTGGTATAATTGTTTAAATCATTTACTTTTATGATTCCCTTAAAAGTTGAAAATAAATTTACTTTGAATATGTGTTAATTTTCTAAGATATGTTTTGATTAAACAGATTTATTTAAAATGAATTCACAAATTGTTACTAACATTTAGTGTTTATGGCTGTAGCTGATCTTGTGATGATTAATGTTTGTATACGTCATCAAATTAAATTTAAAAAAGTAGCCTGGCCTGGCACAGAAATCATTAATTGTTTGCATCAAATACAACTCAAATTAACATTTACATATTTAGTATTTTATTGATAATTAAATATCAATCCTTGTTTGAATTTATTTTGTTTTCATTGTTTTTGCACAGTGCATTTTTTGCATATAATAAGTTGTGTGTCAGCTATCACAAGAAACACTTGAATAGTAATATTTTTAATGTTTAATCCATGACTGGCTTTTAAGGTTGTTTTAAAACATGTATTATCTTGAAAAATATTACGATGCAAAAAGGCTAAATGTCTAAATTAATTTAAACCATGCATCAGATTTTAATGTTTTAAATTCTACTTTAAGGGAAAAGGCACTAATGTATAATATTATAGTCAGATCTTAAAATCAATAACTAATCTGTTGGTCCTCAAGAATGTTTAAAGTAACAGGGTTGCTCAGTCCTTTCTTTTAGTTTATCATTTTACCTGTTAATAATTGAGTGGACATGACTAATTATAGTCTTGGTCCTAACTCAAATTGGATGATCCTTAGAAAAAATATTTTTTTATTTGGATCCAAAAAACCCAGATTTAATTCTGACAATGAAACATCTCAGAAGTCAGAGAACTTTATTCATGAACATTAAGTAAGAATAAGTGTCAAAAAACTAAAATAAAAATAACAAAATTAATTGTTAATCTGTTTTTGGAAGTTATTGGTACATGTTAAAAATTCATCAGTACCATAAATGGATTCATTTAAAAGCCAGGCTTTCTCTTCAGATTGTCAGTTTGTCATAATTTATAGTAGGTGAAAGTTATATAGCTTTTCTCCTGCATAAGAAAGATGGTTTCTTTGAAGTTGTTCTTCTGTACAGGTAAACTAAGTCTTGGGCATGTTTAGTTTGAAGGCCATTAAGGTGTAATGTGCCTAATTGTATTGGCACTGTCAAATCTCAACTATATGGGGATAAGATGGAAATTCAATAATCGAAGACTGCCTAAAGATATATATAATTTGATACAATTCTGACAAATATGTATTATCAGAATATTTACTTCATAAAAATGCAGTTAAAAATAAGCTTAACATAAATTAAAATAACATAGGTAAAAATATTAAAACAAAAACAGGTAAAGAGCATCTTTTATTACATTCTAGTTTTTGTAATGAAAATGAATTAGTAGAATAAAATGATTTGTCAAAAAACAAGTCTTTCAGCTTCTTTAGATTTATTGGTTGGATATTCTTGATATTTGTCAGTAGGACATTGAAGAACTTTGCTCCAGTAAAGGATATCTTTCTTTTATAGAGTGCTAGTCGACGTGCAGGTAAGTTGAAGTCCAGAGAGTGTCTTGTGCAGTGTTGATGTATGTTGATTCGTCTTGGTAAATTATGTTGCATTGCATACATAATTATTTCTTTATAGGAAGGGTACAGTATTCCCTATTCCTGTATGCATACTTGCAAGAATCTCTAGGCTCAAGTCCAGCCAGCCAATATTCTAATGGAATGCTTTCGTTGGACTAACACCGCAGAATTTCTCCCGATGTTCTGTCCTAGATCAATATACCATACCGTATGTTTATTTCAAAACAAGCAAAATAAGCTATCTTAGCTTCTGTACAGTGAATGTTGTTCTTATTCTTCAAATTGCATACAAAGCTGAACTTAATTTACCACATCAATCATCCCATTGTGTGCTTACTCTACACGGTAACTCCAAGAAAAGCAGTCATCAAAAATTATACCAAGATATTTTGTTGTGGAATTTTTTTCTATATTTGGTAATGCTTCCAAATATTCCAAACATTTACTTTTTGCTTCCTAATATGAGCTTTATGTTATTTCATTAAAAGCTTTTCAAGTAAAACACTTTAAAGTAAGACTTCTAGATATTCTGCAGTGCTTTGAGTTGACAGCATATATAAATACACACACATGATGAGCATGACGTCAGTTTGCTATATATATAGCAAACTGAGGTCATGCTCGAAGTAAAAAAGAAAAAGGCTCAAATTAGTCACTGTATAAGACTAGTTGCTTTAGTACAACAATAATTAGTATTCAATAGACCTATTTATAAAATTGAACGTTGAATCTAACAACAAAAAACGTTGAATTGAACAACAAAGCTAGCAATATGAAACAAAATAGTAATCAATTTAAAAAAAATAATGGCTGGTTAAACTAAATGAAACTAATCATTATTGATAGCATCTGGACAGTTATGAAAACCTTGGAAAACCATTAAGATTGGCAGTTTATAAACTAGTGTCTGCAGTGCCGTTTGAATCACATTGATATATGGTTGTTTTTTATTATTATTTTATTTCAAGTGAATTTATTGTAACAGTTGAATTGGCAATAACAAGCATATTAAACCAGCTGATTGTGATTGCAACGGTAAATCATTGCTAGCATTAATATGCAGGTTAAAATAATGATTAGTCAATAGGAATCAATATTTCAAACAAAACGGTGTAACTCTTATATTTGATATCTCTACTTAATACAATACTCATCGTATAATTTCTTCCAATATAAGATGCAACGAGCTACTTCTGTGACCCTCTTGTCTCAAGGACCTTCCCAGCTTGAAGAAAGCACAAATGACACAATTATGGACATCAACATATCATCCAATAAAACTGGGCTTTAGTTGTTTATCATTCTGTTGCGTATTTAACATGTTAAATCTATCTTCTTTTTTTACATGAAATTTTCAACTCTAGACCTGTGGAATTTTGATTTAAGAAAATGACAATTATATTTTTCACCCTTTAAAAAAAATTGGAAAAACTAAGCACAACAACTATGTGGTGGTAATAATTTTTTGAAATTAACATAGCAGTAACAATAGTTTTCGAAAGCAATGTGGATTAACTCTGAAACATAATAAACAGCAGATTGAGTTCAGTAGAGATCACAGTACATTGGTTGTTTTGTACTGCACTGAGGTTATTTGCTGCCATATTTGTTTATTCATTATAAAAATATAAGCTATTGACCACAATAAGTCCAGCTTTGTTCTTTAATTGGTGATAAAAAGTGTTTTACAGTATGATGCTAATTGTGATATATTTGCAAATGTGAAAAGTTAAAATAATCAATTGGAAACACCCTAAAAATTCAAATGGTTTGATTCTGTTGTTTGTTGCATCAGTTTCACCTCCCTCCTTATGTCTCTACTATACCACCCTATGTCCTAATGTCCCGTTTCGCACTACTACTATACTTTGTCTATCTTCACCTACTATACTTTGTATCACTATTTCATTAAATTTTAATTGCACATATTTAAATATTTCAATAATGAGTCCGTTGGCTCAATTAAATGGTCCCCAGGCCAGGCCAGCAGAGTCAAGATGGCAGAAGAACAGCCGGGTTGCAGGCTGAGAACAAGTCCTACTCGAGGATGCTTTCTAGCCGCTCATAACTATGTTAACAGGTAGACGGAAACTAATTACAAAACCCAGGTGAACCGAAGGCTGGAATTCACGGAACAGACCAATGCTTGAGCCAACAACCACGAACATATCAAGTCGACAGCAAAGGAGCGATCTCAGGCAGCTTGGCAAACCTAAAGTAGAGAAATGCACCGGCTTAAAGACCCAGTACAATCTTTATTGCAAAAACTCAATCCCTTTTAATAAATACTTGATAGTACAGCTATTAGGCTTAGACTTCGCTCTAAATAATACCAATATAGGAGGAATTAAATACATAATATATCCTCTATTAATAACTGTAAAATATCTAGCCTATTGGCTGATAGCTTTTAATGAAATGACTTTATTCATCATAAATGGTTAATTTAATAAATTAACTTGTTGATTTACTATCTGACAACAGTCTGCCTCACCACTAAATCAATAATTTCAATGCAACAGACCAATTTTTCTGGGTTAATTATGCACTTTCTTGCCACCTCTGAAAAAATGATTTCATGTTGAAAAAGTGGTGAAATATGAGTTTATATCTCTTGAGAAGTTTGATTTCATCCGCAGAAAACTTGTTTTTTACCGAAAAATCGAAAAACTAGTTTTTTATCTGATAGTGAAAAAACCAACTTTTTTTTAAAATCATTATTTTTCGACAACTTTTGTTTTCATTTCTGGTGTTATTTATGCTGAACACAAATATGTAACTGGTTTTGTAGTAAAATTATTTTTTCAGCTCAAAAATGCATTTTTTACTGACATAACCTAACTTATCCTAATTGTCTATTTAATCGACACAAATCCATGATTTGCGTTAAATTCGAGTGTCTGGCCTCTGTGACGACCTGCCAGCCGTCACTCCGGTGGGAATATAGGTGAATTCGGTTTTTGTGATTAATAGTTGTTGGATATAATGATCGCGTAATGGCACCAAATCGCGATTCGCCGCAATAGTAGTTTTCCATTAAATCTCGATAAATATTTGTAATAGACCTAAATAGTTTTCAAATTTGTATTTAGCACAAAAAAAAAACACATCAAAATAAAAAAGTAATTAAAATACCATTTAAATTAGCAGAAATATGACAAAAATACTAACAATTGTGACATTGGTTTTTTCGAATTTTCGGTAAAATACGTTATTTCCGCGGAATATAAAGCATATCTAGTGAAAATACAGCCAATTCTAGACCCATTTCAAGCAAAATGTTCCAAATTTATTTGGTGGCAAGAAACTGCATAAATACCTTTTTCTGTAATGAATTGGCTAGTACGGAGCATAACGTGATACACTTTTAACTGTATATTAGAATATCGGTGTAAATGCTCACGCTACAAACGTTCAAGTGATTTGGTAAATGGCCAACTTGCATGATTTTATGATATTATTTAACGGTTACCAATAACTTATTTTAAGCTTTCAAAAATAATTTGTCGGCAAATAAGAGACAATTTAACAATAAGTGGAACCAATGCACTTATTTTTTAAAGAATTGTATGGATTTAGAGCTCACTGCAACTAATTGTACATTTAATCTATATCCCAAATTGTGCTGATCCCTGAACGTAGATAAGAATGTATTTGAGCATTGGGTGAATACTATTATCATTACTTTCCAATGATTTAAATTTAAAAGGTACAAATTTCAGGAGGGTTTAAACTGTTTCTTGAGTGCACAATTATGATGCAAAATTGTTATTTATGTGTTTACTTGACAAAATCTAACACTGTTAAGGTTTATTATCTTCCTTCATTAAGTTGTTTTATTTTTGCTAGAATAAAAAAATTTATGGCTTGGAAACTATTATGAAGTCTTTTTTCTCCTGTGCAGAATTAATTATATATGATGTTAACAGTAAAATACTAAACTGCCAAGATTGAAATACTAAACTTGGCGAGAAATCGCCATCAAAGTGGATGGAAGCAGTTGCACGCCTAGGTCTTTGCAAAATCTCTGGTGAATGGACCCAAACCTACGCTGACCAAATTACTCACTGCCATGAATTGGAATGACATCAGGTTGGTGATTGCGTAAATTACTGGACACGGCCATTTCAGGAAACATCAGGCAAAGATTGGTATCTACAGAGATGACACCAGTTGCCGGCTTTGTAGTGAGGCTCTTAAGTCTGCTGAACTCAGGGACGAGCTCTCAGACGAAAGAATGGTAGCTAGTCTGGGTAAAAATAACTTGGAGCTAGCTAAGCTGTTTGGAATCGGTACCCCATTCTAGTAGGCAACAGGGAAGCAGAATAAACCTAATGTGAATGGCCTCAGAGCGGTCCTTCCTCTCAGTAAAAGTACCTTATTATAAGTGATATGTTTTCGTCTTTCAGAGGAGGATAATGTTGTCTTTAAATGAATCATATCTAATAATTCCACAAATTTTTAATTTTGTTTCATTTAAATCCATCAAAAATATACCAAAAGAAAATAATGTCACTTGTTCTATAATTCAGCGTGCTTGAGCATGAATTCTTTATATGTTATGCCACAGACATAGTTATGGATATCACATCTTTGAAGAAATAATTTTTTTCTTTGTTTTTGTATTTTCTCTCTTTTTGTTTTCTGAATTATTGGTTTGTTACAATAATTCATACTTGTTGTATGGTTAATTGATGGTTAATACTCAAGTAGTCGCACAGGGTCATCTAAGATGAGTAGTTTCAGAATAATGTTATTCATCATATGTACAAGAGTATTATATAAATCAAGATTGGCATCAATAATGAAATATTATATCTTCAGTAAAAATAGTTCATAAAAATAAATTTACTTATATCTGTTGAAATAAATATGAATTACAATTTTTTTAAACAATAAATTGATTTTAATGTTTTTTTTTTTTTTTTTTTTTTAATTTACCGTCATTCAATACACGAATATGTTTAGTAATTTTGTAATAAAATGTTATTCCTGAAGATGTTGATTTCGGTTTGTTTTTATAAAATTCCAATTTATGATTTTGAAAGGCAAACGTATTCCAGTTATGTTCATAATAATGAAATTACACAATTAATAAATGTTATCCTGAGATTTTTTTTACAAATAAGATAGTTTGAAAAATATATAACCCTTAAACTGTCATTATACCCAGTTTAGAGAGAAATTCTTTAAGTCACTATGATTAAGATGAAGAAAAATGCATAAGGCTTTTTCTGAAGTACCAATCTCATTTAGGTCTTTTTTAAACTGGACCCTCCATTTCTACATAGTGTTTTTGATCATATATTAAACCACTTTAGAGCTATACCATTTACACTCAAACACTGAAGAATACGATTCAGTGTTGATATCTACCCTTTCAAAAGCCTTCATGAGGTCCATGAATATACCAACCACATGATCAAAAGCATCAATTATAGATTCAGATTCAACCAAATCAATACCAGCCGTTCTAAAATATTTTCCTGTTCAGAAACCATGTTGCTCTTTTTCTATCAGCTAATTATTTTCTAGAAATATATTTAGACGTATAAAAAGCAGCCTGCTCAAAGATTTTACAATGAAAGATGATGTAATAATACAAGTACTTCCCAGAAGGAAAATGAAAGAATTCCTTACGGGGAGAATCTTTCAGCCAACTCACCCCATAAATGAAGATCTCTGAGTAATGCAACACTACCTCGAAAAAAAACTATTTCTAGGTTTATTGCGAGGATAAGGTCCAAGACGTTTGTATATCAATGGAGTTGTGAAAGGTTCACATAGTCTATAAATTTTAACAAGAGCTTGGCTCTGGAATAAAATCTGCATTCAGTTAAAAAGAGCTGGATAGTGTCGGTGACAGCACATCTATCACCGACACTATCCGCCTTCTGCTGCGGCCGAACGGCGCTCCAACTCAAGTTTCCTCCGCGGCGCCGCGCCACGTGCATTGTGCTAACTTTGCCCGTCAGTAGTATAGCCAGTGCTAAATGATCTTTGATTTGTTTGATTTTTTATATATATATATTTTTTTTTTTTACTTTAAGTTGTGTTCTCAAGCATGTTCATTACTCCTAATTTTCAAAGTATGTTTTTTTATCATACTTAGTTAACAACATTCAAGTATTAAGAGTTTCTATACGGATCTGTGTTAAGGATAAACAATGCTTAATCTTTATTTAAAGGTCTTTAACAGATATTTAAAGATACAGTTTAGTTACATTTAAAATATCAAAAACGAAACATGTTTGTAGAACCCCTGTTTGTTTATTGCAATCTTATTATTATTATTACTAGCTGAACCCGGCGGACGTTGTCTCGCCTTTCATTTTTCATTTACATACCAAAATAAAGCAATAATTGTATTTGTATTGTATTGTACAATTCTACAATTGAATTGTAGAAAAAAACATTATTTATTAAATGAGTGCAAGAGGGTAAACAATATTTTTGGTCTTCTTATTTGGTGTATAAATATAAAGGTTTTTTGGTGAGCCTACTCTTGAGCAAGCGACGTAGAGCTGTCCATGTGAAAAACATGGATTACTTAAATTTATTGCGGCAACGCGCAATGACTGTCCTTGAGATTTATTAATAGTTATTGCGAAGGTGAAATGTAGAACTACAATAAATCAAAACATATGCAGTACTGTTGTTGTGAGAACTTCAATCTGCTTATGGCATGTGAAACTACATTAAACCACACAGTCATATGTTTTTTGTAAACAATTCAGATTCTCCATTTGAATAACGGGATCTTTAGGAGCCCGTGGGGCGGGACCCTGTGGACGGATCTGCATCAAACTTCACAGAAACCATCTCGGGAGTATAGGGTGAATTCAGGTAATCTCGTGATAAAATTGTAAAAACCATTCTAAGATAAACATGAATTAAGTACTAATGGTTTTGTAAAGATAATAACGTGACCAAGCGATTGATTTTCCTACCACTAAAAGCCAAGATAGAGTTGAATTTAGGACAAGTATAACAATTTTGTTTGAAGTAGTATATACTTTTGAAATTAAAGTTAAAAAATAAAACATACAGAAACGTTCTTGTCCACCTTGTATTAAACACGTCCAAAAACGGAGTTTTGAGTAATAGGCTACAAATGTAATGTTAGTGGGTATTTTGACATGTTTTATATAAATAGTGTACGAAAACAGGACATCTCACAGACGTGGCCCACTGTACACACCACTCAAGTATATTATATGTTCGCAAACTGGAATTTATATTTTGGTGTGTTCACAAGCTGCATGCCTTTACACTTGTTCACAAACAAGACAACTGGCGAGGAGTACAGTTGCAGTCACACACCAACCAGAGCGTGTGCTGTCACACCACTATGTCGACCGCTGACAAACTTCAAAGACCAGTGTACAACTTGCTCCAAAAGACTCCCTGGTTGCTATAAAACCAATGGTTTAGTTTAAACGTTTTAAAACTAAAACTGGAAGACTTATCAGGCCTAATATCACTTTTGATATTTTGATACAGGCCTGAATCGTTTCTTATCTAGTAGATTATTAAGTTTTTTTTGTTGCATGAAATGTGGCCCCCCCCCCTGTAAACTAAGACTGTGTGGCCCCGGGGCAATTTGCCCCTTTTGCCCTCCCCCCCTCTGGGCGGCCCTGCTCAGATATTGTCAGTGAAATATATGGTCAAAATCCATCATTTCCTCTTGACGCTTCCTACCTTTCAAGCCATTCAATTCTGGCACCTAAGAATGAGCATAAATAAAAGGGTTTTAGATCTCCTTCGAGGTTCATCCAGAACTTAGATGAGAGTAAACTGCTACAATAGCCTTGAAATGACTGACTTACTGTCCCATGAGTTGACTTTGAAGGAAGGTGCAGTTGTAATTCTGTTGAGAAACTTCAATTCAATTAAAGGATTACGAAATGGCACAAGACTAATTGTCAGAAAAATGTTTGAGAACTATTTATAGGAAATTATTACTGGTAGACATGTTGGACAACGGGTACTATTACCTCGCATTGACTTATTACCATCTGACACTACTGTTCCATTTTCAATTAAGCGAAGACAATTCCCTATCAAAGTGGCATTCTGCATGTCAATTAACAAGGCGCAGGGACAAACAATCGACCGAGTCGGAGTATACTTACCTGAACCTTCAGTCATTGTCAGTTGTATGTGGCTCTATCGCGTAGGAAATTGTTCAAAATATTTAAGGTAGTAATTAAACCTCAAGGTTGGCTCACATCCAATGTGGTTTGGAAGGAAGTATTGTGAAATTATTTTTTTTTTTTACGAAGTTGGAACGACATGTCAATTAATTAAATAATGTGTTCATGATATGTGATTTTTCATGCGACATTAAAAATATGAGAACTGATTTCTTGACTAAGTATGTTACTCTTTATATACTATCTTCTTCTTTGACAAGATAAACGATTACTAACGCACCCCCCCCCCCCCCACTAATTACAATATCGAGTAATGCTGCGAGCAGCACGGGTCCACTAGCAAGTATAAATAGAAATTAAAATTATCCAAATTTGTATTTGAAGGTGAATAATTTTCTCATTAATTATAAATTATAGGTTGCAAATGTATTAATAACAATAGATTGCAAATGCATATATCTGTGAGTAGATGGCAAAAGCTGATAAGTCATGTTTTGCAAATTTTTCAGGAGAGCAATTTTAAAGTTTGCGCGTTTAGGAAAAATCATCTGTTACATTATTTGATCCAAATTTTATATCAATCCATGCAGCTGTTATTTAGATATCTAAAAACAAAAACTTATTGCTTAACCATTTTAGTTTGATTTGTTATTAGCATTTTAATAAATTTTGTCAAAGATGTCATGTTTTGTCATCTGCCATATGACTCAAACTGCTATACAATCAGATAGGGAAATCATACTTAATTTATTGTATGGATAGAGATTAAGTCTATGGTTATTTTCTAAGCAATCACTTATTATTCTAAATGGGTTTATATGTATTTGGGTAGTTTGCAGTTTATTTTAAGCAAGGAAAAAAGTATAAAACGTTTAGTTTGAAAGGCTTTATGACAATAATAGGCCGACTCAGTAATAATAGTTGGTTTTAATAAAATTCAGTCTTACATCAGTCTTTACAAGTTATATTTTTTAACTAACGTATTGAGTTGAGAAAGACAAATTATTTAAAAAAATATTCTAAGAGAAAAAAACAACAGCTGAGTAAAACTAAACTTATTCTTCCTTTTAAAAGTCTGTATTATTAAACTTATTCTTCATAACCCAAGTGTAAACACCATTACTTCCTTTTCTTCACAAAGATAAAAACTAACTTTCATCCTCTTCAGCCAAGTCATCCAATTCATCAAATTCAAGGCTGTTGTTATCAGTAGCCAGCTTCTTGTAGAAAGAATGGAACTGAGGATCAATCAGGTTGAACATGGAGAGAAGGTCCTTCTTTTTCTTTGGGTTTACTGGCAAAGCTGTTGTATAGGATCTTGCAACTTCAAAGTTTTCTGGCCGACCCTTCTTACCTCTCAAGATACTGAAAGATCTGAACGGAGAAAAAGGATTAAGGTCATACTTGAAATATATTCTTCCAAAGTCTTGGGTGTACCTTAACCACCGTACTTTTAACCATTCAACTTTTTGTTTGTCGTCGTCAACTTTTCGATGTACCAGCACATTTTTCAATAAACTAGAAAAGTCTTTAAAGTAATGTTGGTCCATTTCAATTACTTTGAATTTCTTTCTTCCAGATAATGTGCGGACAAACTGACACCAATCACGTGGTACCATGATCCTGTACTGATCACTACTATTGCTTGCGTTGGCTGAAGAGTGAAGTTTCTTTTTAGCTCTTTCAATACGAGCGTGATCACTATCACATTCGAGGCATGTATGGCCAGGCAGCAAAAACTTTTGATCTATAACTTGAATGGTTTTTTTCTTTGTCAGAGCGTAAGAAAACATGGTGGCAATGTTAATATTCCGATTTTGCCCTCCACAAGTGTCAGAGTATGTGGTGACATGCTCGATATTATCTGGAAGATCCATCAACTTTTTAAAGACACAAGAGGCAATGTCATCTGAGCCTCTGCCTGCATCAATTTCACTCCACATGCAGCAGTAAGAAGACTCTTGATCATTCGAACAGTCTCTTATAGTGAGGTTGTACATAGATAGAAACCTCTTGTAATAAGCAATATTAGATGACAAGTAGGGTACAGGGAGAACCTGTTGGAGATCAAACACCAATAGAGCTCTATTGTCATAGAATTTTGAAAGGTTTTTATCATGACTTTTCATATCATAACCCTCCTGAGCTTCCTTCACGTGAGAGTCATGCATATCCGAAATGATTTGGCGATCTGATTTATTTGTTGAATGTCTTATCCTTAAAATGTACTCATCACATTTGTTGCATGTGTCAATGAATGGCTGTTTGAATTTATAGCCTTTGGCATTAAACTGTTTTCTAAAAACATCATAACATGCTGATTTCTGATGACCATTTTCAATTCTGTGTTCACAGTATTCCTTATACATAATCTTTATATTTAAATTACTTGGTAGAAATATTTTTTTTTGACGAGCTATCACGCCTAGCGTAGTGACTCTCATGCCTTGGATATCTGTCAATAAACATATTAATTTCTTCTATTTCATCACTTGAAGTTTTTAACTGTTGTGGGTGCTTACCACGCATATCTCCCTGGATAATGCCACTTAAAGAAGCCTTAACTTTTTGAATAATGACATCGACCTTGCCTCTATTTAATCCAAAAACACCCATGAACATATTTTTACAAACTTCTATTTCAGTTGTATCTAAGGTAATGTAGTACGATACAGTCACGAGCCGATCACGTGTAACTTTTGTGTCACTGTTATCTTCCTTTTTTCTACAAACAGATGGTCTGGAAATTTTAATTCTGTCAGCTAATGCTTGGTCCCTTGCACAAACTGGCAGTGTATAAAAGTCATTAAATATTTTTCTTTGGTCTTCTGGTTTGATCTTCTCATCGCACTTCCTTTTATTGCAGCACTTTCCAACTGGTTTGAATACCTTGGCTGAAAATAATACACCTTTTCTATTTTTATAGTCCAATCCTTAATCCTTTTTCAACTTTTCTTCTTCTCTTTTTCTAATACCTTTCATTCTTTTTACACATTTACTGGTTTTACTACATTGTATTGTGTTTTCGGAGTTCTCGTTCTCGTTGCAGTTTTCTAGATTTAGGCCTACTTCATTTTCAGCTAGTTTTAACGTAGGCCTACTGGCATAAGCCTTGGGATGGGCTTTGGTGTTTCTGTGGGTAGATAGACCATCATCTGTAAAAAACAAATTGTATTAGTGAATATCAACTGCAGTACATCTGCATGGCTCATCAAATTTATAATTAAATGAAATTATATTAAAAATAAACATCGGAAGGAATTAAATAGATTTTTCTTAAAAAAGATTTTCTCCCATTACCAACACACAATGGCATCGATTATCGCTCGGCACTTTAGCTTTGTTAAGTCTGCTGTTTTAGCCTGGCATAAGAATTCACTCGTACATTTGCCTTTCTTAGCCAACGGGCAAATTAGCTTCACTCCATTTCCCTCCTTAGTCTTGCAAATCTGTATTGGTTACCTTTATTCTAGAGCTATACCGAGATATACATATCAAAGTTTTTTTTAAAGATTTAATGTATAACTATTTATGCGGGACTAACATTTTGATTCATCTTACATAAGATTAGTAAGGGTTGTTAGTAGTTTCAATCATGTACAGAACCACTGCAAGTGGATGTTGATTGAAAATACAAAATTTCAAACTTAACTGCAACTGCTGTATCTGTAATAACACGCATTAGGCAATAAGAGAATTAAACTGTGGAGTAGGCCTAATGTAATGCAGTACCAATAAAATGGGATGTATTTTGATGATTGTTTCACTTTCTCCACAGTAAAAAATTAATTCTCCTATTCATAGAACAGTAGAAAAAAATGTTATTAATGAAATAAGCCTACCTTTACTTTTATTATGTTCTTCGGAACATCTTTCTCTAATTTTTTGTCTCTTTGCGTTACTTTCTGAATCAGGCAACCAATCAGGATCAGAATCTGTGTCGTCCACATCACTTCCACAAATGGCCTGCAAAAAATAAAGTCATTAATGACGAACATTAAAAATACGTACGTGCAATATGTGGTAGTTTATAGACAGTTTCAAATCTATGATATATTTTATATTCTCATAAAATAGAAAATATGGCTCACCTGAAAAAGACTATTTTTTTTTTCATTTTCTACCAATTCTTCGTTATTTTTACTAACTTCCTTACCATTTTTCTTGCTTATGGATTCAATAAGCTTGTATTCTTCATTTTCGAAAGAAATACATTCTTCGAAACTTACAGGCATCTCCTGAAAATAAGAAGTAACTTTGAAGTACCGGTAACTGTATATTTAAAGTTAGTGTAGAAGCTATTTATGTTATCAAGCTATTTAATTTGTTAAAATACTTTTGATATCAATGTTAAAAAAACTTAATTAAATCTTAATATAGGCTATTGAAACTAAACTAATTCTCTAAACAAACATGTTTTAACGTTTACTTAAACGGGATAACTCTAGTGAATAAAGTAAAAGTAATTAACCTAGTTAGTCAATTCTAGTAACTTACATCAAGTGAGGCAAGTTGGATTTCGATGTCCATCTCCATCGGACTATTTACGGGAGATTCAGTTTCAATTTCCACATTTTGTGATATTTCAATAGGAAGACTTTCCAATACGGGAATTTCCAGATTATCTCCGATGTCTTCAATAATTGTAATGGGAAGATTATCTAAGTCAACATCTTGCTGATCGCCTCCAAAATTTGGATTAATTTCCCCTTCCAAAAAGTAATGAGTGTCTTCTATTTCCATTGGAAAAACCTCCACTTCAGAAACAGTAGGATTAGGCCTAAGCCTATCCTGTAACAAAATAATAACTTAGTAATTGGTTGCTATTAAGATTCAAATACATAAGCCAGTTTTTAAACAAAAACAATATAAAATATTCTTGCTTTCATATTACTGTACACTTATGCACATTAGATATTACAAGAATAGTATAATATCTCTTATGATATCATAAAATCAAATACTAACCTCAAAGTTTGTATCCATGTCATCCCAGTTTTCACTCTCTGACTGAGCAGGAATTCCATCTTCCTTTGTTGCCAAAGAAACTAACAGTTTTGTCCGACGACTTACACTGATATTTTCTTTTAAATTCATTACTTTACGTAGTTTACTTTTTAAAAAAACACATTTCAATAATTAGTACTTTGGACAGCATTAGAATCTAAGAACTAGCAAATGACAAAACATGGTATGTTTATATATCAGCTGATGCAATGTCAAAATTTGACTTAAATGAGGATGGCAAAAGCTGATAAATCTTGTTATCAAGTTTTGCCATCTGTTAAAACTACAAATGTGTTACCTTTGAAACCTTCTGTTGTGGATAAGAAAACATAACAGGTTTTGTCATCTTAAGATTGATTATTAATAAAACCTGCAAAATATAACAAAACCTGATATAATTACTTATCAAATTTTGCCATCTACACGATGATTCGATTATCTTAAACCCAATGTCGAGTAGTTGATATATACTGACATAACAAAATTTGTCATCTTTAGTATTGGAGAAAAACTACATATCAGGTTTGGGCAAGGCCTATATCTCAGTTATTAATAGAGATACAACTTATCTGATTATGGCATCTTGTAGATCACTCTTTTATGAACACGCCCATATGCATAACTCAATTTGGCCAAAAATATGACTTATCAGCTTTTGTCATCTACTCACAGATATGTAATATATAAGTTAAGTAGGCATGAAAAAAAAACACTTTATGGTTTTTACAGCCTGAAAGTAGGGGAACTGTTTGGTACTCACTTACAAGGCCCATATTTATTTGCAGATTATGTTTCTGAAGAAGTAGAAGTTAACCTGATTCACAGCCAAAAACCCCATTATTCTGTGGGGATTTATGTCATAAATGCTTTAGTTATTTGTACAAAAGAACCATCAAAAAAATTCTCACAATTATAAACTAGAGGACACCCCTGCACACGTGCCAAACCTGTCACTGCACTCATTACACCTTGGCCTTTTGACTATAAATAATAGTACATTAAGTGTATAACGTAAAATCAGGATATTTAATTTATTTATAGTATCTCACTCATATTTCTTGCATTACTTCCCATTTAATAGATTAAACACCTGATAATATGACTATTTCAAAAGTGTTCATATTATTTGTTTTTTAAATGAGAACCAGTAGAATTGAGCCCTTCAATCGGATGTGAATAAAAACATGCTTACATCCTTCCCTGGGTTAACATTAGGATTAAACCTCTGTAATATTATACAAACACCATTGTTTACATTCCAACAGCTGAAATCATTATTTTACACTTTGAAGAGCTGTTGCTTTTAAACTCATTTAAATCTCTCCCGTGTTATTCTTATGGACGAAAACGTACTTTGAGGGCTTGTAGGCCACTTAGGGAAAATATTGAAGAATTAAGATCTTAATGCACAATTACTAACAGAGGCAGAAATATCGTTGACAAAAAACTGCTTCACATATTATATATGTGTGATATTATGTATATACTAGCTGACCCGGCGAACTTCGTACCACCTAACAATGAATCTGATAATGTGTTTATGTTAACACTTTGTGATGTAATAGCTTATGATGAAATTATTTTCAAGCACGTTTACATTATTAAATAATAATACATTAATATAGGCTACAATATAATTTAAATAACTCACAGTTATTAAATATAGTATTTATAAAAAAAAATAAACAAACATACATCATTCAATATAGTCGATAAAGTTAATTTATTTATCAGTTGTGTTAGCATTATTCTTTAATGTTGAAGCCTTTATGGACATTAAGACCTTCATGGTTAAACTTTTAATTGTGAAGCACTTTGTGATAAACGACATTTTTAGTTTTTTTCTGAGGCGCAAGTACAAACAAATCGGATGGTTTGTCGACTCGTGAACATGCCACGTATAGTTGGCCGTGTGAAAAACACGCATTTTCTAGGTTCAATCCACAAACACTCAAAGATTGACCTTGTGCCTTATTTATGGTCATGGCAAATGCAAGACGAATTGGAAATTGTATTCTTTTAAATTAAAAGGGCATATCTGTAGGGATCATAGGAATCCTTGGAATTAGAACTTCCTCGCCTTTGTACTTTCCTTTTATTATCTTTACGTGAATTACATTGGTCATTCATTTTGTTATTACTAAACGTGTCCCATTGCATAGTCTCGGTTGGTTTAGATTTCTTAGTAAAATGACGACTGAGCCAACTTTCAATTGTAAGTTGTGTGGCGGTAAACCGGACACGTCCAAGGAATTTAGAAATTCGGTTGGATAATTTGTGGCCTCGTCTTCATTCGTTACACAGTCAATTGATTTAAATGAATGGATATTTCCAACAATTTGATTCTGTATAATGATGTTTAGAGTGTCTACATCAGTGTTTTTAGCTGCCAAAATTACTCGCTCGCTCAACCAATCGTTAATTTTGTGGTTAACTATAATGTTTGGAAAAACTTTGGCTATGAGTTCGTCTTTTGAGGATACAAAATTACAAAAATTTGCAGGAAATGAAATTAATCCACTTGATGTGTCGACAGGTACTTGGCCATTGCCTATAGTAAGCAATTGATTTGAAAAGTCTTCAGCTGATGGATCGTTTAGCAATTCTACTCTCATATTTGATGTTAATTTTAGTTTTATTACGTATCGCCAAAGATTTGATGATTTGAGGCAGGCATTTATCTCATCAGCAGGTGTTGATCTTGGAATTACTGGCAGTGTTTGCCGGAAATCACCAGAAAGTAATATCAGTGCACCTCCAAAACATCTTGTGTTATTGCGCAAATCTTTAAGTGTTCTATCTTGTGCTTCTAATGAACGTTTGTGCGCCATTGTGCATTCGTCCCAAATAATGATTTTTGATTCTAATAACACTTTGGCCATTTCAGAGTTTTTTGCAATATTACATGTGGGTTGTTCATTAGTTTGAAGGTTTAAAGGCAATTTAAAAGCTGAATGAGCCGTACGGCATCCTTCTAACAATGTAGCCGCTATTCCAGAAGAAGCAACTGCAATAGCAATGTCCGATGTCGCACGAACCGTAGCCAAAATCAATGACATGAGAAATGTTTTTCCAGTGCCACCAGGAGCATCTAAGAAAAATATACCACCATTTCCATCATAAATTGCCTTCATTATTACATCGTAGACCTCCTTCTGTAGTGGGTTCAACAGGGTTACATTCGTTTGAACTGATTGTTGCAATTCATGTATATTGTATTCACGTTCGCGTTTCAACTCTCCATTAAGTGCGTCATTCATTGCACGATCTGGTGCTGGCATCCCTAACCTAACTAACAAACTGCCACACATGAGATAACACATATCTTCGATTAATATCAACGCCTGGTTATGCATAGCTTCATTCACCTCGATGTAGGGATTTCTAGAAATGACACGATCTCGATGTAAAATGTCTTCAGTCATGTTGTCCTTGTATTTGCTCCATAAGAGAAGAGGATTTGATGGAAAGCATGTAGAAATTATAATAGCAAATAATGTACGTATCTGGCTTGCAGATGCAGAAACAATTGCTTCAGCGAGTGTCGTATCCCAATGAGTATCGTTTTCAAGTAGATTGAGCTCTTGGCATGCAGCACGAAATGTTGGGCATAGTATACCGTTAACAGTTCGCAGTGATTCAAACGATGTTGGCCCACGAACGTTCACCAGCAACAATCGCAAATAAAAGCATTCATCATTCTTCGGATGAACAGTGTAAATACGACCGAGAGCATCTGTTGAACGTAAACCCCGATGACCATGAACTACATCACCTTGTTTCCGACGTTGAAATTTCTTCAATGAAGCATTCCAGATGTAATAACGTGGCATTTCAGAGTAGTGTAATGTCTTTGCAAACGGATCGCTTTCGCAAATCTCAAAGAAACTGGTTAATGTTGTAGCTGGTGGTGTTTCAGCACGTTGAGCAGCATTTGATGCGTTAAAATATACTCTTTGACCATTCTCTAGATGAACTGCCAAATGTAAAACTGTTGGATGAAGTTCGTGAATAGGGAATGAGAATATTCGCCAAATCGCCTCGTTACAGTTTACATATCTACCAACTTGATAGTTTGTAATTTCATCGTTAGTATTGTTAGTTTGTATTCCAAAAACTGCCATATCGCTACCTTTTGTGACATATTTGCATATGTATTTAATGGACTTTACTGAATTGCAATACTCAATGTTGCAATGTGTCTTAAATGTTTTTGAAAGGAGTGGAGAATATGGAACAACCAACTGTTGTCAACCAATAAATCAATTCCTTTTACTTTCGTTGTGGTAGTTCGGCCGTCATTGTCAGGTGATCTACGGCGATACTGTGGATAACCATCGTTACCAGTGATGGTCTCTGCTGTAAGATTACGTGGATATCGCTTTGAACACTTGCCGTCGACCATGCAAGGTGATAGGGGATTAATGGCACCGCAAGGTCCATGTAGCATATTTTTGATCACAACATCATGTAGTTCTGGATCAGTTGCAGAATCAGGAATCTCGGCACATATAATGTCATCGATTTGATCTGGTCTAATTTTTTCAACCAACCAAATAAGAATGTGTGCATGCGGCAAACCTCTTTTTTGCCATTCGATAGAGTACATCCAGCATCGCGTATCGCCGAAGATGCATAGCTTAACAATGTAGTTCATCAGTGACCGAATTTTTTGCTTGAAGACTCGTGCGGTGATGTCATGCCGATCACTCGACGTTTGTCCGGGAAGCAGTAATTGAAGAATTTCTATCCATTTTGGATTGCACGTAAAGGTAATGAAGAGGTCTGGACGACCGTAATGACGGACATATGTCATTGCGTCTTGGGCATATTCATGCATATGACGCGGGCTACCTGTGTACGTCGCCGGTAGAATTGTCAGTCGACCAACATTAGCTGCATCTCCTTCAGTGGTTATTGCATCACGTAAATGTATATACTGCTCCGAACGCAGTTTGGCTTGGTTTAACCGAATGAAATTTAGGCGCTCCGTTTCGATTTTAACGTACATGTCGACGCAATATTGCTGAAACAGTCTACGAAATCGTAGCAAATAGTTGTCACTATTGGGACGAATCATCAAACGATAAGCGTAAAAATTCATTGAGCTAAGCTTCTTGGTAGTTTCCTCACCATTCAACGGGTTTACCATCTTGATGTTGAAGTGGTATCCATCCTCTCCTTGCCAAAACATCAGTGGATACTGCAACGTGTCATATGATCGGTGTGTTTCATATATTCTTTGCAGTTGTCCAGTATCGCGACGTGTAAGTATAATATCGCGAGTTTCCAGGTGTTCCCCAACTATTAGAATCGCAACTTCATCTACTGTTGGAGCGTTAAACCTGCGTTCGTGTGTTCCTACTGGACGTTTATCTGCTCTGATCACCACTTTGTGATCATCATGTGACATGCGCTCCATAGCAGTCTTCAACAGATTAATTAATACATGGTGTTCATTAAGAAGCTGCTGAAGACCTTGAAGGATTTCTCTTCTTAGTGATGTGTTGATTTCTTGTCGTCGATCAAGCTGCTCCTCAACGTTGCCCATAAAATATATTTGTAAGAATTTAAAATCTCCACTTTCAGGAGGAAGCAATGATCCAATGCTATGGTGGATTTGGCCTTGAATTTTGAATGTTGGATTGAATCCAGATTTTCCAATAATGTCTGCTCCGAATGAAGTCATCTGGAAACATCCATTGTAATTTTGGGTATTTGCTAAGAAATGACGTGATTGAGGTGTTTCACCACTAAGCAATGAGTTCAATGGCTCAGGTGGTGGAGTCAATATTGGCAGTTTTACTTTGCCACTAAGGCAGCACAATCCGGGAGTTTCTCCAGCAAACTTCAATGCTCCGCAGTGATCACAAGCAATCTCCATAGGGCCAATGTCAACCGAAGGGTGTGAGCTGTAATTCATTGTGGAATCGTATTGAAATGCAGCTAGTTTCAAATCAACGCGTGGAATATATCTTCTTGCAAATCGTTGTTGATCTCTTAAAAAAGCCCGACGATTCCTCATTGCTAATCGAGCGGTTTCTCGGGCTGCATCTCTTTCTTCTGGAGTTAGCGTGGCACGACATTGCGCCATATTAACTCGGCGTTCTTCTCGTGCGATTACACGATCCTCTTCATTCAATTGATTTTCAGTGATCTGTTGCCTAACTGAATTACGGCTACGTTGGGAAAGGTCAGATACTCTGGGTCGGGGCATTGTCATAAGAGTATCACCCCGTAATAAAAAGTATAAATGAACATTTAACTAAAAACATTTAACAATTACATTTGACAACAAATATTCGTAAAAAACAAATGGAATAGAAACCTATTTGATAGCTCTCATTTGTTATGCATAGATTTGTTTTTAAAAAATAGGTTATCATTACAACAGCTGTTTCCTTAATTTACTTTAATCAAGAAATGACAAACATGGCATGGTAAACAAAATAAAACATTCTTCAATAAGATTAACATGTAAACTGCAAAGGGCCATAGGACGCTTCCCTTAAGGCTTTTTGAAACGGAAACAGGCTATTATGTTATTCTAGTACCTAAGGAATATCCCTGTAAATTTTCATGCCAATTGGTTCAGTAGTTTTCTAGTTATAAACGCTGTAACTAACACAACTTTCTTTTATGTATATAGATAATATGACTGCTAAGTTGAAACATGTTGTGTGAAATAATATAAATATTAAAGGGTATTCAGTTTGAATTTTATTACATCCTAAAAATGCGTAAGTAGCCCTAATTTTTAACTTTATAATATATATATATATATATATATATATATATATATATATATATATATATATAGGGATTTAAGTATGTCTAAATGGTGTCTCAACCTTAAGTTGAGGCAAGCTAACTGACCGGAGGGGTAGACCAGGATAATGGCCGGGCCGGTCCGGCGAGTAATCCCATTAGTCACGCGTCGCCGAATGCACCACCTAAACACGGAAATGTAAGGGATGAATTTTAAAATGTAATAAATGCGTTATCTTATAAAACGCGTTATACTGTATTTTTAGTCATCAAAAAACAAACAATTGTGTGTTTGTCCCATGTTAATCGGCCGACTTTCAGTGTTAAAGCTAATGATAGACTATATTTTTTCAATATATCATCGTTATAAATTACATGTTTTATTTTTAAAATTTAAATTTGGCTAATTTAAAATGTATATAAATGTACTGTATATAAATAAAATATAATAAATACAACAAATATATATTATAATATAATAAATATATATGTATAATAACGTATATAAATAAACTGTAGAAATTAAAGTGTATATTTAACTGTAGGCAATATTTTAATTTTTGGTCTATTATATTTACATCTTCGTCACCTATTTTTAATCCCATTGTTTCTTCTCAAATATTTAAAGTTTTCCATTAGAGTTTTACACATGTACAATGGTTAAATTTATAACAGTTAATATGTAATTGATGAATGCAGTTGCATTAAACATGTTGAAGAAATGTTGAACAATAACATATCAAACCTGTCACCTGAAACATGGAAGAAGTTTGTGGAGCATGTGAGGAAACTGGAAGATGCACTGTGGCAAGTGGACAACCTTGTAGATAGTTTTACAGATGAAAACCGCATTGTTGTGAACCTCGGCAACTCTAGTGATTCCGAAACAGAGAGTAACAGCGAACTGGAAGAAGAGGAAATCCTGGCCGAATGCCTTCCTCCAGAGTAACATAATGAAGACAGCAGTGTACAGTAAACAAGATAAAAAATAAATAAAAATAAACAAAACTAGAAAATACAAAAAAATAATAAAATTTAAAAATAAAATAAAAATGTGACGAAGCTCTTATTGACCAACACTTTTAATGGGGCCTCTGGCAGTCTCAAGCCTGCAAAACGATCTTAATCACTTAAGTTCCGAAACGTAGAGAGAAAGTTTGTCACACATTAAATGGCAAATTCAATACACTATCTATTGCCATCATATAAAGCCACATAGATACATTTACATTTTAAAAATAAAACATGTAATTTTTAACGATGATATATTGAAAAAATATATCATTAGCTTTAACACTGAAAGTCGGCCGATTAACATGGGACAAACACACAATTGTTTGTTTTTTGATGACTAAAAATACAGTATAACGCTTTTTATAAGAAAACGCATTTATTACATTTTCAAATTTATCCCTTACATTTCCGTGTTTAGGTGGTGCATTCGGCGACGCGTGACTAATGGGATTACTCGCCGGGCCGGCCCTCCGGTCAGGTAGCTTGCCTCAACTTAGGTTGAGACACCCTTTAACAGGAGGCATGTTGTCTTTAATGCAGGACTCTGCTGCATTAAAGACAACAATAGTGATTCTTATTTTTTTTTTTTTTTTTTTTTTTTTATGGATCAAAGCAAGACTATAATAATTACTACACAATAATTAAACATTTTTTTAGATGTTCGAGAAAATAATGAAAAAGACTGCCTAACTTTTTGATAAAAACACATTTCTTTAGCAAAACTCAATTTAGTTTTCGATCATGTATAGTTAGTTACAAAGACTGCATTGCTATGTTTAAGATTAGAGTTACAAATATTGTGGATACAAAATTAGTGGTTTATTTTTAGTTATAAAGATGCTATAAATATTATGTGAATCATGATGTTCTGTTGGATAAATTATATAAATGTGGTTTTTTAGGTAAAACACAAAATTGGTTTAAAAGTTACCGCCCAAAAAGTTATTGCCGAGAAAAGTAAAAAAATTGAACACTTAAACTGCAAGACATACTTCGTACATTCAATTTATTATCACACCACTTTATTAAGTGATGGGTGGGCAGGAAGGTCTGTCAAATAGCAAATCAAACGTATGTCTGTTTGTCACAACAATATTTAGCCCACTTTATTAAGTGATGGGTGGGCAGGAAGGTCTGTCAATAGCAAATCAAACGTATGTCTGTTTGTCACAACAATATTTAGCCCACTTTATTAAGTGATGGGTGGGCAGGAAGGTCTGTCAAATAGCAAATCAAACGTATGTCTTTGTCACAACAATATTTAGCCCACTTTATTAAGTGATGGGTGGGCAGGAAGGTCTGTCAAATAGCAAATCAAACGTATGTCTGTTTGTCACAACAATATTTAGCCATTTTACAATTCTAGGAGAGGGAATTAATTTTATATGTCCTAATGTTGGTGTGCCTAAATTTTGATCTCATGTCCTTTGGATGAATTCTCATTTTTTATTTTTTTAATGTCTATTTTTATATGCCCTTTAATTTTACTTGGTTCTCTTTCTTTAACTCCAGAGTAAGTAATCTATAAGGTAATGTTTTATTTTGATTAGTTATATTTAAAAATATTTTGCTTATTTCATATATTTATATTTAATTTTTTTTCCTAGTTATTATGTTTTTTATTATTAGTTACATATTATTTATTAGTAATGTCTGGTTAGTTAGGCAGCAAGAAAATTTAAAGTAGACTTTTAGTTTATTTGTGAATTAATTTAATGAATGTTTCACTGTACCTGTGTCTATAGATAGTATTATTTGCATGTTATATTAATTTTTAGAGAATCAATGCTGTATAGCAATTGGCTTTTAAAGCTGAAGTAAGCCATTCTTAAATTTATAAAATAAAATATAATTACTTTATTGAGTAGCAAATCTCTTATAGTAGAACCCTTCTGCTTATTAGATTACGTGGGCTTTCTTATATCCTGCTAATAATACGAGATTGTTCGTCTAAGCATGATTATTTACAATAAAAAACTTTCAAAATCATTTCAATATATAAAATAACCATAACTACAACATAAACATAACTAAAATGTTGAAATATTATTTTATGTTTTTAACTAAAATATGGTTATTAATAAACTTAAAAATCACTCCTGAAAAGTCAAAGAGTAAAAAGAAACATATGTGCCAACTACAAGAATGAATAGGCCTAAAACTATGAAAAGCAGATCTTTGAAAAAGGTAGGCCAGCTCAGTTGGTCAGGATAGAGGGTACACAGTTCGATAAGGAAGGGAAAGCTGATAGCGAGGACGGATAGAGTAACTGTACCTACCAGCGAGATGACAAGGTCTATATAAGGGATGAGGATAGCAATGATAAAAGTGAAGGTGACAGCAGCAGTGCGTAATATGTACTCAAAACAACATTCCATTTTGGAATCTTCAAATAACGGCCCGATGTAGCTAACCCAAAGGATCTCTAGAGCAACGTACATCTGAAGTGGGTATGTTCCATAAATACAGATGGCATAGACACCCCCAATCGATACTGAAAGCCACTCGTTCTGGGGAAGTGTAGCCACTATGGTGCCTTTCACTTCATTTCCATATTTAACATATCCTATGAAGCCTACAAATGCATAGAAAATTACTATTACCCCCATGGACCATGTGAAGATACCCTTGCTCCCAAACAAATGTCCAGGATTCTTCATATTGTACTCTAATGAAATAAAGACACCAATTGCATGAATTGAAAACAAAGCTATACCAATGAACAATGGCCATGTCTTCACAGGAGAAACTATATTGCATTTCTCTACCTTCCATGGTCCTACAAAAAAGATATAGTAAAAGCAGCAAGAGAATGCTATAATAACTAGGAAATTCGCAATGAGTGAAACTGGTGAAAGAAGCCTGAGGTTGCGGATGAAGTTGATTAACAATACTGGAAGAAATAAAGCTACCAAATAGATCTTTAAATCCACATCTTGTACAAAATGAGGCTCAATCACACTTTTGATTGATTCTGCTATAAAAATGACATAAGCTGTACAAACACCTAGTTGAAACAACACAAGAAAGAAGTCTACCACTACTGGACCCATAAAGGCAAGAGGACGTAAACATTTAGGGCCGTTTTTTAGGGCAACCTTAAAAGAAAAAGAATATATGAGGTAAGGGACTTTCAGTCTCTTGCACTGGATGTATTGCGTTTTGACCAGTGTGGCAAATGAGTAAACACAGAGAATTCCAATCAAAGCAGTTCCTATAGTGCCAGGTATAAGTCCTGCATCCTGAAAGGCTTTTGGCATGGCCAAAATACCTGCTCCAACACTTCCTTTTATTAGATGAATGGATACGTCTAAGTCTGAAATAGGTGTCTTGATGTTTCTCTCTGAGTGAGGATCATATTGATCAGCAGTTGCATTTCCTTCTTCTGTATATATCTCAGTCTCCAATTTTTTCACCTTATCAAAAGTTGATTGAAACTTTTTCTTATTGTTGATTTCAGATTCACCAGCAACATTTTCTGTTGTTTCCATAACAATTCAAGCTCTCAAAATCCTATTTTTAAACACAGTTCATATAATAATGATTTTACTATCAGTAAAACTTAATCTTCCAATTGGATATTGATTTTTCATGTTAACAGAAAAAAATTAATAATGCTATTTACTTGTAAACTGTTACGGTTATTTAAATTCACACTATTGACAGTATAATAGAAAAGTCATATGTTAAATAAATAAAAATTGGACATAACATTTGAACTGTTCTGGCTGTAAACTATGATCTTATAGCATTGATTTTGTACAAAAACAACAAAAATCAAGGCTTTAGACTCAATCCATATTATGTACTAAACTTACCATTTTTTTTTTATTTTATGATTTAATATTTGCTAATACTGTTGAATGAATAGGATCAAACTAATGTCATTTTTGTTATGATATTCTGTGTAGTTATCTTCACTTTAATAGATTATAAATAAAAGCAATAATAATGAAATAATAATATTTGGCAAAATCTTATTCTTTTGGCTAGTTTATATGGAAGCCTGTTGGTGTCACTAATACAGTGGAACAAAATATATATACGATGAAGCATGGACAAAGGTTCTTCCCATGGTCCATAGTTATAAGTTAACTAAAGACTACCATACTGGCCACTCTTCTGAACAAGTGGATTTCAGAAGTATCTGATGTAACGTATCTACTTCAGATGTATGTTGCTCTAGATATCCTTTGGGGCAACTACCATTGTTTGGGGCCATTGTTTGAAGTTTGAAAATTATGTTTTTGAGTACATATTACACACTGCTTGTCATCTCACTACTTGGCCCGTTCGCTCTATCACCCTTTGGCATCTGTAGAACCGTTCATTTAGTCGCTACAGTCCAATTAGAGAAACACTGTTTTTGGCATTTAAAATTGTTGACAATAAAAAGGCTGCCATCTTCGATTTACTAAGAATTTTTCAAAATCCCTTCTTATTGCACACCTACAACATAAAACATTTACTCTACAAAATGACAGCCTTGAAGGCTTAGTACTTTTTTAGTTACAGCGATGAGTGAGTCATGGTATTTGCCTTTTATAGGTATAGATTGTTTACGTTGATTCTTTTGCCTATTTTCATTTTGAATTTAAAACCATATGATTGCTTGATAAAAACAGTTTTTGAATAAAAATAATACTAAATATTTGTTCTGTTGCTTGTTATTAGTATATACTAGACGAGGGGACACCCCTGCAAGCTTCGTGTCCAATTTCTTTACTCGCTCATGTAACTTTGGCTTTCGGCCTCGGTGAATCCGGTTAATAGCGGCATAAGAAGTGTTGGTAGTAAGTTTAACTCGCTGCCCTCGCTCGTAACAATTATTTCTTTGGACATGGACTGCAAATTGTTATCACACATTTCACTAGGTAAATTGTATCAGGTAAAATAATAATAACATGAAAAATTTCAGTAGTTCACTAATTTCACTTGTGTTGTATCTATTTATTATTTTAAGCGCCTTATTTCATTGCTTACCACAAAGGTTTTCATTTTGTTTGTTTTGCTGAGAATTGATGAATAATTAGATAAATCATTTAACACATTTATATTACCATTGAAACCTCAAAGACCAGTGAGGCAAAGCCCTACAGATGGATGTGAATAAAACAATTTTTAAAAACCTTCCCTGGGAAACAACAAATAACTTTTTATGAAGAAAATTTCATGAAGATCGGATGAATTATGTAGAAATGCATAAAATGACAAATTAGACACAGACAGATCTGCATTCGCTTTTCTTTCATACTTATATTTATTCGAAATACATTTAAGCTTACTATTTCAAACATAAGTATAGGATTTTCTTATTTATTAATAATGAATAAAAAAATTCTATTTTATAAATACCACTAATTACATTTCACCACACACTAAACTGTCATGAACATCATATGTGGCTTGGTGCTAAATAGGTAAATGTTCAAATATCTGTTTTTCAACTACAGCTTGCAGAAAGTTTTCTATTTTATTCAAACATTTGTTATGAGGGCAAATTAAAAGATATTTGTGTGCCTTTTTCACTAGTTTAGGTATGTGTTTGTACTAAAGTATAGTAATAAGAATTTGTGCAACTAACACTTTTAGTTTAAAAAATTAAATGGACAATGGCCTTTTTAAATGCTATTTGCTTAGAAATTAAGGACATTGGCCCAGTAAATTCATAAAAATAGTACAGTTGTTAAGTAAAATATAGTGCATTTAGTCCATTCTTAGTTACTGTATTTTGTTACTAAGAACATGAAAATTATGATTACAGACCGAGCCATGGTTATAGGCATGTAGGAGAGGTAGTGGAAGTGAGAAAGTGAATATCCTCCACCATACTTCTCCTAAGTCTATTGTGTAGTCTGTTAAGGATCTTGTTTAGGTTAGCTGCTATGTTTATATAGTTTGTTTGATGATGCTTGTGTAATTCAAACTTAGTAATATAAAATACATTTTATTTAATCATTGGACAAATGTTTTTTTAAATTCATAATTTATTTGGTTTATATTAGAAACTAGTGTTTAAATATTGTGATTTTACAATAACTAATTTGATTACGTGCCACGAGAAAAATGTAAACAATCATTAAATAATGAAAACATACATTTAGAAGGAAACAAAAAACAGCTGATTTTGATCTATCCAAGAACTCGGTAATTAGAAAATACGGTAGGTATCATAACGAGACTGTGCAGTAGACTGTTGACGTCACATGGGCAAAATCAACTGGTTTGATTATTCTATTAAATACTGGTAACTAAATCTACCAATCACATGGAAGTATTTCCTAGTTACCGTATCCGAGATGTTTATTTTTAACATGAATATACAACTGTCGTTGGAGAGGGAAGTCCACTGATGCTCGAACCACACGCTCTGAACTATGGACTGGTCAGTATCTCAGATAATTTGTATTGTTTTTATTTGTATACAAAGTTTGAAATTACTAATATCATAATTTTACATTCAAGATACCGTGTGTGACAGTATTATGAATTATTAAATTTTATTCCTGAACATTCATAAATTAGGATATAAGTCATCAATATCACAGCCACTTGTAGATTATTAATTAAAGAATTATAGTACAATACAGATTTTAGGTAATCTACTTTCTCTTATTACAGGACTATTGATGTATTATTTATGGGACAGTCATAAAATGTTTGAGAATTCCGCTGAGAGATTTTCCTACTAATGTTTAAAACTTTAAATTCTTCAGATTCCTTTAAAGATGCTGGGAGGGATTTCCCCTGTTATATTCTTATTTTAGGGTCGTTGTAAATATTTTTTGAATTTATAATTTTGTTCTAACACTTTTATTTCTTTTATTCAATAAAGTATGTAAATGCCCCCAAACAGGCTTTGCCTTGGAGGCCAATACTTTATTTCTCGGTTATGTGGGTTTGTATGTGTAGTATGAATGTTAATTTGCCAAGGTCAGCCAGTACTGTTATATTGTATAAGTATATAATATTCTGTTATGTATGTGCTGTATTACTACATTTTATAGATTGCTCTACATTTGAATTACATGTGTTATTATTGAGAAATAAAGTTTTCTTCTTCTTCTTCTTCTTTAACCAATTTATGTTATTCCAGCAAACTTTTTCACCAGCTGTGTTTTGAGTCCTATGTACAAATTGATCTTTAAATAAATACTTAAAATTTGAACATACTGTTAGTTCGATTTGATTAACTTCAATCTTTGGAGTGTACTCAATATACCTAATAAAGTAGGTCCAATCCTAAAAATTTCAATGCGAATGGTTTTCTTCTGGCTAGCTCAATTACTATGTGAACTCCATTGGCTTCCATGTATGTACATGGGTAAGAAATGTTTGATTAATCAAAAGGCTTGTTTCTCCCTGCCTCTGTCTAACTAGAATAAAAAATATTGCATAAAGAATGATTTTTCTAGTCTGGTCAGGGCAACAGTCACTGTACAAAATTTCTTTTACATCTTCCCCTAAAAACTCTCTTATATACTTGTATTTGCATGGTGCAAGTTCTTCGCTTTCATGTAAATTCCCACAGGGCTTCTGGCACTGAGTCACATGACAATTACCATCTTGAAAAAGTCATGTGACCTGTTCTAAAACAATCAGAGGCCAAAAGAGTGTTTCTCATACTGTTAGAAATATAGGCTACTACTACACATTGTCACATTGGATGACTAATGTTATCAAATAACTAGGCACAGTACAGAGTACACATACATCCAATATTGATAAAGAATTATTTTATCTCAGATGATGCTCCCCTGCAGAGCACACTTAATCACTTAAATAACTCAGATAGAGTTATTTAGATTTCAGCTTTATTGATTCATCTTTTGCAGTATTCTAACTAAATATGTTAACTTTTGTAAAAACTATAATTTTGGATAGTGTATCATAGTTGAATAAATTTAATTGAGATGTATCTGTTCTCATATGCTTGACAGAACATGTAGTTACAGTTTATTGAACGGGATCCTGGAATAAAAAGATTGGAAACTAATGCTCTTCATGATAATTTATTGAGAAGGAACACTCTTGTATTAGAGCCCTTCTGAAATTATAATTCATTAATTATCTTCAAAGTAACTACTACATATTGGTATTTAACTAAAACATGTTTACCAATAAACTTAAAAATCATTCTAAGCCCTTAAAGAGCAATCAAAACGTACAAAGATAAGAGTTAACTACAAGAATGAACAGGCTAAAATCTATGAAAAAAAATTGAGAAAGATGGGCCAGCTTAATTGGTCTTGATAAAAGGGAAAATGTATACCAAGGTCGGATAGAGCGAAACTGCCAAATAGGGAGATGACAGTGGTTATATAGGAAATGAGAATAGCCAAGAGAAAAGTTAAGATGATGGCAGCAGTGCTTAATATGCACTTAAACAACACTCAATTTTTGAATCTTCACACAATTGCCCAATGTAGATGCCCCAAATGATCTAAAGTAATGTACATCTGAATAAAAACTATGGATTAGTTCTCTATTCCAGTTTCTTTTCTGCATTCTTTTAAGATCTGCATATGGAATACATCCTATATATTTATAGGATATATTTGAGGCATATAGGTGAGTCTGGATCTTCCTCATGAGTTTCTCCCTTCAATAAGACCTTCTAGTATATCTTGTATAATACAATACCTGCATATTATATGTCCAATCACCTTGTCTCTCCATTCCTGGATGTTCTTCCATAAAGATCTTCCTTGTCACTTTTAAAAACCTCCTCACGTGTAACTCTCAATTCAACTAACTTTCAACATTCTTCAATTGCATCAATTTTTGAATGCTTTGAGTCTTTTTTGTCTTTTTCCCAACCGTTCATGTATGACGCCCATGTGCTCCAGACATGAATCTTTTTTCCAGGATTGATGCATAGTATTTTTACTACAACATTACTAATATTTTTATTCGTTAGCATGTTTTTCTTGTAATCAAAGGCCATATTAGCTTTATGTTTCCTGCTTCTTATCTTTCTTTTACTTCTACCATCACTAGAAATTTTGCTTCCTAAGTATGTGAACTTTTGTACTTTTTCCAGCTCTCCTCCTTCAGTTACAATGTGATATTGACCTTGGTTCTTACCTTTGTTCTGTTCTACGTTCCTTTATTTTTGTTTTCTTTCTATTTGCCTTCATATTAAAATTTTCATAGAGAACACTGTCCATATCATTAAGTATGTTTTCTAGGTCTTCTTCTTTTTCAGTTATGATAGAAATGCCAAATCTATACCTCAGCAAATGTAGTTGTCTTATATTTATTCTCACTCCCAACTTCATATTTTCTCTTACTTCTTTCATCTATTAAAGTAGGTATGTACCATAAAAACATATGGCATAGACACCCCCAATCGGCACTGAAAGCCACTCGTTCTGGGGAAATGTAGCCACTATGGTGACCTTTACTTAAAATACAACCATGAACCATGGGAAGTGACCCTTGTACTCCAAGAAATGTCCATGCTTCATCATATATTGTTCCACTACAATAATGATATTAACAGCTTTTCGCATGGACTAGTAAATGAGTAAGATTTTTTAAAATGATTTTGTCACTATTACCTTTATTTTCTAAATTATCTGTTTAAAATATAGATGCAGTACAGTTCATCACATATATTTGATAAAAGAAAAATCATGTTAGTTAGATGGTATTCATTTAACAGCACTATCAAATATTATTTAAATGAACATTTTAAGTTTATTACATAGTGTGTCTATAATAAACTTGCTCACTACTGTAAAAACATTCAAATGTTACATTTTTATTTATTTCACATATGACATTTCTATTATACTGTCAATGCTGTACATAGAAATAACCCAAACTATTTACAAGTAAAATGAGTAAACAATTTTAGACTGTATGTAATACATTACAGAAAAGACCAATATCAGATTTAAAGAATATACTTTTACTGAATAGTAAAATCTTTACTGTTTGTATTGTGTTTAAGAATATGATTTGGAATGCTTGAACTGTTATGGAAACAAAAGAAAATGTTGCTAGTGGATCTAAAAATTACAATAAGAAACTAAGTATAATATCAACAACTAGCAGTTTTTCTTACTTGCCAAAAGTATTGAATGAAACTTATACAGAAGAAGGAATTGCGACTGCCGATCAGTATAACCCCCACTTAGAGAGAGACATCAAGAAACCTATTTCAGACTTAGATGTATTCATTCATCTAATAAAAGGAAGTATCGGAGCAGGTATTTTAGCCATGCCAAAAGCCTTTCAGGATGCAGGACTTTTACCTGGCACTATAGGAACTGCGTTAATTGGAATTGTCTGTATTCACTCTTTTGCCACACTGATCAAAATGCAATACATCCAGTGCAAGAGACTGAAAATTGCTGCCATCATATATCCTCTGTCGATGAAGGTCGCCCTAATAAACGGTCCTAAATGTTTACGTCCTCTTGCTTTTATGGCTCCAGTGGTGGTAGACTTATTTCTTGTGTTCTTTCAACTGGGTGTTTGCACAGCTTATGTCATTTTTATGGCAGAATCAATCAAGAGTATTATGGAACCTCATTTTGTGCAAGGTGTAGATTTAAAGATATATTTGATAGTCTTATTTTTTCCAGTATTGTTAATCAACTTCATCCGCAACCTCAGACGTCTTTCACCAGTTTCACTCATTGCGAATTTCCTAGTTATTATAGCATTCTCTTGCTGCTTTTACTATATCTTTTTTGTGGGACCATGGAAGGAAGAAACATGCAATATAGTTTCTCCTGTGATGACATGGCCATTGTTCATTGGTATAGCTTTGTTTTCAATTGAAGCTGTTGGTGTTGTTCTCTCAGTAGAGTACAACATGCAGAATCCTGAACGTTTTTTGGGGTGCAAGGGTATCTTCACATGGTCCATGGTGGTGGTAGTTATTTTATACATATTTGTCGGCTTTGTGGGATATATTAAATATGGAAATGAAGTGAAAGGCACCATAGTGGCTACACTTCCCCAGAACGAGTGGCTTTCAGTATCGATTGGGGGTGTCTATGCCATTTGTATTTATGGAACATACCCACTTCAGATGTACGTTGCTCTAGAGATCCTTTGGGTCAACTACATTGGGGTGTTGTTTGAAGATTCCAAAATGGCGTGTTGTATTGAGTATATGTTACGTACTGTTGCTGTCATGTTGACTTTTATCTTGGCTATCATCATCCCTTATATAGATATTGTCATCTCGTTCGTAGGTGTATTCGCTCTATCCACCCTTGGCATCAGTTTTCCCTTCCTTATCGAACTGTGTACCCTTTATCCAGACCAACTGAGCTGGCCCATCTTTTTCAAAGATCTGCTTTTCATAATTTTTGGCCTGTTCATTCTTGTAGTTGGCACTTATGTTTCTTTGTACACTTTGATTACGCTTGAGTGATTTTAAAGTTTATTAATAAACATATTTTAGTTAAATACCAAATTTTGTAGTTATTTTTAAGGTAATATAATTTACCACCTGAAAATTTTGTGTGAGATAATTCTTCATAATATTTTTCTTATTAAATTTTGTAAGGTAAGAAAAATTATTGTTATCCTATAAGTGGGCCATAGATCTACAATGTTTATTTCATTTGCCTTTTTAACAAGTCTACATAGTGATAATATTTCAAAACTGTTATAAATAACATACAAAATATGTTATAGTACCTCATGATGAATATATTTGAGTTGTTAAATTATTACTATTTTTTTAGTAATAAAAATATAAAATTTTTTTTAAGTGGGTCAAGTTCCCCTTTATTTTGGAGTAACAGGACCACTCATAAAATCACACAGAATATCTTAAAGGATAACTTGCTTGTATGCCTAGGGAATTTTTAAAAAAAATGACATCCATTTAAAATCATTTTCTACAGCACTTACTTGTGTTGTAATATTGGTTGCTCCGAACAACAGTAAAATAATAACACTCAAAGTTATTCAGAAATTATATTTGAAGTAAATATTTACAATAAAAAGCACTTTCTTGGTTTTAGTTACTGAAAATTAAAATAGTTTCTTAAAACAGTTCCATAAAACTTAATTTATTAAACATGTTCAAACAAATATCCTTTCAATTCTGGAATACTAAAAATTCCACTTTTGTTTATTGGGATAGGAGGTTTGATAATTCTTATGATAATTCTTCTCCATACCATAGAATGTCTTCCTCCTCAGGCCATCTCCAATAAGTTAAGCCAGCACTTTTCATGTTTCACTTTTACTTTTTCTCCTTCTAAATATAAAACTCATCCAGGATATTTAGTTTTATTATATCACACAATAACATAATCATCTTTAATCACATATATCCCAGGCACAACTTCATTTAAACAGTTAAATATCAAGTGTAGTTTGTATGCCAAACCATTATCTTCAATTAATTTCTCCAGTAAACCAAACAACCCATCTGTAATGAATGGGTTCTCTCTCTTGCCGTTTACAGACAAACTTAACTCCTTGAGGTTTTTTTAATAGATAGGGAGTGCCTATTCTTAAAAAACCACTCAGGGCCTTGTAGTCCGTCTTTAAAACGGGTTGTCATGTCATTCTGTAGAACAAATGCTTGGACTAAGTCCATAACTTCATCCCTCGACAGTCCAAATCTCCATTTTTCTAAAGCTCTAAGGCAATTTGCCAATTGCAGTTCAAATTCTAGGGGAATTACTAACTTTCTTCCTCCCCCTATTCCATCTTTTTAAATGGTCCCTACACCTCTAGAACCATGGAAATAATGGTGCAGGGTACTTATAGGGATGCTATGGAACTAGGCTGCTCCTCTTAGTGTGTGGTTTCCATTTTTAACATCATTTACTGCCATCTCCAGCACCTCTCAAGACTAGGAGCCTTCTTGGTCGGCACCCTTTGATGTTTTTCGCTGATAGTTCCTCACAATTGTCTGTAACAAAAAAACAACATTGTTAGTATCATAAAAGAGTTGATTTTTCCAACATTCTTACCTCATATTTTGTCAGGAAATTTCATCATTGGGCGTGAATAAAAAATTAATTTGCAAAAATACATAATAATAATTTTAGCTATTACTATTCAAATATAAAAACCTATCTTCAAATGTGTAAAGTAAATAAAAGTTGTGATTTTAAACTTGTTCTTAATAGTAAAAATATAGAGTTATTTTGTTTATCACAACACCTTGGGGTTTTAATCAAATTTGAACAAACTTGAGGTAACTGGGCCCTACTGGCCCCAATTCCCCTAGATGTATGGTCCAGTTGCCCCAAATCATCAAATTCAAGGGGGTAACTGGGCCATGTCTCTCCATAGGCCTATGTTTGGCATTATGGGTTAAAACACATTACTCAAGGTTATTTAAACATGAATAAAGCAAGACAGTTTTTTTACAGTTTTTAAGAAATAGAAATGCATTTACCAAAAATGTTTGAATAAATTGATGCCAAGTGATGTTTTGCCTATCAAACTAGGGTTGAAATGAAACCATTGTATATAGCAGTAGAACTATTAATAAAATCAAATGGCTGATGTTTTGTTGACTTCTATTAACAGTGTTAACCAGTGTTGCAATAGCATGGTCGAAATTTTCCTCAAGTACCCAGGAAAAATCTGGAAAAGGGGATGGCCCAGTTTCCCAAACTTACCTTATGAGATAACTCTTGATAATATTTTTCTTATCAAACACAAGTAAATACCAAAGACAATTATGTGTGGACATATTAATAGACAATTTACGAAAAGAACAAACGATTGAGCTGAATTGTTATTTTAATAATGATCTATTTTTGTTATTGCATTCACAGTACTTTAATAACATGATTCTACAAACCTAAATACTGGTTTATTATAAAACTATAAAATGTTTACAACTCATAAATTCGATTTATTCTGAATTTTAAATGAGATAATAGTGAATCAGAAGTGCTTTAAATGTACAAAAATTACATATCTGATGTTTCATACCTTCAAGTCTTATATGAGTTGTAAAATATTAATGGAAACAGTCATACAATGTCTAGACATCGTTTATCAAGGAATGTAGATATCGTTGAGGATGGAAGTGTAATGTATTTACAACTTAACCACATGTGTTAGTATGTTAATATAATTATTTCAAGCTGTTGATTATTTGATTGTTTACATTTGTAAATAAGGTGGGATTTTCTTGTGAATAAAAATATTCAACAAACTTAAATTGGTGAATTATCTCTTTATAATTCAAGTTAATATACAACAATTTTGGCGACGAAGGTAAACTAGTTATTGAATTTTCTATTGTTAATTATTTTAACATGAATGTGTTGCTTACTTTTTAATATTTGTTGTTTTACAATTTTTAACACTAGTTTTTTATTTCTTGATACTGTTCATTAAATCAAAGAGCATAATGGCAGATGATAATGTAATTGCATTAACTAGTGCTATTGCTACTTTAGTCAATAAATTTGAAATTTTGTTTCAAATTTATTGACTAAAGTAGTCTCAACTAGTACAACAGAACAAACAACAAAACGGAGACAGAGTATCACAATCAAACATGACATTTGACGTTTTTGTCGACACCAAAGAAACTTTTAAATGCTATAAAGAAAGGATTGAAAACTTCTTTATGCTGAAATTATATCCAAATACAGAACAAATCAATTAAATAAAAGCTAGAGTTTTAATCAATTGTATAGGTCCAAAACACTACCAGCTTGCCTGCAACCAAATTGTATCTACAGTTGATTGAATTACTGGAAAACCATTTATGTCCTACTCCTAATGTGTATACAAAACAACACAAACTTCTTTGCCGAATGCAATCTGCTGATGAATTCGTAGCAGACTTTATTGCTGCCTTACGAAAGTTAACAATTTCATGTCATTTCATTTGTAAAAATAGTAACTGAGGCAAATCAAATGCAAACAAATTCCTACGTGCCCAGTTCATTCGAGGATTAATTGAACCATACATAAGGGAAAGACTTTTGCAAGAGAAATTACTTACCTTTTGCTGTGCATGTGAAATTGCCCTGGCAGTAGATGTTTCTAAACAAGGAAACAAATAAATTTCATCATTTAACATGGAAAGAAAACTCTTAGTTTGACTGGAGTCTGTCTAAGATGTAGATACAATAATCATGACACAAAGGAATGTAAATGAAACAGAACATCACTTAAATGTAATTATTGAGATCGTACTGGGCATATTTCAAAAGTATGCATACACACATTGAGGCAGAAACGAAAACCAACAAAACAAACGAAAAAGAACATCATATTAACAGCGAGTATATAAAACATATTACTGAAGAAACTTCAGACTCAAACTATGAAAATGACTATAACAGCATTAATGAAATTATTCATATAAATCATACCACTTTAAACAATCACAATGATTTTTCTAAGTTCATGATACCAATCAAAATTGGTTAAAAAAATAAACTTTTCAAAATTGATTCTGAAAGTCCAGTTACTATAATGAATAACAAGGATTACAAAGATCTGCATCTTAATCTTAATCTTCAAAAAACTAACATACAATTCCTAACCTATACTGGTGATAAGTTTACTCCCTTAGGAATAGTGAAAGTTCCAGTAGAATACAAAAACAATAAATCCTTAGAAGAACCCTATGTTGTTGAAACACTGTCTTCAGCGATTTTATTAAGAGTTTGGTTGAGACATCTTAACATTAGCATAAACCAGGTAAACAACAACTGCTTTAAGAATGTTTACAGTGTTGATGCCATAAAAAAAGAGATTTGTGAAACTTACTTTTTCAAATCTCACATCACAAATTTTTTGTGAAAAGGACATATTTCAAAGTAAAGTCTGTAGCATTCCTAATTATCAATGTACATTGAAAACCAAAGAATATCTCTCCTGTATTCTCAAAGACAAGACCTGTACCGTATATTTTGAAGGAAAAGGTCGAAAAAGAACTAGAAAATGTAAAATAGCAAGGAGTAATTACTAGAGTACAACATTCAGAATGGAGCTCACCCCTTGTTGTTCCAAAACCCAATGGTGATGACAGGCTGTGTATTGATTTTAAATTGACACTCAATCCCCAGTTACTGGATACAAGATATCCATTTCCTAGGATTGAAGACATTTTTAATAAAATGAAAGTAACGATTTTAAATTGACACTCAATTTCCAGTTACTGGATACAAGATACCCAATTCCTAGGATTGAAGACATTTTTAATAAAATGAAAGTAACTAATTTAAGAAAATCTCAAACATTCCAATAAAATATTTTATAAAAAAAAAAATGAAAGTAGGTAAGTATTTATGCACTCTTGATATTCATAAAGCATACCTTCATCTAGAAGTTGATGACAGTAGCAAAAGACTTGAAATATTTTCTTCACATAAAGGAACCTATCAAATGAACAGACTTGCTTTTGGTGTTAAAATTGTCCCAAATGAATTCAAAAAATTTATTGATGAAACAATAGATGATCTTGAAGGTACTACAGTCTATTTTGTCGATGTAATATTACAAGGATCAACCATTGATGAGTGTAAAGAAAGCCTAATCAAATGTCTCCAGTGATTGCATGGTATGAATCTCCACTTAAATATGGAAAAGTGTCAGTTTTTCAAACAAGAAATTAAATAGGTACCTTGGACATGTAATCTGTGCTGAGGGATTAAAGAAATCACATGACAAAACAAAAGTGATTGAAGAAAGTCCACGTCCAAAAACAGCAATCCATACAACGACTTCCCAGAATATCTGCAATCTACTCGATAGTAGCTGAACCCCTAAACAATCTTGACCCCATGCTTCTAGAGGAACTAATACAAATATATACTTATATTTTATAAACTGAGAAAATCTCGAAAGTCTAGGAAATTGTCCTCATTCATCCACTGCACAAAAACAGCAATCCATACAATTACTTCCCAGAGTAGGCTACCTGGTCTACTCGATAGTAGCTGAACCCCTAAACAATCTTGAACCCATACCTCTAGAGGAAATAATACAAATATATACTGATATTTTAAAAACTGAGAAATGCTCGAAAGACTAGAAAATTGTCCTCATTCACCCACTGCACAAAAACAGCAATCCATACAATGACTTCCCAGAGTACCTGCAATCTACTAAATCGTCTCATCTATAATCCTCAAAAAAGAGTACAAGAACCATAAATCGCTGGGTATCAGACCCAACAGATCCTGATCAGAACAGATCTTGAATCTCAAATGTGTACGTATTAAAAATTATAGCAATGAGACATAATCTGTTGTTTTGCATATTCGTTATCTTTTTTTTAAAAAAAAAAAAGCCTACGAATACATCAACAGAGATTCACTTTTTAGGAAAATAAAATAAAAGGAGTTGAATGCCAAAAAGAAAAAAATCGTAAAACAAATACTAGTAGGCACACAATTAAATTCACAAATTCAAATTCATGGAAGGAATGTCAGATCCCTTTTACAACAAAACTGGAGTACAACAAGGTGACGGATTGTCACTCCTAACATTCATTATCGTATTTGACAGAGTAATGGAGAGTTGGGAAAGTATACTAAAAAATAAAATCAATGGAAAGTGATAACACTAAGAAAGGGTAAACTAAAATATAAATATCCTATCTGGAATTCGTATACGATTTAGCAATATTGCAACATTTTGCAATAATAGTTCGTAATATTCTGAAATGTTGCTAATAAAGTTGGCTTACAGGTGCCGTTCGAGAAAATCAATTTTATGACAACCATAACAAACTCTAAAATTAGTCTCAACATTGCAAAATTTCCGACTCATATTATTAAAATACCTGGGTGAACATATTGAGCCGACTAGCATAGAAATATCAGCTCAAATAGACAGACTTCAAACAATAGAAAATCTGTAGGCATAACACAAAATTTAAATAATAAAAAAATCTATCTCAACATGATTGAGGAGCCGAAAATTGCTTGATTAGTTTACGTTGATTATAAGTAAAAGACAATTAAAATGTTATGTACACATCAGGTTATTACCTAAAAATACAACAGTACCTCGACAAATAGTCAAATACTTCATTGAATCCAACAGCAAACAACATAGAGAACAGAAGTAAAGAAAAACCTCAAAATATTACATACTACACAGATAGGCAGAATGTACAGAAAGAAAATCGGTAATTGGAATTCCACACCAGAGAAAAGATGAAAAAAACATTTAAAAAACTCTGTTGTCAGGGGTTTTCAGTATGTCAGATTGAATGAAAATACATTAAAGAACTAGTTTCTCCTAGACTGCAAAAAAAACTGGGTAAATTGGCACAAAGATCCGATAACGCAAGAAGAAGAGATGCTAGTGCGTACGCTCCAATATTTAGCAACTGGTGCATCACTTGTCCTTTGCTTTCAGAACGGGAGCGTCGACGGTAGGTTAAACTACAAGGAAACATTCGAAGTTTTATGGATGTTTTACAACCACTTCACATGCCAGTTCCTACTGAAAAGGACTTTGAAAACATTTCTAAGATTTTAATGATCTATTTCAATATCTTTCCTGATGAAGAAAGGCATTATAAAAGTCACTCAAGAGCGAGAAAGTCGATTGAATGTGCATTCGGCATTTTGTATTCCAAATTTAGTAAGCCTACATCACTCTATATGAATCATTGTGTGTTCTAAATTTACTATTTGTATTTGACATACAAATAAAATGTATTCTATGTTTTTTGTGTTATATAAAACATAAAAATATATTCTATATTTGTTGTATATATTTGTAATAACAGAATATATTCGGCAAAGTATGAGTAACTTAAGATAATTTTATGTAATGTATGCTTAGGCAACGAAGGAAAAATGTATACTTAATTTTCAACAAATCTTAACGTTAGGTATATCAGTAGCTGATCATTGTAACATATAGCGTAAATGTAACTTCTATTGTAATTTTACGCATTTTAATATTCACTTTATTAAAAAAATTAAAACTGTGATAAAATGTTATTTGAAAAATTGTTTTCAATTTGTATCATAAAACCACCTTTAATTCAAGTTCATCAAATTGTAATATGCGTACTCCCTTCATTTTCATTTGATGGGGAGATCTCGGTCTTCGGACTGGTTGACAGTCCCAACGAACACGATTTGAGAAGGACCCACTGAGTGACCGTAATGAACAAACGAAATGCGCATGCGTGCGTCGAATCATCTCCGCTTACTGCTATGTAAAAATCGACCTGGCAATTGTTCTCGCATAGAGCTTATCTCATTGCTACTACCCCGGGTACCAGCCAGGCTCCGACGTGCGCGCACCCACTAGAAAGCATGCTCTATTCTACATAGCAGTATGCGAGTAAGCGACCTGCACGGCTCCGTTGTGTCTTTATCAGTGAGTACAACGGACATAATTAGACTGAACATTAAACGGCCCCACCTCAGACTTTCTTTAGCAGTAAGGTAGTGTTATATAGTAGGGATGAGAGGGGAAATGGTCATTGCTGGAGGGGACTATTAGTCAACAAGTTCAAAATCGTCAAGCAAGACCTAAAAAAACAATTTTCAAGCAATGTAGGCATTGTCAAGCTAAATATGCAGAAAATAATAGAATCTGTATCCAAGTATGTACAGAGTACACAAAAGACGACACAAATAATCAAATTAATTACGACACAAAGACTAATTAATTACGAAGGCAATTCAATAAAAATAGTATAGTTCACAATATAAACAGCTGATGTCTATACATAACGGTAGTAATTAAGCGACAAAGCACAATTAAACATAGAGAATACTAATTTCATGTAACATATTATCAAATCTGTTATTCAGTAATAACAACAGTACAGCAATAACAACTCGAGGGAATAAGTAAACATTAGATAGCCTGAGTTTATAGTCTCTGCGCGCTAAGTATGCACTTGAAACGGTGTCGGCAACGCCGCACGACAGCGGTGGGCATCCGCCGCCTGGTCCCTATTCTATCTGTAGTCGTTTCTCTCTGGCGCGCCTCCTGAATACTCTTTCAAAATTATGAATTAGAATTTTTATATCCTTGAAGATTGTAAATATTTTTTATTTTAAGACAATTTGCCTTACTTTGCTAATAATAAATATGTAAATATAATTCATATCGCACAGTTGTAAGCCTCGTTATACATCTATAAAATAAATTGTTATTTTACATGTACATATAATCCTGTTTATACTCTCGGGCGCGCTTCCTGGAAAGCCCAAATATGTGTTCTAATTTTTTTAATTGTTGATGGTTGCTAGTATTTTTTATTTTAAGATAATTTGCATTATTTTGCTTGTAATAAATATGTAAAAATGATAACCACTAGTTTAATATGATATTTTAAATCGAACGAACTAGCTTTACTGGTAGCTATACAGTAAATTATTATTTACCTGTATATATAATCTTGTTTCTAATCTAACGGTGAGACACTTATGTCTTCAGACACTCCTGGATGGAACTGGTACTCTTGGAGATCATCAACATCTCCCTCTTCACTGCCACTGTCACAGTAACTATACATGTCGTCATCGTCACCCACTCCTAGACTAATTATAAACTGTTCCACGTCCTCATTATGCAGTCCCTCTGCTTCCGAAGCTTTTTTCACCAAGGCTTTAGTGTGTGAGACGTACTTCGCCCACATCTCGGACGTAAAGTTATTTATAGATTCTCTAAACAATGTTTCAACATCAGATAACTTATACGTAACATTTCGCTCTTTCACGTAATCTTTGAGTCAGACCCATACCATTCTATGGGGTTGTATCGCAGTGATAGGGGGGCAGTCTTAACACTATGTCCATACTGTACCGCCATCTACTCAGGGCGTCAAGGTTTATGTTTTTTAACTAGTTCTAAAAGTTCTAGTTTGATTGAATTAGGACTAAACGATATAACTTATCACCTTTTTTTATTTTTCGTAGTTGGTACTTTGTCTAATATCCTAGAGTGGTAGGAGGCATTATCCATTGCTATGGTACTTTTTTTTCCTTTTCACATTTCTTGCTTTGCTATCTATTTACTAGTATAAATACCCGATGGTATTACTTAGCCTATTTAAAACGTGTTAATTTCATTTGTTTTTGTTTAACAGCTGAAGATTAAATTTGTAATGCATCAACAGTATAATATTAAACATACTATCCAGGGTACAATTGCGGGATTGGCTTTTGTAGCCAAAATTCTTGGTATTCATTTTTGAATTTTATTTTTATTTCCTCGTTCGTTATCAGTTCTATGAGTTCTTCTTCCAGCTGGGGTGTTCCTGCTGTGTTGACATTTGAAAAAGGATCCAACACCCAGTCCGGTATTTCCAATTTTAAAATGTCCTGGGATCGTTCTGTGAAATCACTGTGGAGGTCCTCCAAATGATGGCAGTAAACAAGCAAGTCGTCGTTGATGTTGAAGGATACTGCTGACAAATTAGGGAAATTGTGAAACTCATATCTGCCGATATTATCCTTGTTTAAGAGCAGTTTGGCTACAAAAGCAGCAATGACATTTTTTGTTTTATTCAAATTCAAGTCGTCACCTTGAAGTTGGAGATTGACATCATTAAATAATTTATATACGTGTGTCAAGTACGCAATATCATTCTTTGAAGTGATGAGGTTGTAGTGCAATTCTTTGTCTTTGTTTTCCAAGAACTCTATCACAGAGTCAAACAGATTGTAAAATCGAGTCAGACAGTTGCCTCTTGATAACCAACGCACTTCTGTGTGAAATCTTCTTCATTAGAAACACAAAGCTGATTAAATAATCTGTCATTTAAAGAGCTGTTTCGGATTTTGTTCACTACTTTGATGACATATTGCATTGAATGAGACTCAAATTTCTCGCAACCAAATGTTGTCTATGAATGACACAATGTACAGCGAGCACATCTGGAATTTTATTTTTTAAGTACGCTATGAAGCCTTTGTGACATCCTGTCATAGCTGAAGCGCCATCCGTAGCAGCTGATATAATATTCTTCAGTGGAATTTCTTTCTCATTACAAAATTTTTCCAGTGTATTAAATATGGTTTCTCCTATTGTATGCGTCTCTAACTTTCTGGTAAATAGAAGTTCTTGACATATTTTCTCTTTTTTAATAAACCTCACGTACGATAACAACAATGCTTCATTGGTTGGTAAAGTGGACTCATCTAACTAAATTGAGAATTTAGAAGTCTTCAGATGATTGCACAATGACTCTTCAATGTTTTCAGCCATCTCATCAATTCGTCTTTGCACGGACCTATTGCTCAAAGGAATGTTTCGTATAATGTCTGCCGTTGGTTTATGGAGTACAGTAGTTATTACTTGCCGGTAAAATTAGATCATCTCCAATAGTGTGAGGTTTACCTGTTTGAGCAATTAGCAAGGACATATTGTAGGAAGATCGGAAGCCTTGCTTAGAAGCCGCTGAAAAAAGTTTTGACACAGTTGGCTGAGCTGCGTGCTTCTTTGGTGTGAGGTTTACCTGTTTGAGCAATTAGTAAGGACATATTGTAGGAAGATCGGAAGCCTTGCTTAGAAGCCGCTGAAAAAAGTTTTGACACAGTTGGCTGAGCTGCGTGCTTCTTTTCCGGGTCTTGAAAATAAGTCACATTTTGTCTTTTTTATCTGAATGCATTTTATTCAAATGATCTTGTAGCCTTGAGGGTTTCATCGCTTCATTCGACAATGTTTTTTGACAAAGAAGGCACAAAGGCGAAGATGGATTTGTAGGATTTTCAATAAATCCATATTTTATATATTCCGCGCTATACTACCGTTTCTTCTTTTTTGCTTTCGACATAATTTTGTCTTCAAAAATGATGAAGTAAAGAATCGAGTATTAAAAACTTACGAATGACACCACTCACAGTATTCTTACTGAGCAAATTAGGCTCCGTACGTACAGCACTTTATCTCGTCACTAAATTCACTTGTTTTCGTATTATCGTCGAATGACACTGACTGACTAGATGGCGCGCGTGTTTTTACATGAGGCAGCGGGCGGGCCTGGTGCTTTCGAGAATGTTCCAATCACTTTTCGCTTCGCATCGAAGCTTAACGCCATCTCTATGGTACAGCAGCAGTACCACTCCGTTTGACAACTATCCCCTAGCTACATTATATCTTCCCAAATGTTGTCCCTTTAAATTTATGAAGCTATGTAAATCATTTCCTTTAGTAATATTTTATTTTTATATTTTAATGCACATTAATTACAATGTTATATATATTTATTAATTTATTTATTGTTTTTCAAAGTATTGTTGAACGTTTATGGTCCTAGATGGCGTTACACGAGGAAACGCGCGTTATGCGTATAGGAGCGGTGAAGTTTGTGTTAAAAGCAAAAAAGATATTTAAATTAGCCATCGCCCCCCTAAACCGCTTCAAAGCCCCCTAGTATTCTCTGTGCCCTTTACCGCCCCCTATAGGCCTCCAGCGCCCACAAGGGGGCGTTATCACCCACTTTGAGAAAGACTGATCTAGCACGATGACGTAGATGGTGGAGCTACCCACAGCGTGTCCATGACAACGAAATGTTAAAGTGGCACAGTGGCACGTCTGTTCAATGGTGGGAGAAGAGTTATTTTCTGTCTCACTTCAATGACAAGCTTTGTCTCTCTCACACAGGTTCTCTTATAAGGTAAGGTCTCAATCAAAGCGGCCGAACTGTAGTATATGCTCTCCCATTAGTAAACAAACGAAACAAAATCAAAACAATTGCTATCTTAAATCATAATATGTATGAAAATGAGTGAAAAAAATTGTAGGGGGCTTGATGACAGCGTTACGTATTTTTTAAGGGGGGTTAAGTGTTACAAGTCCGTTACACGGGGGGCCCGATTTTAGCGTTACGTAATTTAGGGACGGACAAATCTAAAAGCTACATATTTTTATGATTACAATTCCAACTTTACTGTATTTTTTAGGGAAATGGTTTATATGCCTTTGACTTTGAATGCCCCATTGCCCTTGTACTGTTCAGCTGATTCGTAAAGGTATTGAAACACCAACAATAGAACGTGTGTTTTTGTTTTTCACATTGACTACATGGCAATATTATGCAATAAACTTGTTTCCTGTTGAAGGAACCGAAAATTGAACTACTAACATTTCCAGAAATACATCGAGGTTAGTGTTAATATAACTGTTCAATAACATTTAGAGTTAATGTAATTTGTAGAACTCTGTTTTCCCCGTGCAAGAATAGCGCATAAGTTAGAATATTAAAAAATAATAACCCGTGTTATGTAATTTTAAATAATAAAGTGAACAACTATTCCTAAGTTTTATAAAATTCTAGCTGACAGTCCTTGCTTCGCTACGGGGTGGTCTTGCTTACCCTTTCCTCTTTGGTTCTCTTTAAACCATAACATCAATAAAAGCTCAGCCTGCTGCCGTCCTCTGAGATAACTAATTGTTATAGTCTAGAAAACCCTATAAGTCTACTTTAGGGTGATGCAAAGTGAGTAGAAATTACCTAAACATTTTACTATGAAAACTAAATTAGCAAATCTTTTTTGTCATGTTTTTGTTTTTGTGTATCAGCAGTTTGGAATAAATTAAATTAATTTCAATGACATTCTTATAGCAAAAAGGAAACGTTGAGGGGCTCAAGGGCGTCCATCTAACATTTACATAAGGGGGGCCAGGGGTTATGGAATACCCTCAAGTAAAAAGGGAGGTCCGGAGTCCTTCCCCAGACATTTTTTTTTTTTTTTTTTTATTTAGGTACAAAATGGATGATTTTGCGCATTTTTTACCTAAATTTGCTTTATCCATTTAGGCAGTTAGGCCTATTGTTTTTTACATCGTTTTCAAAATTTGAAGGTCGTTATTATTATATCTTGACACCGTCTGTAAATCGCACAACTCACTGGAGTTTGTTTACTACTGGTTCCAAACATGAAGAATATCTGGCGAACACATCTAAGCAAATTGTGAAATTGACAGAAGTAGTTGCAGTTGGCATGAGAGTGGGTGTTTGCACTGACTTCACGATAATTAGAAATCTTATTAAGAGCTTCCTTGATTAACAAGAAATGCTCCTTGAATATCCTAATAGACTTGTATTTTTGAGACCATCTTGTTTTTACTGCACAATCTGCAAAAAATGTGGTTAACTTGGGATCTCATAGAGGGGGCTCGAGCCCCCCCAAACCAATATTGATGAACGCCCATGGAGGGACTGTATCTACTGTGTCCATGGAGAAACGGAATTTTAAGGAATTCTTTCTTAGCGGGTCTCTGTGATACAAAAGCAAACTTCCATAACAATTATATAGTTTAGTTGCCAAATTTACAAAATAAACATGTTTATTTATCTACAAAACAGCTGTTATTAATTTCCTAAAATCAACCCAATGTCATCCTTATGGAATCTTTTAGAGGCGGTGTCCATCCCTTAGGAGTATTTTATCAAGAAAAACATACTTTATAATTTTCCTATTTAGCCTACAATAAACATTTGCAGGGCCGGATTAAGCACTTTAGCGCCCTAGGCCAATAATTTTTTCCGCCCCATAGTCTGGTTAAAATGATACAAATGATATCAAGCCCATGTATATGTTACTTGCCTAAACATAACTCACGATGGAATTTTATCATTGCAAGTTTTTCGAGGAATTTACATGGTTCTGGGCTTAACAAAATACCGTTAATGTATTAACAAAAGATTGGTTAATAACTTTGGTTTTGTTCAATTTAGTTATGTGGGAAAATAAATAAAAAAAACTCTGTATTATATTATAAAATAGGTTTAATCTCGGAAACACCACTTACTTGAAGTATTTTGATAACGTGACACAAAAACTGTGTTTTAAAGTAAAGCTAGATACTTTGTATGTATAAATAGTAAATTGTACTAGTATAAAAAATGACATTTTTCCGTTCGATTAAGAGATTGCCTATCTAAATTAATACAAACAAGTATGTAAAATTTATGAAAATGAATAACAGAAATAAAAATCTTACGACATAAATTGAAACTAAGGAAAATATGTAACCCCTACTAATACTAAACATCAAGTGACTTTTTATAAGTGTTTATAAGTATCGAGTCTTTATAAGTTTAGCCTAATACTAGCACAAATAGAACAAGTAAATAGTTCCCATTATTTTAATCATATAAGCACTCCTTGAAAATCTTCATTCTTTCTATAGAGTCTTCCTTCTTCCTTTTTGCCGGACGAATATATCTATGATGTCCCCTCGATGTTCAGCAGTGCCAGTGATGAAAGGTTATCGTGACCAGTTGTTGACCATAGGTAACTTATTTCTTTACAACCGGAGAGTGGAGAAAGATCTATCTCCCGTGCAGTTAGTAGCAAGAGCACATAAAACCATTCTCAGTGCAATCTCAGTGTTAAGGTAGATATCTGAAGCATCAAAGTGACGCAAAAACTTGATTGTCTCAATCAGGGGATACTTGTTTTCCTCTGTTCAGTGTTTTGCATAAAAAATGGTTTTAAAAAACAGTCAACTGAGAGTTGAGGTTATATTATTGTTTTCAAAACAGGTTGTAGACCACTGGCTACGTAGCTTATTGATGTTGGACATTAAAACATCTAGTTTATACTCGTGATTTGAAGTTTGTCTTTGTGCACAACTTTAAAACTACTCAAATTTTATTTCACAGTCATAAAAGTAATTTTGTACCAACTCAATTTTCTCAGCATAAAACACAGTGAAATTTGTGCCTGTCAAATTGGACACTATATCATTGATGTACATCATCACAGTGTACACGTTCGTACAGTGACAGTGGTATTGACACACCCACACACCCATTCACGAACAGTGGTATTGACCCTCCCGCTCAACAATACACTTAGACTACAGTGGTTCAATCATAGTTAATATCACTTATCACGTCATAAACAATAAATAAGTACTGTGTTAATGATTGTCAAAAATATAAATGGCTTATTCGTTCGCCAGTGACAGTAAAATAATATGAAAACAATTTATTAGGTCGTAGATTGGTTATATTAATGTATGACAACATTAATCAATCATGCTATTTGTTTGGGAACAACCCGTGCGTGGGTAAAAATAGTTTTCTTTCAAGATATACTCTATTGAATATGTTGAGAATACGTCCCTGTTCTTGTTACAGGTTCAGGGTAAATTAAACCAGTCAATAAAAGGATTATAACAAGTTAAATGTCACAAAATAAATATTATTCAAAGGGAGTTGTACAAATCTGAACAATGATGAAGATGTTTTATCTTTTGATGTTGCATTTTTGGATTCATATAAATATTAACAAATGACGTAGTATTTTTATTATACCACAAAGTTAAAATAATTACGAGTTAACATTTATGTTACTATATTTAGATTAACCTTAAACAAAATAAATATGAATGCATTTTATTGCTTTTAACAAGCATGAATTATTGACATAAGGTTGAATGTAGTTATTTGTAAAGTAGCTTCTGTTTTATTTTATAAAGAAGTTGTATATTATTATTGCGTACATGATTATTAAAGTATCTGGCACGCTACAGTAAATATTGTGCACTGTCATCACGAATAAACGCCGTATGTTAGGCTATAAATTGTTGTTAGTGTTGTACTACCATTATATGGAAGTGCACGTTCTAGTATTACCTATAAACGAAATTAGCTTGAGTAAAAAAAGGGAAATCACTTAACTGAAAATTAAACAGCAGTTCTGTAAAATGAAACTCATATAAATCATACAATGCATCAATCGAAGTTGAGTTGAAAGAAGAAAGATTTGTATGAATGAAGTAGTAAAATTCATCCGCGACCAAGCAGTTCGGGTTTTCGCCACTTGGATCTCACGAATCACCGCACTTTTGGGCAATAAATTGCCATGCAGGCTTTTGCGCGGTCCTATATTGTGGCTCAACCTTTGAAGATATCTATCTAAAATCAAAACTAAATTAAAACAAGATACATTTCTGACTAAAAACGCTTTTTAAAATTTCAATAACTGCTCTAGTTTTATTTTGGCACTAGTTTAAATATTGGGTAACTTCAATAACCTATAAAATCGAAATTAAGGAGAATTCAAAAATTCAAAAAAGCGATTTGAGTCAAAAAAGTCTATCTTTAAATAGATACTTCATTTATAATTTTACGATAGTAAATAAAGGCAGTATCTTGGACCGCGCAAAGCAGTTTTTACGCTTCTCAGCACGGGGGTTTAGAGCCCTCTTAACGGTGTACTGAAGAGATCCTCTTTTCATTAAGATCTACGTCATAATATTTTGATAAAATGTCTTTAGGAACATCCATGTCATAATAAGTAGTAAATTTAAAATGTCAAAGGAACCATTACAGTAGAGAGGAGCTAAAAAAAGTTGCATGTACAGTAAACTCTGGTTAACCGGTTAAATATGATGGAATGTGAATCCGGGTGGTAGAGAACGTAACAATTCTTATTTTTAGACAAGAATATGCCACACAATTCCTCCCACGTTAGCTTAGTGCAAGTGAATGTAATGCATCATACACACATATTGTTGCACATCCGGTAAGCGAGCGGTGATGTTGTATGCATATTACCAGATTTAAGTACCTACAAATCTACTGTAATTTAGTGGTTTACCATCGTTAGTTTATTCTTTTTATACTGTAAAAATATATCATTTACTTTGCAGTATATTACAATACTATATTGAAACATTTATAGTATATTTTTATTGATTTCAATAAAACATTACCATAAATTACTGGGCCTAAACTTAAGCTTTTCGTTCTCTCAAAATCTGTATTAATCTGGAAATGGATTATGAATAATGGAAAATTAAATTAATGGATAATTATAGTAGGTTAGTAGGAAATGTAAAAGAACGCATTAAACTACAGAAATATTACTATATAAAATACAACAATAACAAAATATTTCTTTACTGGATGACAGTAACCAAACAGACTGACGATTGACGATGGCAAGTAAGGATACGACACACCCTTCATGACAGTTAATTGAACTCTTCCAGCCACTTTGTTACACATTGCATATTTTGCCTGCCGGAGTTTTTGGGTGCAAAACACAATGACTACTGAAATATGACTATTATTTCTTAAATTTAGTGCATATATTGAAAAATTAGCTGATCAGTGCCGGGAGAGAGTGCAACGTACTACGTTCGGACGGAGTGCCGCCGCCTACTACAGGCTTTGAAACCAAGTTTGTAAGAACCTTTTCTCATAAAGACTTTTCGACATTTTTAAAATGACAGATTCAAAATATTTTTACTTTAATTTTGTTTGCTTATTTGATTGTATTGTTCTTAGGCTTCCACTTTTTTTATTACAATTTATTCATTTGCATACTTTAGGCCCCAGGCTACTGATCACTCGTTTTCACATTAAATAGAGCTATTATTTTGCTACGACGAGACAATGGATTTACGAAATACTAAATGAAGATTATTTATTTACACAAACAAACAGAATCGGCGAAAAAATGCAAAATAAGATTAAAAGCTTAATCAATAAACCACTACAAATACATATAAACTCACAATCACTGTATGACCTAAGTTAATAGTAGCCTAGTAATACATCATAATTACTGGTTGTGTAGGGATTACAACGCGAGCACGCAATTGATTTTCCTACTAGTAAAAGCCAAATCAGAGTTGTAATTTAGGACAAGTATAACAATTTGGTTTGAAGTAGTATATACTTTTGAAATTAAAGTTAAAAAATAAAACATAAAGAAACGCTCTTGTCCACCTGGTATTAAATGTGGCCCAAAATGGAGTTTTGAGTAATACAAATGTAAAGTTAGTGGGTCTTTTGACAGGTTTTATAGAAATAGTGTACGAAAGCAGGACATCTATTAAAATAATAGTTTAATCTATTAATAATAGATTAAAAATAATCTATTAATAATAGGGGTGGCTCACTGTCCACACCACTCAAGTATATTTATATGTTCGCAAACTGGAAAGATATTTTGGTATCTTCACAAGCTGGACGACATTACCCTTGTTCGCAAACAAAACAACCGGCGAGGGGCACAGTTGCAGTCACATACCAACCAGAACTTATGCTGTCACGCCACTATACCGACCGCTGACAAACTTCAAAGACCAGTGTTCGACTTTCTCCAAAAGACTCCCTGGTTGCTATAAAACCAATGGTTTAGTTTAAACGTTTTAAAACTAAAAATGGAAGATTTATCTGGCCTAATATCACTTTTGATATTTTGATACAGGCCTGAATCGTTTCTTATCAAGTAGATTATTAAGTATTTTAGTTTTTGTTGCATGAAATGTGGCCCTCTCTGAACTAAGTAAGTCTGTGTGGCCCCGGGGCAATCTGCCCCTTTTGCCCCCCCCCCCCCCCCGCTGATCGGTCCTGGTAGTTATGATCAAGTAATTGAGGATCCATAATGTGTAGTTTGTTCAATATTAACGAACCTAACCTAAAAGTTAACAAAGGAATAAATTTTAATTAAATTAAGGCTTTATAACGTAATAACAACGAACAAACAAACGCAAATGGTTAGTAAGATTTAAAAACACAATTAAAATATGATTAACAGCATAAACTTGGAAGCATACAACAATTGAGGAGAAATACATTTTAAGTGCTTTTACTACTACCAGCTGACTTACATACAAAATAAACAAGTTTATATATTAGCGAAACAGCTGTTATTAATTTATTAAAATCAATCAAATGTTATCCTTGTGGAACAATCTTTTATGGGCGGTTTCTACCCCTTAGGAGTATTGTATCAAGATTAAAATACTTCATTAAGACCTAAAGAAACAGTGTACAAAATTTCAGCTCTCTACCTATATGGTAAGTTGAAGAATTAGTGATGAATGAGTGAGGGCTTTGCCTTTTATATATAGAGATGACTTTTCAAATTCGTTTAAAAAACACTTCCAAATGTACGACCTGACAGTAATCTAAGTAGGGTTGCCGTACATCCGTGTTTTGTACGAACGGTTTGCATTTTACATTCCGTGTCGGTACCGTACAAAGAAAAAACAGGGTAGTTATCCGTATTTTTTCGTTCTTTATTAAAATATAAATATTTAATATTATAAAAAAGACAAACTTGTATTACTATTACTTTGGGCAATCGTGAGAGGTCGTGTTTGTGTACTGTACTATGCACTATTATACTTTCATACATCTTCGTCCGGGGGTTGTCCAGTTGCACCGGCGGTCAGGGATTAGTCCTAATTACTATGTCCAGTTGGACCGGCGGTCAGGGATTAGTCCTAATTACTATGTCCAGTTGCACCGGCGGTCAGGGATTAGTCCTAATTACTATGTCCAGTTGCACCGGCGGTCAGGGATTAGTCCTAATTACTATGTCCAGTTGGACCGGCGGTCAGGGATTAGTCCTAATTACTATGTCCAGTTGGACCGGCGGTCAGGGATTAGTCCTAATTACTATGTCCAGTTGCACCGGCGGTCAGGGATTAGTCCTAATTACTATGTCCAGTTGCACCGTTGGTCATTTGGAGCCCTTTGGAACAGTGTCCAGTTGCACCGGGCCAGGGTCAGTTTACATCGGTGTAATATAATACATTGTTTATTTGTGTTAGCAAATACATCGATGTATAAGCATGCATAACAACATATCTTACACATTATTAAAGAAAATAGAATAATTATTTTTTCTTTAGTGTCAATTTAATATTAATATTGTTCTATGATTTCGAAAAAAATATTTGATTCAATATTTTTCAATTACCTTCTATTAATTTTCATACTGTAAAAAGATTATTGGTTTATATTGTTGAAATCTACTATTATTATTTATTAAAACCATTATTTGAAACTACATTTTATATTAATTTTGAAATCACCTCTTCCTGTCTCTTCAGTTTTTTTAAAGAAATCATGTTTTTGTTAATTACATTTTTTAAAGAATTAAACTTTGTTTAATATGTTAGAGTAATTAAAGTGATAAGTATTACAGTTGCGATTATTATGATAAACTAAAGAAATGATAGTGTAACTTTTAAAGGACTAAGCTATCGACGTGTTTATAAGAGAAAATACAAAAATTAAAAAAAACGTGCAACTCTCATATATGAACTAAGAGGCGTGTTTGTAAAGTAAGTACCGTTATGGAATCCCGCCGCTGTAGCGCTGCGGTCGGCGTTAAGCGCATGCGCAATCATTGATTTTACTATATAAAATTAACTACTATATAAACTATAATATATCTATGTATAGTAAAATCAATGGTACTATCTATCGGCTAGGTATTATCATTGATTATACTCTATGTATAGAAAAATCAATGGTATTATCTCATGTTAGCAAACCACGGCCGCCGTTACGGATCCATTCGACTGTATTTAAGGTCAATTATAACTGCTTAACATTTCTCCTCCGATGAAAAATGCCGCCGACTGTGAATTATGCGCTGTGTAAGTTTTCATAACGCTAAGGGCGTGAAAGCAGATGACATTCCTCGTGAGTCTGTCACAGTGGCAATTTGGTTTAGAAAACCATAAGCATCGCGATTTTAATGCTCTAGGAATGTGAGTGAACTGGTTCAACATTTGTTTTTGTGATTCTCGCCAAACATTTGTTTTTGAGATTCTCCGTCAACATTTTGGGAACCTAGCGTAAGCAAAACTCTGGTACCGTACTTCAAACGTTCTGTAACATTTTCAAAAATCGCACTTCTTGACATTTTAAGACACACTACACTACAAACGGTGCAGTTGTAAAGCGTCTGTTTTCTCTGACTTTTTTCATCAACGTTTTGCACCAAGTCATCAATAATGAGTGAAGGTTTCCCACTTCGTTACTCATCATGCACATTCGTACGGCCGCCTTATAAGCTCTCACCAATTTTCATACCATCCTATCACTCATTCTGTTTTCTCAATAAACTTCATAGATCTCTCATGAATGTCAGTCAGTTGCTTTCATGCCTTTAAAGTTACGAAAATGTATCACAACATATACTTTCCAGTTGGCGGCATTTTTTATCGGCGGAGGAATTTTAAACAGTCAAAAACGACCTTAAATACAGTGGAATGGATCCATAATGGTGGCCGTGGCTTGCGAACAGATAGTAGTATCATTGGTTTTACTATATAAAGAGATACTCCATCCATATGGGAGAGTTGTGGCGAGGCCCCAAAACTGTTTTGAGGCCCCACGCTGCGCTGCGCATTGCCCTATTTCCTTCTCTCACTTCCCTCCTCTTAACCCACTCTCCCATTCTCCAGACAGCCGCCCCGCCCTCTCCTTCCTCAGGTCACGCACACAAACAACGTCCTGCTTAGATAATTGTTTCCGTTATTCCATACTAGGGGACACCCCTGCACGCTTCGCGTGCCAACCCCGACGCTCACTACGCTCGATACACCTCGGCCTTCGGCCTCGGCATGTAACTATTCAATACAAAAATCGGTATATTAACTATATAACGTAAAATTACAATATTACATTTCGGTACAGTATCTCACTCACACTAATTGCTTTGCCACCTATTTAGCCTATTTCAAGAGTGTTCATTTCATTTATTTTTGTTTAACAGCTGAAGATTAAACTCATAGTAAAATATTAAATAGTATAATGTCAAACATTCAAAATAGACATGTTTATTTATTTACAAAACAGCTGTTATTAATTTACTAAAATCAACCCAATGTTATCCTTATGGACCAATCTTTTAAGGGTGCTTTATACCCCTTAGGAGTACTTTATCAAGATGAAAATACTTTAGTTGTCCTATTTAAGTTCTAAAGAAACAGTGTACAAAATTTCAGCTCTCTACCTACATGGGAAGTTGGAGAATTAGTGATGAGTGAGTGAGTGAGGGCTTTGCCTTTTATATATATAGATTGCCAACGTTGATCCAGGTTCTCTGTTTTTATATTTGCTTGCATCTCTTTCGAATAATAAAGAATACTGTGTTGATACTATTACAGTAAAACTCAGTGTGACATTCATATTGAATAAAGAAATATTTATAACTGAATAAATTAAAACACCATATTGATTTATATGATTAACACACCGTGTAATTGTAAATAGACACACTTGAATAGACCGCTAACTTATCGGCAATGCTGGCGGTAATTACTGCTGATTTAGTAAACATTTTCATATTATATAGCCCATCTGAATAATCTTTATTTATTGCATTTTAACCATCGATTAGGTAATTAAATCGACTGTTGTACTCAATCATTAATTTTTTCAAATTCGGTAGTTGATTAAAAAATTAATTGTTTTCAAATCCAATCAATGACTCCCATTTCAATTATGAAATTAATCTGCAAATATTCCAGGAATATATAATATAGTGAAATATAAAAAAATGTGACATTATTTATTTCTTTGACAAAATAGATATTGAAATAGGCCTATGATATTTTTATATAGAATAATACTGCGCAAAATATAAAACCCAGGTGAGATTCAAATTTCATGATAGGGTTAGAAAAAATCATAACAAACCACTAATTTACTTCTATACAAGATAAAAATAGCTTTCATCTTATGGCCTGATTCAGACAATCTATGTATAGGCATTTAATTTAAAATAGCATTATTTTTTATTTTATTATAAACGTCTGTTTTACTATTACTGTCTGTAACATTAACATATTATTTGGTTCCAAGTAATTGCATGATTGTTTGTAAAATATTTCATTGTTTGGTGAATGGTCAGTTTTCATTTTTTTCGGAATCATGAAGAGTTGTGACTCTTATTACTTCTTGAGAAAAACAATCTCAATGTCAATTGAAATTGGTTAGGAAATATTATCGTGATAGAATATTTATAATAAGTATAACCTGTATGCATGTTGTCCGTAAACGCTGTATACAGCGTAAACACCCACCCGCCCAACCATACACGTACGGTGGTATTGACCCACCCGCCCACCCATACACGTGCGGTGGTATTGACCCACCCGCCCACCCATACATGTACGGTGGTATTGACCCACCCGCCCACCCATACACGTACGGTGGTATTGTGGTATTCAATTTTCATTATTTTAATCAGGTTGAAATTATTGTAAATTTTGTTTATGTCTCCCTTTCAAAAATTCCGTTCCATAACATTGATTGAATCAGACCATTGTAAAAAGTATGTCTAAGGCGAATATAATTAAAGTTATCATATCTGTTTTTCATACACGTTTCTATTATTTTTCTAGATGTGAAAGTATGGATAAACTGCAATTTATTTATATTTTAAATTTCTCTGGTAAAGACACTCTGGAATTACACTGGTAAAATTTCACAAGTAGCGTGACCAGCAATAACATAAGAAATAACTAATTTTAAGTAACTACAGAGTCTAAATAATAACAAAATAAACTAAAGCCGCACTCTGTGGCGTTTTTAATTATAACATAACAAACAATGCCAAGAACTAACAAAACTATATAAACGGCATCTTCAGGTTAAAGAACACAAATAAGTCCAAGTGGGACGCGTCAACGAATATTAAAACTTTCGGTAGGCCTACCACACACATTTCACTGTCCACGGCGTGACAAGGAAGCAGATTTTAATATTGTAGTATGTATGACAAATAGTTCAATTTAATTTTAAACAAAAGTAATATTCATTTATAATTAAAAATACAACAATAATATTATACAATGGAATATTGACAAGAAGCTTTAATTACTTGATATAAAGTGAATAATGATTTCAATAATGTAAAGGGTTAATTCTAGTATTAATTGTGAACTATATGACAGATGATAAGTTAATGAATAATTAAACTGTTATAAATTATTTCTGATACTACTAATAACGCATCCTCAATTGACTTTCCTTTGATAAAACCGAATTGACTAGATTAAGAAAATTTAACTTAGATAAATAACTACCTGTGGAGTCTTTTAATCATTGTTTTTTTTTTTTTCAAAAACCTTACAGAATACAGATAACAAGCTGATTGGTCTTATGTTATCTAGTTTTAAAGAGTTATTGTCCTTCAAAATAGGTACCACTGAACTTATCTTCAGGCTCTCAGGAAAAATGCCTTTGATAAAACTACTGTTTATTAAGTGAACTAAAACTGGTAATCTCATCAATTATATTTTTCAGTAAATGTAGGCTACATTAATTGGTCAGAGCCAGTTAATTTTTAATTTTTTAAAAGCTTAACAATACTCTTAATTTCATCTAAATCTGTTGGAATTATAAAGAAAGAATATTGATAGTAAGTCAAGTACGTAAAGGTTGAAGAAGAGTATTGGAATGTACAACGTCTGGACGGCTAGACTGGATTGCGATAAGGTGATTGTTTATCTTATCAATGACGGAAGGCTCAGGCATAACTTGGCCATTTGGCAATTCAATTAGCTCAACTATTTCTTTGAAAAACCACTTGTTAAGTTATTTATTACCTTCCACTGCTCAGATACATCACCTTTACAGTTTTCTAATAATGTCGAATAATAATTGTTTTTTTGTAAAATTGATCACATTATGTAATGCATTAGTACATTTTGCAAAATAATTTTGAAAAACTGTCATATGGTCTTTTCGTAGAAATTTTATATAATTTTTTACGTCTCAAATTTATATAAAATGTTTGGTATGTGCTTATATAAAATGTTGGTGTTATTCAGGGACTTAACAACTTAGCCTTTAAAAATTTAGAACTACCACCATTTTTCTTGCTACTTCTAAATATACAATTACTTAAAATATCAATAAACTTACAATACGCAGTATTTACATCATTTTAGATAATGCATAATGTTTTAACTAAACATCTGTAACATACTGTTATTTACATTGACAAAATAACAAAAATATGTCGTCTTAACATTTTTCATATTCACAAACCCCAAGACCTAAATAAAAGATCGCGATTCCTTTCCGTGCAAGACAAACCACAGAACGGAATAATATCCCACTTTGACTCTCTATCAAGGCCAATCGGTGACAGTAGACAGATGGAGGAGCGACAGTAGACAAGTACTTCCGGACGCTCGTCTCATGAGAAAGGAGAGAGAGAGAATGGGGGAATGAGAGGGAGTGATTAGTTTCCTTTATTGCTCACAGGTTGTGTAACCGAACAGTCGAAACTGGAGGCAATTTCGACCTCTTTAACTTGATTGACGACAAGTTGCAGCATGGTCGCTCCCATATTCCGTGCCTCAAAATTGAACATTGGATGGAACTCTCTTCTATGTATAGTAAAATCAATGGTAGTATCTAGCGTGCATGCGCTGAACACCGACCGCAGCGCTACAGCGGCGGGATTCCAAAACGGTACTTACTTTAAAAACACGCCTCGTACATACGGCTATCCTTTGGTTTAGTTATCCTTTGCATTGGTAATCGTTGTAAAAACCTTTGCTTTCGAAAGTTTCACAATTGAATTTAAATATTGTTCACAATTAACTCTTAGTTAATTCTACTTCGTTAACGGAAACTATCATGTCTACCAATCATACATCAGTACATGACATTGTTTCATTGAAGTGCACTTTTTGTTGTAATTTTCTGTCATTGCTAAAGAAAATGCCGGGCTGAAAGTGTCGTCTCTAGGCCCCTTCTACCTAAAGAGTCCCAGATTTTAACCGCCGGTGCAACTAGACATGCTAAGGACAGAGGATTATTTCGACCCTTCTAAATTCTTCGACCCCCGGTGCAACTAGACATCAGCCCTTCGTCCCATTAAAAATAAGAATTTTTTCATGTTGCCCGAATAAGTGCGAACATTTTGAAAGTGTTGGAATTTGCTCTTTCTTTACCAGGAACTTCGGCACCAGTTGAACGAGTTTTTCATTAATGAAAAATGCCTGGACACCCGATCAGAATAGACTGTCAGTGGAGAAGGTCGCAGCTATTCTGAGCATCAAAATTAACAGTGACATGTCGAGTACTGAATCTTTTGAAGCCATAAAAAACAATGTTTCTTTATTTTAAAAAATAATCTCTTCAGAAAAATATGAATGGTTTCAGCCTTCAGCCAGTATACCAGTACAACTAGTGCAAGGATGCCTAAAAATTTTCAAGGAGATTTATGACAATTTATTGAGTTCGGCTGACTTAACTTAAACTTTATGAACTACTTTTTTTTAAAGTATATAACACATTTATGTTGCTATTTTATAACTCTGATGTCTTAAAATAAAATAATATAGTTGTATTATTAATATTAAAAATCAGTGTCAATAGCATAATTATTCCAATTTAACAACCCAATTAGCATAGACCTATAACAAAATTAATTAGAGATAGTTTCCCCCCCCACCGACCTAAGTATATCTGGTGTCCATATTTTATAATTAAAATTTATGGCAACGCTAAATCTAAGTAATTTCCTCTTCTGAAGTACGAAAAACACAAAATGCCGATGACCCTCGTAATATATAATTATCTTAACTGTAATATAAATTAAAAGAAGCAAGCTGCTACGCTGTTTTACAGAGATCAAATGTGCGACTGCAAAATGCTAACAACAAGCAGAAACAAGCAGTGGCGTAGCCAAGGGGGGGGTCCTGGGGGTCCGGACCCCCCCCGAAATTTAAGGGAAAAGGCAGATTATCTTATTTAAGGGGATCCAGCACCCGTAAATGGGCAAAAAAATAAATTGTTTGAAAATGGGTGACGAATCCCCTTAAGTAAAAGGAAAATGTACACGTACAATATATGTATTACAAGCAATTGTACATATGTATAACTACGTAGTATAAACTACATAAATAAATAAATTCACAGTAACAAATAAATAATAAAACATACAATTCTTCGAGGACTAAATACCGCCTATCAGATACCAATAGACGGCAGACATCTGCACTCGGCTGTGGAAGAGAGATCGGGACTCAGGAGAGTTCGTCCGTACTCGGTAGAACGTAGAGCTCGGGCTGGTTCGGTCGAAACCGTAAATAGTCGGATAAGTTGACCTTGAGCCGACTGCACCTGTCTCATGTTACCAGCCGACAGCCGTCGCCAGTCGCCATTTTACAAGTGTTCAGACCATCTCAGTTTCATTGATATGTGCTTTCTTCATTTCTTCTGTGTTAATAATTGAGAGTTTGTTTAGAGTTTAGTTTATTGTTCGTTTTAAAAATGAAGAGACAAACGAAAACAATAGATACATTTTTCAGAAAGTGTGCCAAGACTGATGAAAGTGATAAAGTTCCCGAAGTTCCGGTTACACCTCCAGTTGTTGTTAGTTCTACTCTTCCTGTAGAAGAAAACGCCATCTTACCTGACTCGTCTGTTGGAACCACAACGATACCAGTAAGCATAATATCTATAGATATAGGATCTGTTTCGGATGCTCTTTTTTCAAATGAAAAGGTTCTAGCTCCAGATCAAGCATACAAATTGAAACAAAGGACGATAAACTATCTTTTTGTTCCTGACGAGAAATTCGTTTTTCCCACCACTGATTTTAAAAATAAAAAACTTAAGTTTCAGAAAAACTGGCTGAATAGATGGTCATGGCTTTCGTATTCAGCTGCTAAAGATGGAGCTTACTGTAAGTGGTGTGTGTCATTTGGCAAAGATTTTGTGGGTAAAGGGTCGAATCAAAAAGTAGGCTCTCTGATTACGGCACCTTTCAAAAAATGGAAAGATGCTGTTGACAAATTTACATATCACCAAAATACTGACTATCATAAGTTTTCTTGTGTGGCGGCAGAACACTTTTTAAAAATTTCCAAAGGAGAAAACGATGATGTAGTGACAATGCTGGATACTAAGAGAAAAAAAGAGAAAGAACAAAATAGGGCTGCCCTAAAACCACTAATAGACACTATAGTATTTTGTGGTGAAAATGAAATACCTCTAAGAGGTCACAGGGACAGTGGTCCTGTGACCATGGAAAAACCTGTGGACAAGGAAGGTAAGTTTCGAGCTCTCCTTAGATTTAAGGCAAATACAGACAAAGATTTACAGAACCATCTTGTACAAAGTCATCGCAATGCATCCTACACAAGCCCGGAAATTCAAAACGAAATTATTAATATATGTGGAGACCTGATCCAGAAACACATAGTTACATCGATAAATGAAGCAGAGTGTTTTTCAATTCTGGGCGATGAAACTTTGGACATTTCTGGCAAAGAGCAATTTTCCTTTTGCGTCAGATATTTGTCCAACGACCTTCAGCCAGTTATGAGAGAGGATTTTTTGTGCTTCACTAGCTTAACCGATTTGTCAGCAGAAAATATTTCTAAGGTTATCTTAGATATTTGCAACAGTTTGGGACTAAATATGAACAAAATGATCGGCCAAGGTTATGATGGCTGTTCCACTTTTAGTGGACACATTAGTGGTGTACACGAAAGAATTCAGGAGCTGTATCCTAAGGCTATTTATGTTCATTGCGCCGCTCATAGACTAAATCTGGTCCTGAATCAATCTATGAACGTGCCCATCATAAGAAACTGCTTGGGTTTAGTTGGGGAAATAACGAATCTTTTTAGAAACAATGCTCTTGCCAATGATTTGCTAAAATATAAAATATCAAGTCTTCTACCTGAATCCAAGAAAACTCGTCTGACAGGTTTATGCCAAACAAGATTTATTGAACGACAAGTTGCAATTACTGACTTTGTTGAGCTTTTCCCTGCCATTGTAGAAAGTTTGGAGGAATTGTCTACAAGTGTTCGTACTGTATCCTCTTCGGCTTCCACTCTTCTTTCGTCGATAGAAAAGGGAGGATTTGTCGTGGGCCTGTATGTTTGTGAATTTGTGTTCAATAACACTCTGCCACTAGCTAGATATCTCCAAAAGACAGATATTGAGTTATCCTCAGCTGTGAAGTATACAGACGACATTGTCGATCTTCTAAATGACATACGTAATGGGAAAGAAAAGGAAAATGACCCCGAGGTTTACATTTTCAAAGAGTTCTCAGATCTTTTCGCAAAAGCTGAACAAACTATGCAAGAGGTTTTCAGTTCGAAAGTTGAAGTTCCTCGACAAGCAGCTAAACAAACTAAAAGAGGAAATGTACCTCACAGCACTCCCGAAGAATATTATCGCAGAATAGTGTTTCTACCCTGTCTAGACGCTTTAATCCAAGGACTTCAAGACAGATTCTCCAAAAATAGACGTGTCCTAGAAGCTTTTGACATTTTGTCACCCAAAAATACTAACCCTGCCGAGGTAAAAAAGCTTAAATCCCTGGAAATCTATTACACAGAAAAGGCATCACAAAGTGCTGTTGAAAGTGAGTACATTTTATGGTGTCACAAATGGTGTAAAATCCCAAAAGCAGAGAGACCTCAAACCATCATGACAATTTTGGACGCTTGTGATATAAACTTTTATGCTCACATCAATTACTTGCTGAAAGTGTTGGCTACGTTGCCTGTTTCGACTTGTGAAGTAGAAAGGTCCTTTTCAAGTCTTAAAAGAATAAAGACCTACCTTCGAAACTCTATGGAGAATGAACGACTCAACGGTCTTGCTCTGATGTCAATACACTATCCAGTACCGTTCTCTACAGATCAAGTGCTCGATGAAATGGCCAAGAAACCGAATCGAAAACTTCTGTTATGAGAAATTTTGAAAATCAAGTGTTGAGTTTTCAAGAACTTTTTGTTGTAATGTCAAATTAAACTTACATGTTAAAATACATCTGATTTATTTTAGATGTAGCTAGATTTATTATCTGGATGTAGCTATGAAGCCAGCGGTTTTCAGAGCAGCCTGCTTGAGGCTGGTCGAGTGACCTCACATTGATCACTTTTTTTTTTTACTAACGTGTTATTTTATTTATTTATTTTATATATATATATATATATATATATATATATATATTTATATATTTTGTACCTATATATTTTGTACCTATAAGTTTGTTTTTTTATTATGTTTGAGTGTATTGTCTTTCTTCTTCTTGACTCGTCTGTGTCATTTGCTTTTGGAAAATCATAAGTTATTGTACGACGTATATATGCCTTTACATTATACAATAACTCTCCGTCTTAAATTAATCAATTAGAATATCCATTGATTCATTTTTATTAATTGCGGACATTGGTGAAATAATTTTATTTAATGTTTTGCGACCCTTGTAATTGGACTATTTAGTCTGTTAGGGGAGCAGTTGTAGGTCCCAGTATAAATTGTTTCTGAATTGTAATAACCTTCGTACATGTTTGTTTTAGTTTTGCATTCAGCTCTTTTTATGTCCAATAGATTTTGTTTTAGTATTTTATTTAAATTATGTTTAGTAAATAAAATTTAGTAGTTGATTGGAACTTGTATTAATTTAAGGTTAAATAAAATGTACGCTGTAGTATGAATTAATGTATGTTTAATGTGTTTCATTTCTATGTATGAAGGTTTACATTGTAATGAATTGTATGGACCTGCAATAAACATATTATTATTATTATTATTATTTTTACTGATTTGCTTTCTTTATTATATAGGCCAGCTAAGAAGTACTGTCAATTTAAATGTTCATTTTCATTAACCAATTTTTTATTTGTACAGTATTAGATCTTATGTATTTTGGAGTTGATTTCATTATATAGGCCTACTAAATCCCTATTGCTATTTAAATGTCCCCTTTTGTAATTAATTTCTCATACCCTTAAACTTAAAATCATTTAGTTGCTTGTTAAGCACCCATAATTGATTTAATTTTTATAAATGTTTGTTTCTGGATATTATAGTTTTAGTTTTAACTGTTTTAAGTTATATAATAATATGTACTTATATAGGCTGATCATTATATTAAGTGCTATTGTATTCTATTGTTTTGTCTAAGATATTATGTCTATTCATTTTCTATTTGTATTAAGTAGTATTTACTTAACTTTTAACTTTATTTAATTTACTATAGCCTACTGGCCAGCTAAGATGTATTGCCTTTGAATGTTTATTCAGTTTCTTTATTCTTACTAACCAATTTGAATTTATTATTTGTTCAGTATTTAAAGTTGATTTCATTATATAGGCCTACTAAATGCCTATTGTCATTTAAATGTCCCCTTTTGTAATTGATTTCACTAATTAAATTTTGCTATTATAGTAACAGTTATTATTAAAAGTGCTTAATATTTATTGAATTGAAATGTAGTATTATGATTTCATCCTCAATAGTACTTATTATTAAGGAATCGGAATCGAGTACAGAATCGAGTCCCAAATTTTGGAATCGGGATCGGAATCAAGAAATTTTGGAATCGGCCCATCACTAGTTAATATAATAATACAGTTATCTTCCAATACAGTTTAATATTCTAACGGCCTAAGTCATTATTATCCTTTTATAATTATCTTGTATTATTTATTATATTTTAAGTTCAACAAGTGTTTTAACTTATTTGTGTAATCAATGAAGAAAAAGAAATTAAAATTGAAAACCCAAACTATTAAATTAAATACATATACAACAGACAGTAACTTTTAAATAAGACAATTTTTATTGCAAATTTTCTGAGTTTCAAATTTTCTATATGCATAAGGGGAAAACTAAAAAATACATAATCTTTTACTTTCACTATTTACAAAGATATTTGTGACACTGAAGGCTGAAAAGTGGTCTAAAATAGCGTTAAGCGCAATAAAAATCGTAAAATTTCCGGGGGAGGACCCCCGGACCCCCCTTTCTTCTGGGGGGTATTCCATACCCCCCAGACCCCCCGGTGTCCAGGCCCCCCCCGAAATCGAGTCCTGGCTACGCCACTGGAAACAAGAGAAGTTAATAACAAAGAATCGACCACTGCTGAGTGCTGAGCCAATTTCCACACGTGATAGATGTTGGCTGACCTTGGCCACTGTTGCCAATTTTACGCATCCTACAACAGTGTTGCCAAGCGGTTCCAGCAACTTTGATACGACGTTACTCCGCTCAACAGTCTATTTTATTGTATACAGACTTTTTTAGCACCACGTTATTGAGATTTGTGTTATTAAATGTGATTTAAATTTGTTAAAAGTAATTTAAATAGTTAATAGGATATTTCAAGAAAATACTAATACATTTTTATACCCACTCATCACATCACGCCATCTCCGAAATCACTGTACAGCTTTTATGAAGTCTGGAGGAATGTTAGTATATCATAGAAATCCACTGAGATTGGATTTCTCGAAATTCCATTCCTAAGGGATGGAAACAGCCCCTCAACATTTACGTTTTTCTATTTAAGAAAATTATTTATTTAAAATATCTGATACAAAAAACGTATAAACAAGACACAACAACTTGACTAATTTGGTTTCCATTGTGAAATATTTAGGATAAATTCTACTAACTCTAATCATGATTGCACTACTTTGCATCCCCCTAAATTATACTAAATTATGTTTCTAGACCGTACAAATGTGGTGTGTAGGGGAACTGCAGCAGGCTAAGCTTTTATATTGATGTGATAGTTTAGGAAGAACTGCTGAGGGAAAGGTAATCAAGCGTAGAGAACCACTCCCAGCGAAACAAGGGCTGTCGGCTAGTGATAGATAAACAGTTAACTATAAACTGAAAATTGACCTTTAGTCTTCTTTGGAACCGAATCGAGTCATCCATTTACATTACATAATGCTGTATTATAAAGCAATTTTTTCCTTTTTAGTTTTGTATGGTAAATATTTATTTACTGTTTTATATGTTCTAGTACAATAACGCTTGGTTTCATAAATTACAACCCGATTTATACTAGTTTAGGATGATGTGGACATTTACGGACATCAATGCGAAATTCCGATATTGAACTATAGAGATTTCGAAATATATAAAATGTTTTTTATAACATTTATTATTTATTTATTCCTCAGAAATAGCTATTTATTAATTGCCAAATAACCGGGGCAACTAAGGGACCTGCAGTTTTACGTGGAATCTGAACCACGAATTAGTCTGATTTTCAGCTAACTGACAATTCTGACACTCAATTCTCTTCCTACACGACATTTGAACTTTAATTACCTTCCAAAATGGACACCCCAGATTTCTCTAGTAATATCTATGACAACTATGGAGTGGGTACCGTGTGCTGTATTGAAAGGACTGAACTCTATATATGGCCTTTTCGATTTGTTCTTTTTCAATCTTGAAGATGTATATGGGAATCGAAACCATGTAACACAGCAATATCCTTTAAAACATTCTGTAACAGGTGACAAAACAACCACACCAAACATTGTTCATGCTATCATACCTGTGTCACATGGTGATAAGGAGACAAGTACCGTACCTAACCACTTGTTACAGCTATAGAGAATTTACGTAACCGGTTTTGTAACCTGTACTGAACTGGATTATCTCTGAAAACTGCGCAGTTGGAAAATGCATTTCAACCCAGCAGCAGTTGTTACGTAGAAGACACGAGGAAATAAAATGTACCTATTAAACCGTTATTTTAAAAATAATTATTTGATTACATAAGTGTTGATGCTTTACCTACAAATAATATGTTGGAGAAGGTCAGATTCAGTTATATCACAGAATATAGACAGACATATTCTGTCTATATTCTGTGGTTATATCTTCAATGATATTAATAAAAAAATTACAATAATAGATGTTAATTCTTATACAGTACTAGAAAAAAATATTTATATAAAATAATGTTTTTGTGATACTTACTCTGTCGTATAATGATTTATTTTTAAATTGTTGAAAATATTTACAAGGAGTGTGGATATAAGGTGTGGATACAAATATACAAAGAACATTTTTAGCAGTAATTTGGTTAGTTACGACAATGAATACACATCTATAGATTATATATCTTTAGATGTGTATTCAAATGTCACGATACCTAAATTTTTAGTTTAAACAGCATTACGTTGCAAGTTACTACACTAGCCACTAGCGCTCCACAGACCACAATGAACCACAAAACAGCTGATAAATTGAGACACAACATTTAACATTGGATGAGAAATTTATCTGTGTGCTCATAAAATCGATGGAAAAACCTTATTAGTTCCAAGTTCCAATAGTCAAGCACCTCTACGTATGCACTTCCTGTTGCGCAACACCTCGTCAGCTGGTTTCCCGACAGAGCAGCTGATCAGTGCATGTCACATGGAACATTCTACGTGTTCCAGGGAATGATTCATAGTTAATACCATTTTATTACTAATGAATTTGATATTTTTCAAGTTAGTACAATACTATGCAGCTACTGTATAATCTAAACTAGTCTTATACTAAATCGCAACAAAAGTTGATCTATGAAATCATAAATAAGTAGGCTTATGCAACGATTGACTGGTTTGAACAATTTTAAAGTTGATCAACAAATGGGGTTTTGACTTTCATTAATTGTAATCCTATTATCGAATGTTTTCTTGCTCTAATAAGTAATGACACGATTTCTTAAATTAATATTTGCGTTCTAAAAGCACAGATCACATTTTGTGTTCGTGGAAGTGAGGTCTGAGGCCCGTCAGTTCTATTTTAGAATACTCGTGACCTCTCTTTAACTTCCTACTACACAACGAAAGCAATAATATTCCGTTATCATGAATTATGCTGATTGGCTATGTCACTGCAAAAGTAAATTCCTATTTTGATTATCATCATAAAGAACACTAGTTGTTGTAAAAACTGATGTGACAAAACAATTTTCATAAATAGCCTATACTGACTCAGAAAACGAAATGTCCACCCACCGTTGATTTAGAAAATGAGGTGTCAACTAACAAAATTTAGATTTAGATTATGTATATAATATGTATACAGTATATACAGAGTATGTAGTACACAGTATATGTAAATCTAAATGTTGTATTAGTTGATGTGGATGTTGACAATAATTTCTTCGTAATCGAAAGGCCTCACAAATAAACTTTATTGGAATGTTTGATTACTTATATATTAAACTATAGACAACAAGGTTATTAATTTTATTTACAACGTCGACCATACAATTAACAATTAACGTTCAATAGTGTAGGCTATTTCATTGTCCATTAGTATTAAACTAATTTATTGTATCTGAGTGATGAGAATTGAATGAATCAGCCTGCTACGCAAATAATGTCTTTGTTTCGTCATTCTATTCTAGAAGCTACTGATAAAACTCTTTCACTATCAGAAGTCATGTTTAGAAACGTCTAGACTTTAGAACGACTTCATTCATGTGGACTCGAATGAACAATTGTTTAAAAAAATATACATATATATAACCTGTTACCATTGCCTAATTTTCAAGAAGAAAAAAACGTTACCAGTTTCTTTGGATAATATTTTCTGGACTTCTAGAGGTAGTAAAACTTATTAATTGGTTTCGATGACATCCTTGTGAAATGTGCAGATACGATTCATTTATTTTATATTAGTAGGTGAATGCTGTGATTTTAAATTGGATTTATAAAGTTATTTAACATTGATTTAAATCAATTTAAAACCAATGTATTCACTTAATCGTTTGAAATAAACAATCTTAACTATATAGGCCTAAGTCATAAGGATTTCAGCGAGACCAAGAAATTAATTTTACTACCTCTAAAAGCCAAGAAGACATCGTTTCATAGTATCGATAACACTTTTTTCTTGAAAAGTTAAAATCCTGAAATTTATAAAATTCATATACAACATTCTTGTCAACCACGTATTAAAATTTACATGGTGATACATTACCAGGACTTTTAGTAAAAAAGGGTAATGTTGATGCACGCTGAAAACTAGTTAAAATTCCGGACCTTTTTTGTTCCAACTAGGAAATTATTAAAACTTTAAATAACATTTTGTTATTAGTAAACAACCTTCAAACATGTGTAGATCAACACATAATTACACACTCATTTTTCTTTCATGACTTCAATCTTGAAAATAAGATAATTTAATTAACCCCAAAAATTGATTAGCTGCTGTTATGAGTTAGGACTTGGAATTCTATAATATTCTGTTCTCATTTTATTTTTAAGGGTCTGCAGAAGCAGTCGGATGCTGTCGGCCATGTAGGGTTTAGCATTGATTTTACTGTACATAGAATCATGCTATAAAAGCATTGATTTATATAGTAGTATATATAATACTATATAGCCTATGTATTGATTTATATAGTAGTATAGATGTAAAAAATAACATCCCACAATGTTATTTTTTAACCGGATCATGCGTATCCAAATTTAACAGTTATTTTTTAATAGATTTTTCCTAACAAATTGCATTTGATCAAGAATTAAATTGCACGTTGAAATTGCTTTACAAATTCCTAATTAGTTTTATATAAAAAATATAACATTTACTTTGAAGTTTCTATTTTCACCTATTTTTCAAACGTATGTATTCAAAATATCAAAATCAAAATTCTTTATTGTAAAAGACAATATACATTGTATTACAAGCGCCATGGAATTTAACTTAACTTATCACATAAAAATATATATTTGAAATCTTAAATTGACAGCATTGTCTTAAGTAACACATCGACTGAGTAAACAAGCTACCTCTAACAAATAACTCTTAAGCAATGTCTTAAGTTTGTTATGGTCCGTTTCGTTCCTAATTTGGCTCGGTATTCTATTAAATAGTTTCGGGCCTAAATTTTGTAGCAATTTAGCAGCGAGCTGAAGTCTGTAAGAAGTCTGTTTGTGTGTGTGTGTTCCTGTGGCGAGTGTTATGAGAATGTATGTCAGAGTCCGTTAGAACAGTATCCGACTTAAATCTATAAAATATTATAACTTCAAATATGTATATTGACGGTAGGGGTAAGATGTTAAAAGATTTAAATAATTCTCTACAGTAAGACCGTCTATTTACTTCCGCCATGATTCGGATGGCTCTTTTTTGAAGTCGGAAGACTCTCAAGAAATTTTTCTGAGAAGTTGAGCCCCATAGCCCCACATCATATCTTAGGCTAGACTCTTTAAGAGAAGAATACATCAATCTCATCAGGAAATTATTTTTGTAATTCGCGAGTCTACCTAACAAAAAGCACATCTAAAGCAAACCCGTTGCGCAATATGATAACGTTTAAAATAACACCTCGTAGACAACTTTTGGTAAATAAATAATGAACAAATATTGATTTGCAAATAAAATTGTTCTTATGGGATTAAAACCAACATGGCCGACAGTCTCTGCAGACGGCATTGTATAAAATACACATGCAACATTAAAAATGTGAGACAAACAGGCCTAATATTCCAAGAGGTTACCTATTCCTACTATTACTTCTTATATTTGCCATTTTCTTATTTTGTATTTTTTTCTTATAATATTGAGTACGGATCTTCTACTGTAACTTAGGCCCTAATTGATAATTTACATCAAAGATTGTTATTGTAGATAAATAATACACTTTCAAACAAAGTCAAGCTAATGCATATAAAATAATAAAAATAAATAATGGATGGTTAATTATTGCAATGCAACTATGTAGGCTGCAATGCGCAGGCTCAGTATAGCTGACGTCAATAACGCCCGCATGTGGCAGCCAATGAAAAGTTGCTTCGTCATTGTGTGTGTCAGTAGTATAAAACCCGACATTTTGCTTTCCATGTCAGACCAGACTTACACTTGGTGAAGGAGATAGAAGAGGTGACCTTGTATATTGTTGGTATAATTTCCGTAGCTCAAGTGTTTGATCAGCTATATTTTCTCAGGAATACAGAAGAAATTAAACGTAAGTGTTAAGTAGGCATTAAGGTTTCAGTAATTAATTGAGAATTTTCAGTAACGCGCGTACATTGATTGAGTTTTGCGGTATTTCGATTAGAGGAAGTTACAATCCTCTTGTCGCCATGTTGAACTGAAGATGTGTATTGGGAAAGTCGGGTTTTATTGAGTTTGTACAATAATTAGATTCGTGCATTCGAATATTGTCTAAAACTAGTTGTCCATATGGTTAAAACAACTATAATGTCATATATAATTAATTGTGCTATGAATTTGAGCATAGGCCTATCACTTCATTTCAACTTCAATATGGCGACTATCGGACAAAGGCCTTGAGAAAAATGTAGGGCCTAATGTAGAAAATCGATATCTAGTTTGGCTACCTTTAAAACCCTACTACTATTACTTATAATGTTCATAAGTTTGATAGTTTTCTTAATGGGCATACTATCAATTATGGGGAATCAACAGAAATAATTTTTATCTTGAGGTTTCTTTTTTCCTCCCAAGTAGGACTTGTTCCTGAAAATAGAACACAGGCAAGTTGACCCTAGTTGGTTACAATATTATCCAGGTTTGCAAGCAGTTTTTGAGTTGTGCAGGTTTTTTAAAAAAAATCGGTTCCTGAAAATAGAACACAGGCAAGTTGACCCTAGTTGGTTACAATATTATCCAGGTTTGCAAGCAGTTTTTGAGTTGTGCAGGTTTTTTTAAAAAAATCGGTAATTATGCACTTTCTTGCCACCTCTGAAAATACGATTTCATGTTAATAAAGTGCTGTAAAATGAGTTTATATTTCTTGAGGAGTTTGATTTCATCCGCGGAAAACTCGTTTTTTACCGAAAAATCGAAAAACTAGATTTTTATCTAATATTGCCAAAAACCAACTTTTTTTAAAAATCTTTTCGACAATTTTTTTTCATTTCTCGTGTTTTTTTATGCTGAACAAATATATAACTGGTTTTGTAGTAAAATTATTTTTTCAGCTCTAAAAATGCATTTTTGTTGACATAATCAAACATAACCTAACTTATCCTAATTATCTATTTTCTCAACAAAAATTCGTAATTTGCGTTAAATTCGGGCGTATGGCCTCCGTGACGGCCTGCCGGCCGTCACTCCGGCGGGAATATATGAGAATTCGGGTTTTGTGATTAATAGTTGTTGTATATAATGATCGCGTAATGGCCGCTAATCGCGATCCGCCGCGACAGTAGTTTTTCCGTTATTTCTCGAGAAATATTTACACATCAAAATAAAAAAAAGATGATTAAAATACCATTAAAATTAACGGAAATGACAAAAATACTAAAAGTTGTGACATTGGTTTTTTTTCGAATTTTTCAGTAAAATACGTTATTTCCGCGGAATAAAAAGCATATCTCTTGAAAATACAGCCAATTCTAGACCCATTTCAAGCAAAATGTTCCAAATTTGTTTGGTGGCAAGAAAGTGCATAATTACCAAAAAATCATGTAACCCTATAATTTTTTTCCATACTGGCACAGGATTTTTCTCCCATTTGCGAACTTTTTTTGCAAAAAAGAAAAATCCAACTTTTTTAAAAATCGTTATTTTTTTGACAACCTCTTTTGGTATTTATGCAGTTTCTAGCCACCAAACAAATTTGGAACATTTTGCTTGAAATGGATCTAGAATTGGCTGTATTTTCACAAGATGTGCTTTTTTTTCCGCGGAAATAACGGATTTTACCGAAAAATTTGAAAAAACCAATGTCACAACAAGTATTTTTGTCATATTTCCGTTAATTTAAATGGTATTTTAATCAAATTTTTTTATTTTGATTTTCTTCTTTTTTTTATCATCTTCCAAAAATCTGAAAACCAATATTACAATTTAGTATTTTAGACTTATTTCTATTAATTTAACCTGTTGAGGAGTGCGGACGTCTTAAGACGTCCATATTTCCATACTGTTAGTGAGTGCAGCATTTACCATTAGAGTGACCCCAGGGAGTACGAAAAAAAAATTCTAAAATTATTAATAAACTGTTATACTTTATTAAAAATAGTAATTTAAGATACAATATGGTAATATTTACAAATCAAAATGGTGGAAACTGTGATTATAATTAGCAAAATTAAAATTGTTCCATTGTGTGAAATTGTTCGAAACATGGGTAAATGCAAAGTGCAACTTCACATTTGGAGCACTCATAGGCCGTGTCTTTGCGCTGTGAAGCCCTCCGTGTAGTATGAGTGCATACAAAACACTTCCGTTGTTTTCTTTTGGCTCCACCCTCTCTCATTGGGAGTGGTCACATGAAATGGCGGCCAGACAGACGGAGCGCCTGTTTGTCACCAATCACCGGGCGTGCAACATCATCACTTCGATCTAAATATCGCTTGTTAGAGTCCATTGTAATAAATAAGTCACTGATGAATAAAATTAACTAATTACTGTACAACACTGACAAACTTTTTAACATATTTACAATACAACACGGAAAAGAAAATATACAGGCCTATTTTACTGTACAACGCTGAAAATAACTAAATACAACTACTTTGTAACAAAATACAATAAACAAAATATCACACTGGCAAAATACCAAATGTAATTAGGCCTACTATAGATGAACGAAACGTAAATATAGCAGAACGCAATAAGGTTAGACACGAGGAGAAACAGATTTGGCGCGCAACGAAAATGCGAGGGAAACACTACAGCTGGCATTGAAGCGTCATCTATCAGCTGACTAAAGTACAGCTGTAGTCCCATTGGTGGCCAATAGGATGCGGGTATCATATGGAAGATCATACACTTTCATCGACATTTAATTATAGCTGAAATTTAAAATAAATATTAGGGACGTCTAAAGACGACCATACTCATTTGGGCACAGACGTCCAAAGACGTCCGTCCTCGTTTGGGATCATTTTGCTTCACTCGTTAACAGGTTGTGTCATTTTAATCAGATTTTTATTTTGATTTTTTTTTTTTTTTTTTACATTTTTACCTATTACAATTATTTCTCAAGATATAACAGAAAAATTACGTTCGCGGCGAATTGTGATTATCTTCATTACGCAATCATTATACAGGGTGAGTCGCTACTAACTACATTAACTTCACCAGCGGGTTCTACTGACATAATGGAACAAAAAATTTCATATAAACCATAGTCCGATTCTCAGCCGTTTAACTGTAATGGTGTATTTTTTTAAATTAAACAACTTGTTTAATTTAAAAAAACCAACCCAATTTTATATATAATATGGAAATTAACCGTTTGAAAGAGCATTAAATTCAATATCAACTAAACATAATACTCAAATAACAACCCCTTATACAACTTTTTGGAATAGTTGTAAGTTGAACATTTTTGTTACAGACTTTCTCCTTTGAAAATTAAGGCTCAGTTAAAGCAGTTAAATTATTTTCATTATATTCAATTACTGAAAAACTTATTTATTTATCTTTAAAATTATGTATAAATATAAATGGGTTATACGTGAAAAACATTTGCAATTGTTAAAATATTGATAAGGTACAGTATTAGGGTTCAGCGTATTGGTTATAAACACCAAATTAATGACTGTATGTGGGTAATTTCTGTACCAGTGGAATCCGTTGACCAAATCAGCTTTTCAGATTAAAATAGTTATAATCAGCTTATTTAAAAAAATATGAATTTTTTTAACAAGATTTTTAAATTAAATGTTTTATTGTATCTTTAGCTACTCTTAAGACAAAAAATATCGTCTTATCAAAGCTCCCAACAGTTTTTAGCATTTGGGAAGATTTTCAAAATGTCCTCTGTTTACCCTGTTATACATGCAAAGTTTTTTTTCATAGACAGCTTATCACGTAGAAGTATGAAGGAGTGGACTACTGGACGCTGGGAGGGTTAAAGAATGTATGGTACAGTTCTCTCATATGAAACTTTTCTAAATTTTTTTATATAATTTTGTTACTTTTTTTTTATTTTAGGTTAAAATGGTTGTACAAATCTATTGGTCACATCTAATGCAAAGTAAATAAAAAACATGATTGTGGAGTAATCTTACAGAGTTAATAATATACAAAGTTAACAAAAAAATAGTATATTTTTTTTTAAACCTCTGGATTTTATATTTGATTAATCTCAACTAATAGTAACTTCATAACACAAATTAATAACTAATATATACAAAGTTATACACATGAGGCTATCAATTAAAACTTAATACGTTTTACTTTAGTAAACTTTGACATTTGTTTAACAGAAAAATGCAAATTTTTGTGAAAACATTAACGGGGAAGACCATTACCCTCGAGGTTGAACCCTCTGACACAATTGAAAATGTGAAGGCCAAGATTCAAGATAAAGAAGGAATTCCGCCTGACCAACAAAGACTGATTTTTGCTGGAAAACAGCTTGAAGATGGACGTACTTTGTCTGATTACAACATCCAGAAAGGTAATGATTTCTTCTATGTTTATGTATTTGAATCCTTTTAGTTGTGTAAGAATTTTCAGATTAATAAGAATAAGAATTCATTTATTTTCTTGAATTTTGAATTTAAATTTACATTCTTTTGTACAAGAATTAATTGTGCATACTATCTTTTAATATTAAAATAAAACATCACTAATTGTTCTAGACTATTACAAAATAAAAGTCTACCTGTCAGGTCTGACCAAGAGAACTAAATGTGTAACTTTAAGATTAACATCAACAAACAATATATTTCAGTTATGTTACTATATACATTGACAACAACAAACAATTTAATAACAATAGCCTAGTAAACCATAACATTTTAAAACTGATTACAACTCCATAACTATTTACATAAATCCAAGAAAATTTAGGGCCTCTAAGGTAATCCTGTTTAGAGGTTCCTACAAAATCAATTAAATAATAATTTCCAGCGATCGGAGAAAATTGTAATTTAAAATAAGATCGGCTTTCAATAGCGTGCCTATCATTTTAATATGTAATAAACAATATCCAAATAACATATTTATACTTTATACACAGCCTAAACTGTGCATAATTTAAAAAAGAGTAGCTGTATTGTATATATATATATATATATATATATATATATATATATATATATATATATATACACACACACACACATACATACACACACACACACACACATACATACACATACATGAGCATGAACTTGCTCTTGTGCCCTTATTTAACACATTTATAGGTGAAAATAAAAAGAAAACATATCAAAAATATACATAATATACTTCTGTAAAATATATAAATAAACTACTTTTGTATTAAAAGTAAAAAACTTATGTCTTCCCTTTCCAACAACCACTTTTTTAATCTAGACTGAAAAATTTGCTTGCTATTGGCAAATTTAATTAAATCAGGTATTTTATTGAACATTCTTGGAGCAATAAAATTGAAAGTTCTTGTGAAATGAGCTAAATTAGGTTTTGGAACAAAAAAAACTTATATTTGATCTAAGTTTTTCTCTGTAGGTATTATCATTGTGAGGTTTACTTCCACTCTCAGAATAGAACAGCTGTAATACCTTATAAACATAAATATATTTAAGAGGTAGTAGAAATTTTAAATCAACAAAAAGAGGATGTGAATGTTCAAAGTTATTTTTGTTCAAAATTAGCCTCGCCCCATATTTTTGTAGAATAAAAATTGGATTTAAAACAGTGTCATAAGTAGTGATGGGAAGTAGCAGTGAGTTTTCACTCACATTGATTACTGCTACTGCTACTTTCCAATCACAGTGATTTCTAACTGCTACTTTCAATCACAGTGATTGAAATTGCCAAACTACATGGTTTTAGTGTATCTAAATCAGTGTAAATGTTATTTTACTTAAATAAAAAATGTATTGTCATTATCCTGTACAATCGATAGACAAAGTCAATCCTACTAACTAACAAGTTTATAATTATTTGGTTAGCCCATAACAAGGTTGCACTCGTATATTAACACATCTTAAATGTTAACATGTTAAATACTTACATCTAGGCTACTTAATTAATAACTAGAAATCATTTGTAACAATACATTAAATACCAATGAATGAAACAAGTTAATCAAGGAACTCAAAATATTACATTTACACACATATAAAGATGACAAGAGATAATACATCATTAAATTAAGACTAAAAGTCAAATAACAATAAATAAAAATTAACAGCCTAAATTTTCATTATTTCATTAGTGATAATTGTGGAGTGTACCAGTCATTTTTCTTTTTACCTTTTTTATTGAATGGTTTATTAAGTACCTTAATCTTTCTTTTTGGCATACAGATATTAAAGTTATACATGATTATATCAATTAAATTTGTGAACAGGGCTTCTGATCCTAAGGGATCGGAAACAAAACTATACCAATTTATGTTATTAAGAGTATCCCTAAAATATAATAGGGACAGGCAGCGCGCGCACTGTCGAATATTTATATTCGCCCAATCACTTCACTTCATGTCAATCACTTCGTTCCGTGGACGGTGATATCGATCGACTGGAGTGACTGACTCACCGTCCGTGGTCCGTGATTGAGTTTGACTAACAGTGATTGAATCACAGGATTCTACGCTGCGACTGCGATCGCGGTTAGAGGGTTAGCTGAGATACTAGAACTGCTACTTTTGGCCAGTCACTGTGAGTGATCACTGTGACTTTTTCAATCACAGTGAAAAGTAGCAGTTCTTTAAATCACTACCCATCTCTAGTCATAAGTATTTCCCCACACTACTATCCCATACTCAATCCTACTATGAATTAATGCAAAATACAAGGTACGCAACAGGTCCTTATCAATTAAATTTTTCAAAAAATAAAAATACCTTAAGGTACTATTCAGTTTATTTTTCAACTTGATTAAATGAGTTTTCCATGAAACCTCACCATCTAAAAAGACACCTAAATACTTCAATTCATCGGTTCTTCCTATTAAAGTGCACTTATTTGTTACACATACACTATCCTGTTCCAGACAGTCAGCACATGTGTATTTGACCTGATCAAACTTATACTGAATTTTTTTAAGATTGAAAATAATAAACGTTGTTTTTTCTGCACTCAGCAGCATTTGATTTGCAGTAAACCACCACTGTAGAGAACATAAGTCATTTCTCATGTCTGATTCCACTGTTTCCCAGTCATTTTCTAAGTAGCACAAGGCCGTATCATCCGCAAAGGACGTTAATTTTCCTTTCAGTTGTGCACCACATAGATCATTGATGTAAATTATAAATAAGAGTGCCCCTAAAACTGACCCCTGAGGTACACCACTTTTTATTTCACACATTTCACTAAACTCTGTCCCTATCCTAACACATTGTCTCCTCCCTACAAGATAGCTCTCAAACCATTTATGAACATTTCCCCTTATACCACATTTATAAATTTTATCAAGCAAAATATCATGGTTGACCATGTCAAAGGCCTTTTTAATATCTAAAAACAAACCACTTACACATTTCCCCTCATTTAATCCACTATGTACATCATTCATAAAATGTAATAATGCACTTTCTGTGTTAAGACCCGCCCTGAAACCAAATTGATTTTTACTAAAAAATTCTGTATTTTGAAAAAATTTTAATATTTTTAGTTTCATTAACTTTTCAATAATTTTTGAAAAACAAGATAACAGAGAAATTGGTCTAAAATTATTGCATTGGTTTTTTGAACCACTCTTGAAGACAGGTATAACAACAGCATCCTTGAGTTTTTTAGGAAATGTTCCACTTTCAAAACTAAAGTTAATTATATACAGCAGAACATCAATTATTTTCGATGCAATAGTCTTGACTAAATAAGTACTAATTCCATCAATACCTGCAGCTGTATTTGTTTTCAAAGAATTTATCGCTTGACACAGTTCCTGTGGCATCACTGGTTCAATAAAAACTGATCTCAACTGTGCATTAACGGGAAAATTATTTTTCATTGGCAGATTCAAGAAATTGCTATTTACTTTGCAGTTTAAATCAAGTTTATCGACCACCTCAAAAAAAAAAAGTTATTGAAAGTGTTTGCTATTTTGCTAGGCTCATTAATTATTTCATTGTTTAACTACTACAATTTTTACTAATTTGACCGAATTCACCCCTTGCTTGTCCTGTTAAATTGTTTAATAATTTCCAAGTAGATTTTGAATCCCCCTTATATTTCTCAAATTTCCCCCTATAATATACCTCTTTACGAAGCTTGATATCATCCTGCAATTTATTCCTTAACTGTTTGTAATAATTTCTTAGGATTTCGTTCTTGGGATGTTTTTTAACTAATTTAAAAATGTGGTTTCTTTGCTTAATTTTCATGCATATGTAATCATTAATCCACGGTTTCAATTTTTTGTATTTTCCAATATTCTCTCTACATTCAACCCTACATTGCATAACAGCAGTTTCAAAAATTTGGAAGAAAGCATCGAAAGCAGACGACGCGTCATTGCTACTGTAAACAGCTGACCAGTTAGCGCCATCTAACAGATGTTCCAGCCGCCCGCAATCAGTGCGATAGCGCAGAGCAGAGGGGGGAGGAGGCGAGTCCACAGCGGCTCCCACCCCCACCCACAACACTGACAACGACCTGCACCAGAGAATGATCAGATAAGCCCAAATGCTCCACAGTCGCATCCACCGATATAGCGTTCTTATTCGATATTCGGACAAAAACATGATCTATGCAGGTTGCGGAGTGCTCTGTCACTAGTCGTATAGTCCATATGATCTATATGGAATGTGATAGAGCCTATCAATGCACATTCCAAACCATTCATTGTCAGTATAGCATTATATTCGTCAGTTACAGAGCTACGCTTATCTAATTCTAAGATATTAATATTGACGTCTCCAATCCATAAAAAGTTCTTTATATGTTTAAAATGATGTTGAAATAAATTACTAATTTCATTAACAAAAATATCAGCTGAGTAAAATTGCAACCTGTATAAGGCTAATATAGAAAATTTGTGTTCCATTATTTCGAATGAAAAAAGTTGTAAATCGGCAAATTCACATTTTAACTGTACAACATTTATATTCTCTATTGTATTCTTAATATAAACAGCGACACCTCCAGCTCTATGTAAGTCATTACATTTAGAAAACTGGCTGTAGTTTGGTATTTTATATAAATTCACCTCATCAGAATTAATCCAAATTTCCGTTAAAATTATTATATCTGGTATAAAATTATGAGTAACCATCTCTGCTATAAATAAATCAAAGTTTGCTCTCAGGCTTCTAATATTTTGATTAATTATTTTAATTTCATTCACTATTTAAAAATAAATGCATAGCTAATATTTTTTAGATTTCCAAATTTTTTAACTTTAATGAAGCAAGCAAGCAACAAACTTTAAAAGCAAACATGCTGTATTTACAATTTAGAAAAGTCAGCCTGACAGGTAACCTGTATAACTGGAGCCTGCTCTTCTTTTCGTAGGAAGATCCTCCCGCCTCGCACCCACAGGAACTTGAAGTTTTTCTCCCTCTTGACTTGCCTCGCCTGCGCAAACAGCCGCCTCCTCGCTGGAGACAAGGCCTCTTTTATGTAGACTGGGTGGTCCACTCCCAAGTTCATGTGTCTCGTAGAGAGGTTACTCTTGAAACGGCGTTTCTTTAGAAGCTCGTCCTTGTCCAGCCGCCTGACAAACTTAACGATGATCCCCGGTGGCCCAGTTCTTCTTCCCAGCCGGTGACAGGCGTCGATCATGGAGTCTGAAATGTTCATGTCCAGTGCCTTTCCAACCTCCTTCACGACACTGACAACATCCTCATTCTTCTGCTCCGGTATCCGATGAATCTCGACGCAGTTCAAACGGGAGTACTGCTCCATGTCCTCCACCCTTGCTTCCAGCTCAGCAACTTTCTTCAACAGTCTTTTATTTTCCTCCAGCAAATCATCAATCTTCTTCAAACAATCCTTCATGGAACTCTTGTGATCATTGACAGCCTTGGTGTTTTCTTCCATCTTTTGATTCAAAAATTCCTTAGACTTATTAAAATTGGATTCCTGCGACTTTTGAGTGTCCGCAATCTTGTTTGTCTTTTTCATGATATCCTCTAGAGTAAGTTTCCCTTCTTGGACTTCAGAATCGAACCGCAGGCTTCTTCTATTTTCGGCGCACACACTACACCTCCACGCCAGTCCGTCAGCGGTAATGCAGTCGACATCAGCCCTACTCATCTTAAAGCACGCGGCATGGAACTCACCATTGTAATCACTGCACAGCAGCTTCACTTGATTCGCCTTAATAGACTTTACACAAATACCACAGTTCGCCATTAGCACCAAAAAATTAAAATATAAATTAATAAAAATAAAACTGCAAAATTTCGAAATTGAAACTGCGAAAACAGCACAACTTTGATATAACTATCGGCACGTGCACGCAAACTTAAAACTCGAGTAACCGGTACACTGCCTTATCTCTGAGATAGCGATCCGACCTCCCCGAGCGCTGACTCATCACTGTCTGATTCCTATAGATGCATAAAATGCCAGGCCCCTGTTTTTCCTATAAATGCAAGTGTTTTGGAAAAACAGTTGAATATTAATCTTATGAGATACCTTCATTGTTGTAGTGTTGTGTGGTTTTAGGTGTCTTCCTATAAAATAACTTGAAAAATAATATGACAAAGACTTACTTATTTTAAAAAGAGAAACTATTAAATTAAATTAAATTAAAAAAAGAGCATAAAATGAGCTATTAATACTACCATACTAATAAATTTTAAATTTTGAACAGTAAACAAACTCTTATAATCACCCCCCCCCCATTTCTTAATATTCAGCGGAAATCATATTTTACTAAAACATTTGAAAAGCTAATGTCACAACTTTTATTATTTTTGATATAGCCTATTTCCGTTATTTAAATGATTTTATAATGATCTTTTTAAATTATTATTGTGTATTTTGTTCTGAATACGAATTTGAAACCTATTTTTGGTCTATCAAAATTATTTCCCGAGATATAACGAAAAATTTCGTTTGCGGTGAATAACGATTAGCAGCCATTGTGTGGTCATTATATACAACAGATTTTAACCATAAAAAACGAATGCACCCATATTCCTGCCGGAGTGACGGGATGGTAGGCCGTTACAGAGGCCAGGCACAATAAGTTAACGCAAATTACGTCTATTTGTTATAGACAGGATAAGTAAATAGACAGGATAGGTTCGGTTATATTTGGTTAGGTCAGTATATGTATTTTTTGGCCCAAAAAAAATTTTACTTGATACTCAATTGTATGTGTTAAGCATTAAAACTGTGTAAAATGAAAAGTTGAAAAATAACGATTTTTAAAGTTGGTTTTTTCATATACTATCAGATAAAAACCAAGTTTGTTAGTGATATAACAGTAAATAATTGAAGCTACCCTATTAATAAAAATTGGATTAAAGTAGATTAGGCCTAACACTAGATATTGAGCCTACTTATAAATGAAATAAATACTTTTAGACAACTGCTAATTCAAACCTAGGATACTTTTTATGCAATAATTAAATTTCCCTATGGCCTACAACATTATTGACATGTCTAGCTATAAATCATGTGCTTTTTTTTATGTATACTATAATGAGTGATAGACCGATTCGGAAATATATTCTTCTGAAAATGCGCCTTGAATTTTGTTTGAAACCCCTTGGAAAAACCTTGAATGGTAGAGAAGAATTTGGCTACCATGAGAATATATTTTTACGGGAATTTAACACGGGCCTAGGGTATATATATTTGTGTTGCTATGGCGACTAATATTGCCGGTCCAGTAGGGTTGGCGTAATTTTTTATGAAAATCGTAAACAAATAAGATGCCAAATTATGCTTATAAACAGTAAATAAATAGTATATTATTATTTTAGACATTTAGAGTAATTAGTTGTATATACTTTTTAGAGTAAAATAAAAATTCCGATAGATATTTGTTAATTAGAGTGTCTATTGGCAAAGCATAAGGATTTTATACAAAATGTTATACATTTTTAAGTTGGGATTACTAATTAATAATATTGGTTATCGGAGAAGATAATTTCTGATAGTACAGTTTATGGACATTGTTTTGTCCATACTTAGGTCATGTTGTTATGTAATAAGGACATTTTATGGGCAAAATGTTTGGACATATCTTCTTATCAGATACTTTCATTTCCAATAGAGATGTTGTGGATAAAATTGTTGTCTATTTTTTGCCCTATTAGAGTAAATATTATCCAACAAGAGGTTATTAGACAGTTTTTAATCCGATGAGCTTGTTGTTTGCAAGGAACCATATGTATTATTTTTCTTAGTAAATATAGATATTGGGTTAATTGAAATTGCTCTGCGACATAGGTTACAACCCCAAGGTACTAGATACTGATAATTCAAGGTTGATTTTGATCACTGAAAAACGTTAAAGACGAAATGTCCTTATCAGAGTGGTGCAGACTTCGTTACTATAACAGCAGACTGACACATTGCTAGAAAAACAGGAGCTGTAAAGTGTGCAAAACTAGATTACGTGGGAACTAAGACATCAGCATACGCTGGCAGGCGGAAAAACAGCTGAGTGCGCCATTTTAGTCAGCTGTACTACCAAACTTATGAAGAAAATGCCGGTAATGAAATCAGGAAGCGACCCGATCGGTTCTATAACTACCAGCACCACTTTTTATTGTTATTTTGTGTATATAATATAACATTTTTACATATACATTGTCCCTACATTGATATTATATAAATAAAAACAGTGGGTTAGTTTGGTAATATGAGGAACATAGTGAAAGTGCCCTTGGCAATTAATGTACGTTAAACGGCTATTCATTAAAGAACCAATTTCTATTATTTTTTCTTTAAATTTACTGTATTTTTTAATGGTTTTTATATGTTAAAAGTAACTCTTGAAACTTTCAAATCACATTCCAACATCCGTGATCACTACATAAGAAATCGAATTTGATCAGTATGGTATCACTAATAAACATTCATTTCTTTAGAGTCAACCTTACATCTTGTGCTGCGTCTGAGAGGAGGTATGCAGATATTCGTGAAGACTCTGACGGGCAAGACTATCACCCTTGAAGTTGAGCCTTCAGATACCATTGAGAATGTTAAAGCTAAGATTCAAGATAAGGAAGGAATTCCTCCAGACCAGCAACGTCTCATCTTTGCTGGGAAGCAGTTAGAAGATGGCCGCACTCTTTCGGACTACAACATTCAGAAAGGTGAATTGATATTTAGATGATACTGTTCGGCCTTAGTTTTGTGGGAGAAAAGTATTATAGCAGGAAATAATGGATGGTAGTACCCTGGTTTATTAGCTCTTTCCACGTCCATTTTTTGGAACACCAGAAATTCAGATCCAATTGATTTCTCAAGTTAATCAGATGTACAGTAGAACTTGGATAATTAGAACTTCTTTAATTCGAAATTTCCTTTAATTCGAAGTTTTGGGTTGGTCCCTTGAACATTGTAATATTACCAATGTAAAATAATCATGGATAATTCGAAGTTAAATCTCTTTAATTCGAAGTTTTTACATCAACGGTAAAAGTTAAACATTGACTAATGTGCTGTAAACAAGGTTCCGTTTGAGGTTTGCATTGTTTGGTCAGTGTGTCGGCAGGCAATCACCTTCTGAGAATTCCTAATCCGTCTCTTCCCCTCCCCTCGGCGTGCCCCGCCATTATGTTGCGATCGTTAAACCTTCATTATTGTAATTTTTACATACTGTATGCCTCTATAGTTATGTTTAATATACTGTAGTGAACTTTAAATGAATACATTAAATTTTATATTAAACAAGTAATTTGTGGGTATTATTTTAAGCCTTTTAGGATCATGAAAGTTACATAAAAAATACAACTTGGTTAATTTGAAGTATTGGATAATTCGAATTTTCACATTGGTCCCTTCAGGTTCGAATTATCCAAGTTCTACTGTATATACACTTAAATACAATACACGTAGCAAAAATATAAAAATATGTCTTTCATATCCACTTCACGTTTTAAGTTGAACCTTGAACAAATTAAAATATTTCATGTATTAAAGTCTCATAGTTAACTTAAAAAGTGTTCCTTTATCTAAATGCATAGCTATTTATATCTTCATACTATGTTTACATTTTCTGTTTTAACTTTAGACAATATTGTTAAAAAATAACAATCAAACAAATTCAATCAATTTACTTTTGAATGTAAATAACCTAGATATTTAATAGTACTACAAACTTAACAAAAAAAGTATGAATTACAAATTAATAATGATTTTGAATGAATATGATTCCGGCTGCTGGTTTACACAGGATGAGACCTAAGAAAAATCAAGTTCAAGATGATCAACGCTGACGTGGAAAGAGTTACTAGTTCTAAACGTATACTTTAGTCCATTCCCAAATTATTAAGGACCTATTTTATTAACCTTATCACTGTCTGTAGTTATGTCTTTAATGTCAAGCCGTTTTCACTGGTTTTGTGAAGGTAAGGTTTGTTTTGAATATTCTTTAAAAAATTGATAATGGAACTTGCATGATTGTCTTTATAAAGCCTTTTAAAACAAACCTAATGGTAGTGAAGTAAATAAATAAATTGTTTCGGTACAAACTTATAATTCAAAATAAATTTTTAGACTATAAACAGATATATGAATACATTTAGGGGAATTTTTGTGATTCCAAGTCTCACAATCCAAAGTTAATGCTTAGCAACGAAAGGTACTGAAAGCATTAATATAGTTGTTATAAAAATTATCTTGGAAATAAGTCCTATGTTGAATCAAGTATATTTTGCACATTGTTTAAATGAACAGAAAAACATATAGCCTAGTAGTTATAAAATTCTATTTTAGGTACAACATTTTAAAAATTCACAATTCAAACCGTTGCTTAGCAACGAAAAATACTGGAGGCATGCTTATAGCGATTACAAAAATTACCTTTGAAATAAGTCCTACGTTGAAGCAAGTATCTTGTACGTATTCTGGCTATTGTAATTTTATATAACTATAAAACCAAACTAAACTACACATAACGTCAGTTCTCTACATTAAAACAAACTGCGACAATAACAACAAACTTTGTGAACAATACATTATTACTTTATATGAAAATAGATTATGGGAATTCCAAAGGTGTCTAAATGTGAGTTGATTCATAGGCTTTCAATTAATATGCAATTTAAATGCCAATATACCTAGGTCTTGGGTATGTATAACAATTATTATTTATTATATAAATTATAATCACAATTATAATAATCTGTGACAATAACACTGCAAAAACAATCCGGTCGTTACAACTGGACATGCTTTAACCCTTTTAGTGCTATGCCGCCTGGCCTATTGATATGCCCAAAAGTGCTAAACAGTTTAGTGCAAAAATTTTTTTCTCATATCTTCATACTTTTTGTCTTGTATTGTAACAAAATTAACAGAAAACAGTCCCCTATAACAAGCAAATGCATACAAATGTATTTATTATTTATACAAATAAAATGTTTTATTTTCATTTCTTTATTTTTTTAATTATGAATAAAATAAAGAGTGCCTGAATATTTTAAAAGATTTTTTACCTATTCCGCTGTAAGGAGCATCTAATAAAGAACAAATTTCATATATTTTCAGTTCGTTTTTATAAAAAAAATAAAGAGGTGTAGAGGAAATATAAATAATATTGTCCTCGCAAAAAGTAATTGAGAATTGACATTAGAAACATGTTTTGAACAAACAAATAATAACTATTCAATCATATAAATATGACATTGCACTTTTTTATTTAGAATAAAATTACATCTATAGCGGCCAGTAAAATAAACAAGCCTGTCGTGTGTGTGTGTGTATATATATAAAATATGTAGCGTCTACTATGGAGACCCTCAGACTTTTAGACATAAATGCAGTATAGACGCTAAGGGGTTAACTATGCAGTTAGGCCAGGATATGAAGGTTTTCTAATCAGAATTTGCTGAATATATTTCCTTGCAAACGTGAATGTATATTGGGAATAGCTCAAAAATCAAAATCTACCCTATGCCGATATGTGCTTTTACTCAGAGGGTGGTAACTACACCATCTCGGAGGTGGGAATATTTACATAGAAAATGACAACGGAATCGATAGAAAAATGAATTTAACCCTCCTAGTGTTCACTATGTATCCTGAAAATGTTGGGCGGATTTAGCTTGATTTCCAGACATTTGTTTGAAAAATAATATAAAATATATTTATTATTATAAATACATACTATTATATATCATTTTATTTGTTATATTACACTGAATATTTTACAATATGTTGTATGTACATACCTTCATGTTGAAAAATTTTGTGCATCCAAAACTGAAGAAAACATTTTTTTTTTGTTTTAGAAAAGTTTTCACTGTTACCATGGAAATAAAATAACACAAACAAACAAATCCAGGATAGCCATCTTGCTCAAAATTTAGTAAACTTTAAAAATATATACAATATATAAAAATATTTTGCTCAGCAAAAATTGGAAAGGACAAAAAACAAAACTATGTACACACAACGTAAATCGACTTTTTCAGTCCGAGTCGCTATTTTGTAAACAAATCACAATTCTCTCGATGCGTGTAATCGATCATACTCGACTATCGATTATTTGGTATCATCTCCTGTTTCGATTGATACCACATAGAGTATTATTGATGGAACGATAATGCCAAAATAGCATATGTAACAATGGACTGCACAGTTGCCGACGCATCGGCAATAAACATTTACGAGACGTACTGAATTGCCGACGCATCGGCAATAAACAACAGGAGGGTTAAAGGGAAAAATGTTCTTTTTTTTTTTCGAAGTCAATTTTTTCGAAGTCAATATTTTTTTTAGTTACTGATGACTGGACATTTTCATTTTTCATAAAAAAATATATTTTTCACAGCTTATTTCAGGCACGTGGCCAGGATTTGGTTTTGGGGGGGGGGGGCTAAGTTGATGGGGGGGGGGTCGGTTCTGCCACATATTAAATAAAATCAATAATAGACTATTCCATGAATAAATATCTACTTAATACTGTTATAAAAATAATAACTATGACTGGGAGAAATAAATAACATTAAATACTTTTACTTTTAGAATACATATAATTTAACAACATGTATGCAATTTTAATTAAGTAGAAATTAAACATACGATTTCCAGAAAGTTTATTATAACTCATAATACATATGTATTATATGTTCCTTATAATACAAAAATAAATAAAGCTATTAGAAAGACATTTCAACACAGTAAATATACACTCAGTTACAAAACAAAGAACAATACTTTTACTTTAATTATTTTAAAGATTTTTTTAAAAAAGTTGGTTTTTTCATTATTAGATAAAAATCTAGTTTTTCGATTTCTCTGTAAAAAACGAGTTTTCCGCGGATGAAATCAAACTCCTCAAGGGATATAAACTCATTTTTCACCACTTTATTAATATGAAATCGTATTTTCAGAGGTGGCAAGAAAGTGCATAATTACCCAAAATTAAAAACTGAATGTAACGTAGGTAGTTCTAATCTATTGATAGAGACACTTACCTGTAGAGAAATTGATTTCCTGTCTTGGTTTTTTGAAGAATGATGTAATGCTGGCTTGAGATGTTCCTGTTATTCGTTTCATATTTTCATTCCTTCTGACACAAACTAACCACAATGTCAAAACCACAACATATAAAATAAAATCTGTCCTACAGTAATGTAGATATGTAGAGCTATCGTTTCGTTACACTACAACAAAAGAAGTAGCTAAACTACAGGCAAAATGGAAAAAAACCACAGAACATCTGACAGTCAATAACACTGACTGACTGTTGCTATGTGGCCAAAGTCACTTGTGATGCGCTGGCGCCGTTTCCCTCTCCCACTGCACAATGCTGCCAACTGTTTTTTCTCCACAATGCTCAGTGTTTTCCACATTACAAAGCACAAACTCAATTTTTTGAAAATTCATAATAAAATTTTATTTATATACACTAAACAACATAAAAAAGAAGAAAAGAAATTTTGGCCCGTAGTGAAAGGTTATGACAAATGCTGTGGCAGTGAACGTTTAATGCCAATATGTTTTGTAAATCATACACAATTTTTTTCTTTCCCTGAAAATTTCGGGGGGGGGGCTGTAGCCCCTCAAGCCCCCCCCCTGGCTACGTGCTTGGCTTATTTTAAACTTAACTCTGATCTGATTTGATTATGCTAGGGTATAATATGCAATACTCTGAATTTTTACAATAAGGGGTAGTAAAAAGGCATAAGCAACAAACGATGAGCATCTTTCGGCATAGGGTGTATTTCAAAGTAGATGATGTTTTGAGCTGAATTCCACATTTTAGTGCAAATCGATGAATCTTCATAAAAGACAGGGGTTTCTAATGGTTGCGATGTTGCAGTGGGTGACTTTTTGGGGTCGGAAGTAGCATTAAATATTTCTTTACGCTTGAAATATCAAAATAAATAACATTGTATTGAAATATAAAATAATTTAATATATAAGTGAGTTGATATTTTTTTTCAATGTAGTCATAATATATAAGGATTGATACATTATGTAAAATTATAAATATTGTTACAGCATATCGAACAACCTTCATCCAACTCATTTTAACTTTATTTTGATCTTGTATATGCTTTATTTGTAATTTTTCAATTTTTGACAATAAAGGGTAGTTTCCACCTCTGAAAAATAATAAGCACATTGGTATAGGGTAGATTTTTAAGAGGAGGATAAATTGATCTCAGTTTCAAAGATTAATGCAAATTGATGTTTAATCATAGATTTCAGAGGTTTCATACCACTTTTACTTTGAAATCAAGGACTAAGTAGCCTACATAAATATTTTTATTAATTATTGTAAGAATAGTTTAAATTCAGCAAGCTCATACATTGTTGGACACTGGCCTGATCCATGGTGTAGTTTTTCATCATAGATAAATTAAAATGAGATTTTCCCTTATATTGAGAAGTGGAGAATTCTAGTATTTTGAGTGTTACTGCCTTACACCGTTTTGCTCAAATCATTCTCCTTTTATTTTCAATAAATGGATGACAAAGGTTCATTATAACCTTATAAGAATGCTAATGCAGTTTATTGTAGTATGATTAACTTTTGTTACTTAAAAAAACAATATGTCTTGAAACTGAAAACTAATTATTTTGAACATAGGTTATTAAAAATATAATAATATAAAATATCTCACATCAGTAAATAGTTTAAAAGTGCCCTGAGAACTAAAATAAAAGAACAGACTAAGTAACCTATAATTTGGTTACAGTCAGATAACTTTTTCGTTCAAATCAATGTTTGTTAAGTTGTCTAATTTGTAAAGGAATCTTACTCAGTGATCCCAGCATTGCTTGTTATGTGGAAGACCAGTGATACAATTATGCATTATTTATTGCAACTGAGAGTTTACTTTATTAGTTAAGTCCAAACATCCACTTAATATTTATTCAGACTTCATAGGCTTATCTAAGTTCTCATAAAGCTATTTTCAGCTGTATTAACTGGGTTATTATTTATTTTTCAGAATCTACTCTACATCTCGTGCTGCGTTTGAGAGGAGGTATGCAAATCTTCGTAAAAACCCTGACTGGCAAGACCATTACTTTAGAAGTAGAGCCTTCAGATACAATTGAAAATGTCAAGGCAAAAATCCAAGATAAGGAAGGCATCCCTCCAGACCAACAGCGTTTAATTTTTGCAGGAAAACAGCTTGAAGACGGACGCACACTTTCCGACTACAACATTCAGAAGGAATCTACACTTCATCTTGTACTAAGATTAAGAGGTGGAATGCAGATTTTTGTAAAAACTCTTACAGGTAAAACTATAACGCTAGAAGTAGAACCATCAGACACAATCGAGAATGTTAAGGCAAAAATCCAAGACAAAGAAGGTATTCCCCCAGATCAACAACGGTTAATATTTGCTGGCAAGCAGCTTGAGGACGGACGTACACTATCAGACTACAATATTCAAAAAGAATCAACTCTTCATTTGGTTTTGCGACTTCGTGGTGGTATGCAAATATTTGTGAAAACTTTGACAGGTAAAACCATTACTTTGGAAGTAGAACCATCTGATACAATTGAGAACGTGAAAGCAAAAATCCAAGACAAGGAAGGTATTCCACCAGACCAGCAGCGTCTCATCTTTGCAGGAAAACAGCTTGAAGATGGACGCACACTTTCCGACTACAACATTCAGAAGGAATCTACACTTCATCTTGTACTAAGATTAAGAGGTGGAATGCAGATTTTTGTAAAAACTCTTACAGGTAAAACTATAACGCTAGAAGTAGAACCTTCCGATACAATTGAGAATGTTAAGGCAAAAATCCAAGACAAAGAAGGTATTCCCCCAGATCAACAACGGTTAATATTTGCTGGCAAGCAGCTTGAGGACGGACGTACACTATCAGACTACAATATTCAAAAAGAATCAACTCTTCATTTGGTTTTGCGACTTCGTGGTGGTATGCAAATATTTGTGAAAACTTTGACAGGTAAAACCATTACTTTGGAAGTAGAACCATCTGATACAATTGAGAACGTGAAAGCAAAAATCCAAGACAAGGAAGGTATTCCACCAGACCAGCAGCGTCTCATCTTTGCTGGTAAGCAGCTAGAAGACGGACGCACACTATCAGACTACAACATTCAAAAGGAATCTACTCTACATTTAGTCTTGAGGCTCAGGGGTGGTATGCAAATCTTTGTCAAAACTCTAACTGGTAAAACAATCACCCTTGAAGTAGAACCATCAGACACAATCGAGAACGTCAAAGCCAAAATCCAAGACAAGGAAGGTATTCCACCAGACCAGCAGCGTCTCATCTTTGCTGGTAAGCAGCTAGAAGACGGACGCACACTATCAGACTACAACATTCAAAAGGAATCTACCCTACATTTAGTCTTGAGGCTCAGGGGTGGTATGCAAATCTTTGTCAAAACTCTAACTGGTAAAACAATCACCCTTGAAGTAGAACCATCAGACACAATCGAGAACGTTAAAGCCAAAATCCAAGACAAGGAGGGTATTCCACCAGACCAGCAGCGTCTCATTTTTGCTGGTAAGCAGCTAGAAGACGGACGCACACTATCCGACTACAACATTCAAAAAGAATCTACTCTCCATTTGGTCTTGCGGCTGAGGGGTGGTATGCAAATCTTTGTCAAAACTCTAACTGGAAAGACTATCACCCTTGAAGTAGAGCCATCAGACACAATCGAGAATGTTAAGGCAAAAATCCAAGACAAAGAAGGTATTCCCCCAGACCAACAGCGGTTAATATTTGCTGGCAAGCAGCTTGAGGACGGACGTACACTATCAGACTACAATATTCAAAAAGAATCAACTCTCCATTTGGTTTTGCGACTTCGTGGTGGGATGCAAATATTTGTGAAAACTTTGACAGGTAAAACCATTACTTTGGAAGTAGAACCATCTGATACAATTGAGAACGTGAAAGCAAAAATCCAAGACAAGGAAGGTATTCCACCAGACCAGCAGCGTCTCATCTTTGCTGGTAAGCAGCTAGAAGACGGACGCACACTATCAGACTACAACATTCAAAAGGAATCGACCCTCCATTTAGTCTTGCGGCTGAGAGGTGGTATGCAAATCTTTGTCAAAACTCTAACTGGAAAAACAATCACCCTTGAAGTAGAACCATCAGACACAATCGAAAACGTTAAAGCCAAAATCCAAGACAAGGAAGGTATTCCACCAGACCAGCAGCGTCTCATCTTTGCTGGTAAGCAGCTTGAAGACGGACGCACACTTTCTGACTACAACATTCAAAAGGAATCTACTCTCCATTTAGTCTTGCGGCTCAGGGGTGGTATGCAAATTTTTGTCAAGACTCTAACTGGAAAAACAATCACCCTCGAAGTAGAACCTTCTGACACAATTGAGAACGTTAAAGCCAAAATCCAAGATAAAGAAGGTATTCCACCAGATCAGCAGCGTCTCATCTTTGCAGGCAAACAGCTAGAAGATGGACGCACACTTTCAGACTACAACATTCAAAAGGAATCAACTCTCCACTTGGTGCTGAGGCTTAGAGGTGGTCAGTAATGGAAGATTCCCATATATTCTTTTGATACTTATTTTCCACACATAAATTACTATTGTTCAAGACGATGTATTCATTAAAAATACGCTTAGTAATATGATCTTAATTGATTTTTAAGTTACTATTTTTTTACTGCTGTGTATTAATTTTGTTGATATTTCTTAAAATATTAAATACTAGTTGAATTCTACCATAAATAATTTTTTCTGCCCTATATTCATGAAGCAATATATTCTATTACAATCGTGTTTTTATTTGGAATATGTCTACCGCGTGTAGGTTTCAGAAAAAGTAGGTAACAAGGTCCCTCCAATCTTCTGCACATATTTGAAATACCTGAATCACGTTGTTATCCTTGTAAAAAAATTGTGTGGTCTACAAATGTTCTGCCACAGTGTTGACTATCCCTTACTGTCATTGTCAAAATTATGTGCTCTCGAGTTTGAAGGTTGTTATCTAAGGAATTAAGAGGCCTTTGAAAAATCTAATCACATTGTTTTCCCCATTTAGTTTTACGTTATGACTTATGCATTTTAAAGTTTTATTAGAAGTTTATATAATTGTTATCCTAGTTTGAAATAAAGTACCAGAATTTAACTAGCTTGCACTGTACATCACATTTACACCACTATTACTCAAAAACACGTTAATGAGTCCTATACCTGGTTGATAGGAAGGTTTTCTATTAGTTTGATAAATTTTAGAATTTTAACTTTTCATGAAAAAAAGTTCTTATTAATTCCCAGAAACATTGTTTTCTCAGCTTCTAGAGGTTATATATTAATTACTTGGTCTTGTTGTAATCCTTATGACATGTGTAGTTACGATACATTACTTTCACATGTTTAGATAAATGCAATAATTTTATATTGATTTAAATCAATTTGAAGTTATTTTTAATTGATTTAAACGAATTTAAAATCACTGCATTTACTTACATGTATAAAAGAAATGTATTGTAACTGTACATGTATAAGATTACAACAAGAGTAAGTAATTAATTATATAACCTCTAGATGCAGAGAAAACGATGTTTTGGGGAATTAATAAGAATTTTTTTCTTGATAAGTAAAAATTCTAAAATTGATAAACTTATAGAAAACATTCCTATCAACCAGTTATTAAAATATAAATATGATACAGTATCGGGTTTTGAATAATAGCTGAGTAAATGTGAAAATCAGTGAAAACTAGTTAAAATTCCAGTACTTTTTTGTTAAGACTAGCATAACAATTATTATAACTTGTAATAAAATTTAAAAATGCATATGTCAACGTTCAGTTAAACGAGGAAAACAATGTTATGATTAGATTTTTCGTAGGCCTCTTAGTTCCTTAGAAAACAACCTCAGGTGCACATCATTTCTGCGCCGACACTATCGTTTACTAATAGCCTGATGAGAAATTAACAGAAGCTGATCCTTTCAACATTTGTTATGACCCTGATTGTGATAAAAACTGAGGACCTTAAGCTTGAAGCTGCGCTTGACGACATGAGAAAACTAAAGAAATAGATTTCAGAACTGTGTATTTAGTAGTTTTAAAGTAATTTGTGGTTAAATGCAAAAAAATTCGGGCAAGAAACTGTTTTGTTTTACGTTTAGTGTACAATAACTTTGTAACGATGCTATACTATTAGGACCAGAGCCATATCTCAAGAAATGCTGCTCAAATTATAACAAAATCACTACTATGAATGTGTCGCTCACAAGGCTTTTTAAATTTACTTCTCACTGCTTCTTCCAATGTCTGTGCTTATACGTCATCGTTTAGACCATGGATGATTCAAAGTGATTCATTGAACTTTGAAAACAGAACAACAGTGTTAGTGGTAACTGTTTTCTTTACAGTATTTTTGTTTGTAATATGAATTATGTAAAAGCCATTTACCACTCATCACTATTTCTTCAAAACGATACGTCCAAATTGACTTGAAATTTTGTACATAGGTTTATCTTGGCCACTAGAGGCTTACAAAGAGAGGATTTTCCTCTCCGACCTCAAGACTCAGTCCTCTCCTCCGAAATTCCCATGGTATTGTTATGGAGCTATATTATTAATTGATTGATTTATTTGATTAACGGCTGTTAAATACAAACAAATTGATTGTGGTAGGCTAAAATAAAAAATAATTCAATACATACAGTAGTAAGTTATACATTACATCAGTTGTTCTAAATTGGATACTATATAAAATAACTGTTTTTCAAAAACATAGTTTAGTTTAATTTACTTTAAGTAATTGAATGATCTTGAATTTGTTATAATTTTGGTTGAAAGTCTAAAAACTCAATAACTGGGGAAGTTACAGCTAGTATGAACTATATTTTCTAAAATGTCATATGATTATGTACAAAATGGCTGTTAGACCGATTAGACCTTAGTTGTGTTTTTTAACACACTGTTGATTTTTAACAATTTACGATTTAAGTTATTTTTATGAAAGCTATTTTCATTACTAAATGAATTTAGGCAGGCATAAAACAAACAAATGAAACTCAATGGAAATATTTATTAAAACTCAGGAAATGAAATTTACAAAATCCACTTTTATTTGCACTTACAACTACAATACATCTATTGGCACAGTAAGATATATTGGACCCTCTGTTTCCGGAGTTTTCATGTTATTTAAAATGTAAATTTTAGAGAATTAACATTTCCTGAAGACTGAGAAATAATAAAAATATTCTTGGTATGATTGAAGAAATGAATTGACAATTTTCTTACCCTGACTGTGAACATAATATTTTAGTTAGATAAATATAAGTGTGTGTGTGTGTGTATATATATATATATATATATATATATATATATATATATATATATATATATATATATGTGTGTGTGTGTGTGCATTGTTACCACAGTCCAGAGACCGAAATAAGCTTTAGGAAGAAAATTTAGTTGAGAGAACATTAGTCAATATTTAATGCCACTTTTAAGAGGCAGCCTGAGGCTGAGCTTCGCTAGCCCTACTGACTGGTTTAGCATGGGCTGAAAAATAAAAACTGTTTTTGTAGCTCTGTCATACAGATATTGTAAATAATATCATATTGAGGAGACAATATTAACAATAGGCTTTTGTTTAGTACTTATTAATATATGATTATTTTTAACTCTAAAAATAAAATAGACATTTGAACATTCGTTTTTCCCATTGAAAAATGACATACAGTATTTCCTTGACTATTTTTAGTTGATCTTGATAAAATAAAACATAATTACATATTTCGAAACATCAATATCTTTTTTGTCTCGTTAATGAACAGAATTTTTCTTTCAATTTTTTTAAATATTAAAAAGTAACTTTTCCCAAACCTCTGCTCTGTACAGAGCGGGAGTTTACAATGGTAGTTCACCACAAATCACATGGATAGTGTTATTGTCGCATGCCACGGATCGCCAGTTCGGTTCTGGCTGCCGCTGGTACTTTTTGCTTTTGCTGTGCAACTTGAGAGCGGTCTGAGGCATAGATTTGTACTAAATAGGGCTCACCTTAAATAAACTGTTATCTGCGTGGGGATTAGAAGTTAACAGCATCAGTGTTTATATTATAGGTGCACGGAACTGTACCTGGTACACTGTTAGGCTATGCTGCAATTTTATTTGACAATCTTATTCTCAAAATATTAACATTTTAAATTAATAATTAGGCTAAAATGTCTGTGGTGCTAAGGAAGTTACAATTATTAATAATGTTATATTTGTAGGGGTGTGAGGATTATTTCTGGAGGTGTTCACTCTCCTTTATAACATAAACTGTGTGAACCCTGGTATTGCAGCAATGTATGTTGACAGATTTACAACCCTTGCCGGATGTACGAAACAAAGCCAAGAGGGTAGCAAGGTGGAATTCTTAAGATTTGAGTTACAAGTGTCAATAAAATAGCCCTGACCATGTTGTAGTGAGTGATTCGTTTGTTTTGATTAGAAAACGAAACTTGTTTAGTTACTGTCCGTGCAACCAATAAAACACCACTCTTATCTGACATAGTACAAAGATATAAAAATGTATATAGCTTTTCTCACCAGGACGGTAGACAAGTAAAACATTAAAACACATTCTGCCCCTATCTCCCAAGTTTGAAATATTTTAATATATGGTGAATAGCAAGCAAAGTGAAATGAAATGAAATTATCACTTCGTGGATAAGCTTCCACGCTCATGACTTTTCTATTTCTATAATTTTAGTATTCTGGATCTGACAGCATCAAAGGGTTGTGTAGAGTAGTGGACTCAGCTCACATCAGACTGGAAGATGGTACTCAACGTGCAGCCTGAAACATTGGCATATGTAAAATAAGAAACTATCTATAAGTTCATTATTATATTGCAATTCTTTGTTTGCAAATGTATATAACAGGTTGGCAGTTTAAATTTCAAAATATAGAATTTCTGTATCGTCTAGGTACCTTCCGACGGGTCCATATGGCACACCGTAGTTTCACTAACCTCGTATTCCAGGACCTGGGTGGGGGTAATGTACTGTATTTCCTTGAACTATCACTAAGGAAGGATTTGTCCTTCACTAATTGTATCACTAATCGTTTTAAAACAATTACTGGAAAGTATTCTATTTCAGTTTACTTTCAGGTGGTATTTAGAGTTCTGAATAACAGAATGTTATGTATGCAATGTTCCTAAAATATTTGTAACATGTAATAAGATATATCCAAGAAACCCTACAGAATAATTCTTGAAACAAAAAGTTTAGTTCAATTGTTTTTCTAAAACTTTTACGCAGGTGAAATATTTCTGACTATCAAATAAAAAAAGTCTCACTGAATTTAGTGGTTTGACTAGAAATATTCTGTAGATTTTTTATCTTGTATAATTTGTACTGTAAGAATCAGTGGTTTACGGCAGTCTAAATGATGGTCAAAAGAAAGTAATGCGTTTACGTATAACCACTGAAGTTTCTGATACGTATTTAGGTGTTACGCTCTGTAGTGTCGGCACTGGTGGTGCAGTGCTGTAACCCAGCTACTTGGGGACAAAGTGTTTGGGAGATTGTAGGCGATACGTTGGATGCTCGGTCCTCTTAATACCGACATGGCGTCCGCTCAATGTTTGCTATCGGCGTGGACACTACTAGAGAAGTCTGGGGTGTCCATGTTGGGTGGTAATCATTGTACGGATGTTGTGTGGGGGAGATAACTGAGTATCAGGCTTGTCAATTAGCTGAAAGTTAGACCAGCACTACGTGGTTCGGATTCCACGTAAAGCTGTAGGTCCCTTAGTTGCCCTGGCTGTTGGGCTATTAATAAATTGCCCTTTCTGAGGAACAGTTGAACTCAGTTAGTAACCAGACTACACTCATATAATCATTAATATTCGCCTTAAAATACCAACAACGTTGTGTCGGCGTCTCATATGTAAGAATATGTTGACGTAACAAATACTTTGTGTATGCTTATGAAAATTCAACTCGGCCAAGCTCCACTTTTCTAGTCTTGTACACCACCGGCAGACCTACAGCTGACCGCATCTGCCATTTCCTAGGGGCTGAGGGTGAAAGCCGTGCCTTGACTCAAAAGACAAACAAAGCACCTACCGTTGTAATATGACGCTACCCGTCGAACAGCCAGAACTGCGTTATTTTTCCTGACTCCGGCCCCCTCTTAAGGCCCCACCTTCTTGTTGTGGTAGTCCAGGGTGCTGGTTAAGAAAGACTATATTTCCTTGATGATTAATAGTATGTAAGAACCCAGGTAAGTAAATCCCTTTTTAAAAATTATTTTTCTTTTGATTTATTTAGACTTTTTACTCCTAGGATAATGTCATATTTTTAGTCATTGCTTTGCTCATTTTTTTCTCCATGTAAGTAAGCCTTCCTTGTCTGTACTTAGTATTGTTGCTAGCTAACAAATGCTCTAGTGATTTTGAAACTATTTCTAAATTGTATTGGTGCTCTATTATGCACTCCATACTTCTTAGAAGCTGCTTTTTTGACAATACCCCACTTTATTATTACTTCATTTATAGTAAAGGCTTTTTTTCATTCTGAGCCCTTTTTTTATTTATTTTTTCTAATTTAATTTTGAATGCTAGAAAACAGAAAAAACTTGCGCATGTTTCGTCTACAAAATCCTTGTATATAGTATGTGAAGTTGTTTTTGTCAACACAACTCCAACCTTGTTTCTTTATCAATTTTAATGATTGATAACGTGTCAAAAGAAATTTGCCCCTGTTCGAAGTTGTGCAATAAGGTCCTATTTAAAAATATTTTTACCCCCCTGAAAGGCACAGGAAGCCCCCAAAGTACAGTTTTTAGCTATAAGAATAACATGCAGAGAGTTTTACATTGCTCAAAAAGTAACAGCTGTTCAAATGTAAATATTGATGCTTATGAAATTTTAAAAGCTGTTAAAATGTAAATAATGATGTTTATATAATATTGATAAGGTTATTGATATTTCTTATACTTAGTAATCACATCAGGTGCTTATGTTAAAACTTTTGATGGGTTGCAACTCAGCTATAAAACTATGAGTAGCTATTAGCAATAAATTTATATATTATGATCTTACTTAATACAGTTTAACCACTCATATTTTCTGCGAAAAGTTACAAGCCGAGGCCGAAAGTCAAATTGAAACATATTTCAGTTTGACTTTCTTAATACAAATAATGGAGGCTAATTTAAGTATTTTGTTTAACAATTTGAATTAACTCATACAGAATATTATGACCGTAGTTGGGCCCTGTTTAAGTTGGCACCTCCAGTTTTGTAGATTGTTCAGTTATTCCTGGAGACCAATTTTCCTGCCAGGATATTGCTATTTATTGGCATAGATGTAGTAGCTATATGACCACACAAGTACGGCCTGGGACTAGAGCCTTCCAGCATCGCCTTAGCCTACTTACGGTTTATTGAAAATATTGGAAAAGTGTCCTTGAGAATATACGTATACACACAGGTTTATAATCTTTCACAAATATATAACAATTTGGTTGTACTTATACAATTTCACAACAGCTTTCTGATTACCCATCAATTGTGTATTTTTAAGTGCCAAAATGCATAACATTTCTAGAGATACAAATTTTCACATTTTGCCAGGGAGGTGACCTCACTCTTTGATCAGAACTGTAAGGCAACTACATGCTTTTTTGCAAAATGTTGAGAAGATTGAAGAACTGAAGCTCTCACAACAGCAATATATCCTGAGCCTTTAGCAGACCATGGTCAACAGTGGATTTGCATTTCAAAACCCCTCTCACGAAAATTCGAAACTCAAGAATAAATGGTTCTCTTATCAAGAATCATGTTCCGTTGACCAAGAGCAAAGTGCGACCATATCATAGGTATGTAAAGCACGTTGAGTAACTCAATAGCTGCCTGTGCAAGTCACCATTTTGAATGAACTGCTATCAACAAAAGAGTGATGCTCACCTGTTCAAACCAAGGCATACATTGAAAGTGTCAAAGTCAAAAATTCTTTATTTACAATTTCATTAAGAAATGTAATGGTATCAAAATCACATAGTAGGTATTTTTCTTGGTCTTGCTTTACATTGCTTATGAGTTTTTCGTTGTAGTGAAGAATTCTTCCAGTGTGTAAAGTGGTCGTTCCATCAGCCAGTCATGCAGTTGTTTCTTAAGTTTCGTAGAGCTGAGGTTCTTCATGGATTCAGGTAGTGCATTATATAGTTTGCATCCCATCCCCCGTATGATGGCTTCTTGCTGTATTGTGTGGAGTGGTGAATTGGAAGGATGTAGTCTTTGGCTCGTCTTGTATTTTAACGGTGAACATTTTCTCCTCGGTTGTAATCCTGTTGGTATGTGTAGATAATCACAGTGTGTATGTATAGACAGATCACTGTTAGGATTCCTAAAGTTTTGAAAGATTCTCTGCAGCTCTCTGTTGGTGTGAGATGTGCAAGTGTTCTGATAGCTTTCTTTTGCAGGATTATCATTCTGTCCATGTTTTGCTTGGTTGTATCACCCCATACTGACAATCCGTATCTGATGTGTGATTCCACAAGTGCATAGTAGGCTGTTTTTGCCATATCTAGCCCTCCAATCCACATCAGTCTTCTCACCACATAAATGCCTGACCCTATCTTCACCTATGACGCTAATCAAAATGCACCGGCCACCATACTACTACGTCACTGCAATGTTACTCTTAATCGATGTTTCTTTCTGCCGCACCCTGTATAGTTAATTATTTAGCTATACATTAAACATCTATCTTATTTGGTAATACATTTTCATGTAGCTGCTAACTAAGAAAAATATTATTATTGAATAAAATTTGCTTATTTTAACAGAGATTTCTGGAAGGGTTTTTATTTTTTATAATAACCTTATAGCTGAAGATATTAAAAAGAGGTTGAACATTGAGGATATTTTGTACCTATTTTAATGTACACCTCCTTTAGTGAGCTCTGATTATCTGAAAAAACAAAGAAAGAATGACAGTTCCATTTGTGGTAATGTTTTTCAGAGTAGAATTATGCAAATAGAGAAAGTTATTGCAAGACAGGTTGGAATGTTGTGTAGAGACCTACTAATGGTGGTGTACAATAAATAAACCGTACAACTGGGTCAATAATTAAGGCACATGAATTGTAGGCCAGCAATATTGTTAACTAACTGTCATGCTTATTTATTTTACCACAGCCTTAAATTATGGACTATGAAACCATCAATAATCAGCTCATATTATAGGAAGAACACATTCTTAACACGTTCACCATGATGCCTTGTTAGTAATGAAAAATATTTCTTCACAAAACTACAGTGTGCGCCACTGGTGGTACATGGCAAACTTTTTAAAACCCCGGCATGAGTTACCTGTGGCACTCACTTCAATGGTGACAATTCTTGTTATAAGCTGCAGCAGGGTTTTATTTGAGTGTTGTATATATCTTAAGTGTGTCTTATACTAAATAATTAATTGCAATTCAATAAATCTCCTAAAACTGTTAAAGTTGAAAATCTTTGTTTGTTAATTGATTTTGATGAGTTAAAAATGTATTTATTATAATGTTATCTTTATTAATTTTACTTATTTGTTTTATTTATTGTTGTTTATTTATATTTATTTTGGTATGTTTATTATAGACGTTATTTAATAACTTGTTGGAACTTATTTGCTAAGTATTATAGAATGTTTATTATGATATTGTGATCATTAATTTAAGTTTTTTATGTAAATATTGTGCTCCGGTTGATCTTCAGAGAAATTTTACTTGTCTCAAACCACTATATATTTATTCTGGCAGAACTTTAATATATTTATTCTGCTATAATGTAATTGGGATATCCTGTTTTATAGCAAGAAAATAAAATAAATATGGACTGTGGTGGTGGTGCACGTTTCAGTGAATTTTTACCAGGATTTGCATAATGTAAAACTACATTGGTAGTTGAAATAAGGTTTTTATCTATATATATAAAAGCCAACCAAATACCACTCACTTACTGACTCACTCACTGATCGCTCTACAGCCCAAACGGTAACACCTAGGAAGCTGACATTTTTACACAATATTCCTTGCATACTGAATGCGTGCAATAAGAAAGGATATTGGGAAATTCCAACTCTAAGGGGGGTGCCAAAAAGCCCCAAAAGCGTAGTGTAATCGATCCAGTTTTTTGGCTCTACTGGCTTAACCGTTCACCGAATTTAAAATTTGACAGAAATTCGCTAGTCTGGAATTAGATTATCTACAACTTTGGTCTCTTGCCTTTTTTTCATATCTCGCACCGTTTGGCTTAAAAAAGCACAAACTTCCAATATTTGATCAAAAAGTGGAGAAATCCCGCTGTTTTTGGCAAATATTTCTCTAATAATTAGTTGGTTTAACTTTTTTAACACATAGTATTATGGTAAAGAATGTAGTTTTCAACACTTTCAACAGCTTTAGTGCCATAACAGCCCAAAAACAATATTTAAAAATAAATATGAAAAGCAATATTTCGGCCATAAGTGCTGCATTTGACTAATTTAATTAATTTTGATAGCCGGTTTTTTTCTTATAGTGTTTTAGTTTTGGGAATAAGATAACGTTACCAGGATAAAATAATATATTATTTCTTTACTAATTCTGACCAACTATAATAACTTTATGTCTACAATGATAGGACCTAGGATATTGAACCGTTGCACGTATATCTAGCTATATTACATTTTTATATAACGACTTTTGTAGTCACTTGAGTAGCTACTGATCTAAATTTAACGAAGGTTGTTTAGTTAGCTGTTTTTACTTATATAAAACTAACAGTTAAAGAGGGTGTGATGCATAAAATTGATGTGATAACACACCTCCCTCCCTCAGAGAACAGACATTCTTGCACACAGTGTGGTTTGTTCAGTCCAGTTGCTGTTCTGTTACAGACCACTTCCGTGCTTTCTATACTACTATTCCTGTTGGATTCAGTTTAAAATATTATTTTAAATTTCTTATTAATTCTTACCTTTCTTTTATTTTCAATTAACTTACCGCTAAGTAATTAAGTAAATAACCGTAGCAAAGCACGGGTACTCGGCTAGTTTTATAATAAGTAAGTCACAAGATATAAGTGTGTCATACTGAATAGTTTGTCTGTTAAAATAACAAGATTTTAATGAATTTTGTTTAAACTACAAGGCACGTTGTAACAATTTTTATTTTTCAGGCACACTCGATTTTATTATTATCATTCAACAAACTCATGTACAGTATAACGATTATATCAAAAGTTTATTGTACAAACATTTATGAAAATTTGAATTGTTGAGCTTGAAATTTTTAGCATAGTACTATTTTAGCATAGTATAGTTGATAAAACTGCACTTATTTGATTGTTCAAAGATTTGTAGCGTGTACCACTGGTGGCGCACATTGTGGTGAACGTGTTAAACGCCATTTTAGCAAATATGTAACAAATACTACATAACTAACTACTATAGAATCATTATGTTGGATAAAAATAAACAAGACGTGGTGGGTCTTATAAACCCAATAAAAAACGCAAATCAATATTAAATCCACAACGTAACAAGTTAAAATTTGTTGAATCTTCCTTCCTTTTTCTAAAATCAAGATTGTACGAAATCTTTAAATTAAAATAGAATTAGTCAACGTTTGGTAATTGCATCGTTGACCAATCATAGTTCAAATTTTTCATACAATCCTAGAAACTTTAAAATTTAAGGTTAGATTATAGGTAACCAAGCCAGAAATTAATATAATAGGAGAGAACTTACCTGAGAAGACAAGTCCACAAACATAAAGCAACAGATGCAAAATAGTAGACAAATGTTCATGCCAGCAGACAAAACTGGAACTTAGTTATTCTCTCTCTGACTCTGAAGAAGGTGCTAGTGGCAACATTTGTGTAATGCGTTGTGCCTTATGTGTTTTCTTGTGTTAGGGCTGCTTGACTTGACAGATAAGTTTACTTAAACCCAATACCAATGGTATTATTACCACCTTCTGTCTTAATTATAAAATAAACTTTAGTCATTATAAATTTAGATCTACAATACAAGTGAAAGTCGCAACAAAAATTTACTGCAATATAAGTACAAAAATCTTTATGAATTTCGATTTTGTAAAGCACGTTAACCATCCTCAGACCAGAGGTATTCACAAAGGAAGATCTTTTCTGATTCCTTTATGAATCATTCTGATCTGAGGAAGGTAAATGAGGTTTACCAAAATCGATCAACACAATACTTGTACATTTTATACTTAAGTTGTAATAAATTTGTATTGAGTGATGTTCACTTGTAATGTATTTCTTACAATGTAATATGCTTTTTTTCATTTGGTCCTTGGTGGGATTTTGATGGATTTAAATGAAAGATATTTAATATTCCACAAATTTTTAATGAAATTATTTTCGCCTGTCAGCATATTCAGATTATAAAACCAAATTGTACAAAAATAAATATGTTTCATCTAAAAAGTAATATGCTGATTATGAAACAACTCAGATCTATAGTCATAGTTAAATTAAAATTGAGGTGGATGGATACGGTCACCATGTAGTCAAACATCGATAGTCCAGTCACTGAAGGTGAAAATGAGGTAAAACCTCTGAAAGTTTTCAAGAAAGAACAAATTTTCTGAAAATTTGGGATTAGGCTCGTCTTACTCTCTACTTCAAAAGTTATATGAGTGCAGGTTGGGCTTTTTGTTTTAAGGGGGTGAAAACCACCCCTTATTGTAATATATAGGAAAACTATAAAACAAATTAGTATGTAACATATTTTATGATAAATATATCTTATATAACGTTAATTACTGGCCCTTTGAGATGCTACAAAATGTTCTTACAAAATACTGTTTTTATTCAAATTTTGACAAAAACGTATTAAACCCTATTAGCGGTGGCTTGCTTATTTCTGTTGGTTAAGTTCGTGCGTTAAGTGGCGGCCCGCGTATTTATGTCGGTTACTTCCAATATCATCAATGATTGATGCCTTGTATCCATTTGCAATATTGGAAGTAGAATAAAAATTAAAATAGAAAATCAAATTTGAGACGATAAACGAACAACACTTAAAAAAGAAAAATCGGATAAAGAACAAAAGAAGTACATATTCCTCCATTACAGTGGACCGTTTATACAAAAAGTTGGTAATAGATTTAAGATATTCAATTTATCAGTAGCTTTTAAGACTTGTAATACTATGTCCAACATTTTACACCTGAATATTGAAAGTGAAGATAAATTCAATAATTTAGGAATATATAGGATTAACTGTAATGATTGTAATATGTTTAACATAGGTCAGACTGTACATTTTAACAAAATATATAAAAACCATGTCTCTGCTTTTAAAAACAAGAAACCTGAATGATCTAATGTAGCTAAACACCTTCTGAATTGTACCCACAGTTTAAATAAAATAGATGAAAATGTAGATTTTCTAAAAGTTTGTAAGAAGGGTCGTATTATGAATGCCTGGGAAGAGTTATTTATTAAAAAAGAAAATTTAAGATCGTGATAAATAATGAATAAACAGGTTAATTTTGATTCCGAAACAGTTTTTAATAATGTATTTTCAGCGACTACCATACCAAATACCACTTTATGTGTATGTGGGGTGGGTGGGTCATTGGGGCTTGTGAGACCCCTTGGTAGTAGTAAAAGATCAACTCATTGGGTTCATACTACAAGCCCGAATGAGTAGTAAAAGATGTAGCACCAAAAGATCAAGCATGGAATGTTCAAAATGCACACACTCACACACACTCAAACTATGCACTCCAAAATTTTAAAAATACCATACTCCGACTATAGTCCGCAATCATACAAATTATTTTTTAGTCATAAATCTGTTTAATTTTAAGATAGTTTATCCATTAAGAACTCATTTTAAAGGAAATGTTGTGAACTTTAACCTCAAGTAAAATTAGTTTTTTAAAACCTTTAACTTTAAAAACAATTACGGTTTAAAGGGTTCGAAATGAGTACTTTTCGCTCAGTATGCAAAGGTTTGCACGGCCATATTTCATTCCGTTTTCATGCTACATAAAGCTTTAAAGCAGATAAATGTTCAGTGAAAAAGCCGCTAAGTTTGTTTTAATGACAACATTTAACGAATATTTATTAGTTTTGAAATTATTTAAACAAAAAGGCAATTTCTAAAATTTTCAATTACTTTTGTTTTTATTTTAATAGTTTATATTTTTAAAATTATGTGTTCTAAATAATTAAAACTTATGGAACTTATAACTAACGTATAATTAAAGTAAATTATCGTTGGATTCTGATAAATTATAACTATATTAGAAATGGCTCCAGTTTTATTCCCAATTTCTTTATAAAAAATATTCGTTACCTTGACTTTTTTCAATGTAACTTCGTAAATTTTTGTTCTATAAACTTCAATAAGAGCTTAAATTAAAGCAAGCTCTTTATACTTTAAACAGAGTCACTTAAGTATTTTTGTAAAAGCTACTCATTTTTCCGTTATTTTATATTGAATCTCTCAGAAAGTTAACGTCTAATAAAAAGTCTTCTTCAAGGAGATGTAACTCTCACGTGATAGAACATAATACAATAAAAAATAAACCGTTTCATTTGGTTTTTTATAAAATTTATTTTTGATGAGAACAATTATTATTTTTGTAGATCATAAGATTTTCGAGTTATTCGTGAAAAACTGTTGAAAATCATGTTTTCTCTTGCAATCATGTTTTCTCTTATAAGGTTTTCGACAAACATAAGACATTTTTTATTTAAAATTAGTAAATCTACCGATTCTAGGTGTTATTTGGAATTTTTAGTTTACCACCCTTGAGAGGGGGCAGAGTCACCCCAAGGGGGAGGGAAACGCATATTGGCAATATATAACTTTTGTTGTATGGGTTATTTTACAACTATCTTGAAAACTTTCAGAGTTGGAAACCTTCGGTGACTGAACTATCAGAGCACTACTGAACAGCAAAACCCCAACTTATTTAATAATTTATTAGATACTTTCAAATTTATAATTTCAGCTTTCAATTTTAGCATTTTCACTGCTTTACTGAACATACTTAAATAACAAAAGTATTGGAGCTGAAGACTTTCAACCATTCTATTAACAATTCTTTTATTCCATTAAAGAGTAAAGAAGAAAACTAAGTACTTAACATAAAAATATTATATTTTTAATATTTTAGATTTATATTACAAGGTTACAATTTTATTTGGATGTAACAGTTTACTTGCAAGTAAATAATTTGTACATCATACCAATGTATTTTTTTCTTTTTTATGTTGTGTCCTGGATCAGATTGCCCTCCTTCGACATCGTCAGGTGTATGTACTCGCCATTCTACTGATAGATCTACATCTGGATTCGGAAACGCAACCTCCGAAATAATAACTGAACCAAAGAAACCCAAAACTGGTGCTCAACGTCAAAAGGAATATAAAGCGCGTAAAGCTGCCGAAAAATCACCAACTCAACACAAATCTAGCTATATCAACTACTCGAGGAGGATCATGTATCGATATGATCTTCACTCGCCATATTGACAAGATTGATTGTAAACATTATGTAAGTTACTTCAGCTATCACAAACCAATATTGGCCACAACTTCTAATGATTGTATGGAACAATAAAATTTAAAAAGTAAAGATATATTTATATTTTTAAGATATGTTTATATTTTTTGTAATTCCTTACATGAAATCTAAAATTCGTTGTTTTCGGAGAAATACATTTGCAGAAATTATTAAAAAGGAGCCAGCAAACAGAAAAAGCGCAGCTAGTCTGGTTTTATAAACATTTTTTTGTTTGATTATATTTTTGGATCATAATATTAACATTTCTGGGAAACATACATTATTTTTGTTAACTGGTAGCGACAGTTGCTATTGAAAAGAAATATTACTACGGTAACTTAGGAAATATTTAGTAATAAATGATAAAAAAGTTACCTCTGTTTTGTTCCGCCACCAATCTTGAGTTTTTTTTGGCACAACTGGTTTCGAGATTGACCTTCATCTTCAGGTGTACTTGGGCTTCACTTAAGACACTAAAGTTCAAATTCTTCAACTTGACCGTTTGAGTTTGAATCACCAATGGTAGATGTAGAGGGGGTAGGTGATTCATGGTGAGGGTGGTATTACAACACAGAAAACACAATAGAAAATTAAACAATACAGTAAAGTAAGGTTGGCAACACCACCCTCCCATTATTCACCAACCCCTCTAAATCTACCATTGGTTATTCAAACTCAAACGGTCAAGCTGAAGAATTTGAACTTAAGTGTGTTAAGTGAAGCCCAAGGACACCTGAAGATGAAGGTCATCATTTGAAACCGGTAGTGCTGAAAAAACACAAGACTGGTGGTGGAACAAAACAGAGGTAACTTTTTTACCATCGTTGTTAATTTCAACCAATCAGGATATCCTGATAGCATAATAATGGAAATATTTAGTGCCTGTTTGCTAACGTTCACTTATGAATGTTTTAGCTTTCTAATGAACAAAGTGTATAATATTTAGATCTTCAATGTAACCCACTGTCTGCCATAAGTGTTACAGGTAATTTGAATGAATTTAAATATGAGGACGAGAATTTAGCAAAAAATATGTTGTGAAGGGTTCTAATCTGGTAATAGTAAGCTATTATTTCCTGTAATCCTTGTAGTTAGATATGATCTCTTGAGTACTGAAATTTATAAAGCCTGCAATTATTATTTTTTTAAATGTATTTTTAAGTGCTGCCTATGTTTGGCTTTCTTGGTTTACTTAAAACGTTTCTTATCTTAATGTTCTTTTAGCTTTATACGTATTTTTTGTTTTATTACTGAATAATATTCCAGCTATTTCTTTATACACCAGGAAATGTTATTACAGTTTGCTCTAATATTTACTCATAACTACTAAGGGTCATGATGCAAAGACGAATATGACGCCTTGGCATAGTCATTGTAAAAACATTCAGCTCGGTGGTAGTCAACGTATTTAAGATGTTTGATACGTTATATTAATTATAATCAATGATTACTGAAACCACGATAAGTAGAAGTATCACGACAAGACTGCGCAGTAGACTGTGATATCACATGGGGGAAAACAGCTGATTTGTTTTTTCTATTAAATACCGGTAACTAAATCTACCAATTTCATAAAAGCATTGAACTAAATAGTAAACAATTTATTTACCAGTTATCAGCTGGAATTCTAACAAGGGAAATTAGAACAGTATTTTTGTGTTTATTTTTACCACTTCGCCCATGTGACATCATAGGCATGATACCTACCACCTTCTTTTCTAGGGACTGTGACTAAAACTAACTAAATCAATTATGATAAGGCTTTTTTAAATTTAATTTACTATAATTAGTGTAAAAGATAAATTAAAAAGTTAATTTATTATATAAGGTGTTACTAAAAAGTGGGGCTGGCTATGCATTTTCAGATTCTATGTGTGATACTAAGCTAAAAATGAAGAATAATATTTGTCAATTTCTGCTTTGTTTAGCAGCTAGACACCATTTGTTTTTTTTTTTTTCATAAAACAATTTATTTCTTTGTTGTTATCTTTACGATTGTTACAAAACTCGGTAAATAGGTTCATGTTAGAAAGTAGTATTTGATAAAAAAAAACTGTTAAATTATCTTGATTATTTTCTAATTTTATCTTGATTATTTTAGAAAATTACGGCCATTTTGTTTTTTATTTTAACAAATATCTAAAACCACTGATTTTATAAAAATTGTGTAAGACACAAAACAGTTTTTTAAATAACGTTGTCTTTCTAATTATACCTCATTTGTAAAAATCGGTTAAGAAATAACAATTTAATGAACTAACATTAATTCACGTGCAGTTCAAATACTGTACTGTCAAATTAGTAGCCTTTTAGTTTGCATGTGAATTAATGTTAGTTCATAAAATTGTTATTCCTTAACCGATTTTTACAAATGAGGTATCATTGGAAAGGTAAAGTTATTTAAAAACTGTTTTGTGTCTTATACAATTTTTATAAAACCAGTGGATTTTAGGATATTTGTTAAAATAAAAAGAAAATGGCTGTAATTTTCAAAATAATCAAGATAAATTTAGAAAATAATCAAGATAATTTTAAAATATTTTTGTATCAAATACTACCTTCTAACATGAACCCATTTACCGAGTTTGGTAACAATTGTAAAGATGTAAATTAACAACAAAGATATAAATTGTTTTATGAAAAAAAACAAAATGGGGTCTAGTTGCTAAACAAATCAGAAATTGAAAAAAATATTATCCTCCATTTTAGCTTAGAATCACACATAGAGTCTGAAAATGCATAGCCAGCCCCACCTTTTTGTTACACCCTGTATAATTTATTGCCTACATATAATACAATTAAAATTATGTCTAGACAACGCATAAATGTATATTTTAGATGAAATCAATATAGTTAAATTCATAATTTTATATTAGAGTCATCGTGTCAATGAGTGCCCCTTATTGTTTATTCTTTTTGAGCCTTAAGAATCTGCAGAGGCTGTCAGCCATGTTGGTTTTAATTGCATAAGAACAATGTTATTTACGAATCCATATTTTTTTTGTTATTTATTGACCAAAAGTTGTGTATGAGGTGTCATTTTAAACGTTACATATTGCGCATTGGGTTTGCTTATCATATTTTGAATACATATGCTTAGTTTTGAAAAATAGGTGAAAATAAAAATTTCAAACTAAATATTTTTGTCTATAAAACTAATTAGGAATTTGCAAAGTAATTCCATCGTGCAATTTCATCCTTGATCATATGCAATTTGTTTGGAAAAATCCCTTTAAAAATAACTGTTTAGTTTGGATACGCCTGATCGTATGTCTGGTTTGAAAATAACATTGTTCTTATGGAATTAAAACCAACATGGCCAACAGCCTCTGCACCCTTAAGTAGACTATCACAGGATACTTCACTCTTAAATGAGTAAAATTAAAATTTTTAATACAAGTTCAAGCTACAATCATAAATGAAGTTTGTGTGAAAATAAACATTTTCCATGACATTTAATTCTTACCAAATAGATAATTTTACAGAGTTTTAATTTTTTAAACATTTTATTTTACAAATTTCTGGGACTATTACACCTATATTGAACTACTACATTCAAATTAAATGGTCTGGTATCTCTTCCTTTAAAAATTAAAGTGTATGCCAAATGAAGACTATGCCTTTTAAGATACAGATTAATTAAATTAAAATATTTTACTTCTATGGCATTCTCAGAGATTTAGAAAGTAGAAAAAAATGTATAAAACTTGACTTTAGATCATCCTACCACAGTATAAAACACGCAGTAGCGACACTCCCATTGCATGCTGTGGAACTAGTGTGACGCTAGCACTCCTAAAGGCAGGAGCATACAACACATCTCAGTACCGTTGTTTTGCATTGTGTCTTTCAAATAAGTGGAATATATCAATACAAAAGGGCCATGACAGATTATTTGACATTTACTAATAACAGCTGTGGATGTAAATACAAAGCAGAAATATGCACTTTCCTGCTTGTTTCTGTGCTTGTTGCACATTTTTAAACTGGAGTGTCGCTATTGGGTATTTTATACTGTAACTTTTATTTCCAAAGAGTACCACACAGTTATAGAACATACGTTTATTTAAGCTAGCTAAGGTGTAGGACTGATAGAAATATTATAGATTACAATAGATTCATTTAATATTGAGATTTTATGGGGTTCTTGAATCAGCAAATATCTTTACTCCAATCCTCCAGGGAGGGCAGTTAAATGAAACTGAAAATTTGTCATATTCTCAAAGACTTTTGTTATAATACAAGTTAATCTACTCTTTCTCAGGAGTAGGCTGTTTGGTAAGAAATGTTTCGTTATTGCTGAAGTACCATCTACTAAAGAACAGTTACGTTAAGTGTTAGTTAGTTTCAAGTAATATTTAATGTATGTATGTGGCCATCATTACATAATTAATTCTGACACCTGAACTCGTATGTTTCAATTGAGGATTCCTAAGTAAATGTTTGTAAAAGTGATACAGAAAATACTTGGACGTTAGCACCTCATGTTGTCAAGTCAAGTCATAAACATCTTTATTTACATAAACTTCAAGTTTAGTAATGGCATCAATAGTTACAAAATGATAAATGTTTAAATCTAAGTCTTTATCTGGTGGTCTTCAGTCTTCCATTAGTAGAATTCTTTCATTATGTTATTTACAGTTGTTGGAGCTGATTGTTCAGAAACTCATCCTCCGAGAAGAACGGTCGGTCCAGAAGCCATGACGTCAGGTGCTCCTTGAAGTGTCTGGGCTGTTCTCTCTTGAGGTGCTCTGGTAAGTTGTTGAAGTACAGAGCCCCTTTGTAGGATGGCTTCCGTTCAAACAGGATGATGTTGAAGTTGGTGGCATTTCTGGTGTTGTAGTGGTGTACATCTGTATCTTGGCTGTGTTGTTGTGGTGGTGTGGGTGATGACTTCTCTTATGAAGAAAGAAGTTGTTGTGAGGATATTTAGGTTCTTGAAAGATTCTCAGCAACTGTCCCTGTAGTTTAGATTGGCCAGGCATCTAATTGCTCTCTTCTGCTTAACAAGTACTCTTTCTAGGTTGGCTTTTGTGTTCCTCCCCACGTTGCAATGCCGTATCTGAGGTGGGATTCAAGTAGAGCAAAGTAAGCAACCCTGGCCAGCTCTGGATTGCATACTTGATTGGTTCTGCATATGATGTAAAGACTTGAGCTTAATTTCTTGCAGAGTTGGTCGACATGGGGTTTCCAAGATAGCTTGGAGTCAACTATGATGCCTAGGTATTTTGTAGTGCTTTGTGTTTGTAGTCCCGGCATTGAAATATCTGTGTTGTTATGTTTGGTAGTGAAGGTCATCTGTACTGTTTAGGCTTCATTTAAGACAAGGTCATTGGAGGAGCAATATTCCTTCGCTCTTTGGAGTTGCATATTTTCTTTCCCTGCCAATCTTTCCATTGTTCTGTCGGCAAACATGAGAATTGTGTCATCTGCATACATGATGGTGTGTCCATCCTCCCCTATCCAGTCAGGTAGGTCATTTGTGAGAAGGAGGAACAGGACTGGACCAAGTACTGATCCCTGCGGCATGCCTCTTTGTATGGCTACAGATTTGGATTGGACCTTGTATTTTGTGTTGTTTTTTATGCATGATATCTCCACAAGCTGTTTCCTATTACTAAGGTAACTTTTGAACCACTCTGCTGCTCTTCCTCTCACGCCTAGATTTTCTAGTTTAGATATGTGGAGTTTGTGGTTTAGGCAATCGAAAGCCTTACTGAAATCCAGGAATAGGCTTGTGGATGTGCCGCCTTCTTCTAGTTGGTCTAGTACATATTCAGTTAGTTGTATTAAGGCTGTGGCTGTTGATCTGCCTTTGAGGAACCTGTGCTGTTGACTATTGAGGAGGTTATGTTCTTGAATGTGTTGTAGGAGCTGGGTGAGAACTATCTTTTAAATTATTTTTGAAAAAGTTGCTATTAGGGACATTGGTCTATAGCTATTTCTTTCTGTAGTTGGTCCACTTTTGTACTTCGGGTAGACTTTGGCTATTTTCAGTTTGTCTGGTAACGTCCCTTGCAAGAGTAATTTGTTTGTTAGATCTGTCAGTGGTATTGGTATTTCATTTTTGCAGTTTTTAGAGATTTTGGCTGATATCTCATCAATTACAGATGTGTTTTTCGTTTTTAGTGAGTCAATGGTTTTTTGCACTTCTTCTTGTGTGACCGGTCTACACTGGAGAATGTGGTGTGTTATTGGTAGGGAGTTCGGTATGATATTGGTTCTATTGTTATTGTTTTTAGGAGTGTTCTGTCAGCTATTATTGAAAAAAAATCATTAAAACAGTTCGACACTTCTGATGGGTTGTCTATTGTTTTGTTGTTAAATTGTAGGTGGATTTGGTTTGCAGTATTTGATTTTTCTTCCCTTTCCTGGTTTATTGTTTACCATAGTGCTTTAGACTTGTTTTCAGCCCTGTTAATGTGGACTGTGGAGTTTTCTTTCTGGAGGGCTTTTAGATGTTGGTCATACTCCTTTTTCTTTATGGCTGTTCTGGCTTTGTCTTCCGGTAGCCCTGTTGTTTGCTGCTTTTCAAGGACTTTTATATATTCGTTTTTAAGCCTAATGTACTCTTGATCCCAGCAAAGTTCTTTTGTGCTGTCTAGCTCTTGACGTCTTTAGAGGGCAGACTTGGTTTAGTAATGCCTGAATGATGTTGCTGAAGTGCTTGTAGGTAGGCTTCATTCACATCATGAACCTAAAACCACTTCTGTCATTTTGCTGATGTATGATAGAAAAAGTGTTTTTGTCCTTTAAGAATTATTCTCCACATCTTCCCTTATGGCTCGGCTAATGGGGAGTAAATTAGAAATAATTGGGTACTAGGACAGAATTCTGTGTCACTAATGAAAAAAAAACAAAGAAAGGTTGAAATGTAATATTAAGGCTTCATTTTTACACAAGAACAAAAAGGAAAACCAGATAAAACCATTAGAAAGGTAAATTAGTGGAAATAACCAATTCAAGAAGCCTAGCCCACTAAACAACAACAATAGATAGTTGCATATAACATTGTGATGGGCTCATGTTCCTACAGTTAAGCCGGGTGCACATTACTGACTATCGCAGAAGTGTGTACATACCACAATTCTTGGAATAGTCAGACCACTAGAACAGCTCCAGTCAATACGGTTCACACTGTGTGGTACACTGTTATGACTACCGCCGACTCCTCAGTTCAGTTATAGGCAGTAAATATATGTTGAGTGATAATGGAACTGGAATAGGTAATTCAGTGCAAAGAGTGTATATGTAGTCTAGACTCTAGACAGATTGTCCGTTGGCGAATAAAAACTGGAAGATAATTTTGGGCTTATCTCTTTTTAAGTACTCTACAGTAATAGTACTGTATTTTGAGTCAATAAGTTTACTGATTACACTGTAAACTCCAAGATGTCCAAAGTTTTTTAGTACAATTTCATGTTAGAAAGGTTATTCAATAAACTGATTAGCTTGTTAATACCTAGAAAATTACTCTTGTAAGATTGGTTATTACTCCAGAAGAACGCTTGTCCACCACAATCATGTGAAGTTCTATTGAAAATGATAATTATGTAATATTATGATATTAAAAGTCAGAAATTTATAGTTGCATTCTAAAATATGTTATATTGTAATAATTAATATTTTAATAGCCTAATTTATTTAAGTAAATATAATGATTTTTTTTCCATTAATTTCTGTAAAATATACGATTATATTATTCATCAACCGAATAAAAGCAAGCATAAGTTACTCATAAATATTAATTAGGCTCACACAACTTATACATTATACTCATTACTCATAGAAATAATATAGGTTAAGTTACCTTTTTTTTTTTTCCGTCAACAGTTCTTCTTTCATAAATGTGCTATGTACATTTCAAAGCGTAGAGCTTCATCATCAGGCTTTCCAAAAACGTCACATTTACATACTAAACATTAAAAACATTTAAAATATAAACTAAAACACTCAAACATATTAACACAGTACATTTGCCGGCCGGCGATAGACACCAACTGATGACCAATGAAGTTGGTGAACCATTGGTCATCAGTTGGTGTCTATCGCCGGCCGGCAAATGTACTGTGTTAATATGTTTGAGTGTTTTAGTTTATATTTTAAATGTTTTTAATGTTTAGTATGTAAATGTGACGTTTTTGGAAAGCCTGATGATGAAGCTCTACGCTTTGAAATGTACATAGCACATTTATGAAAGAAGAACTGTTGACGGAAAAAAAAAAGGTAACTTAACCTATATTATTTCTATAATATAACAGTTCTGGAGGCTAATAAAACAAAATGAATAAATCAATACTCATACTTTATCTCTTATTTTTCAAATAGGGAAACATGATTTTTTGGATATTGTAAAAATCTATTATTATTAGTTTCAAAAATAAAAAAAAAAAGATTTAATCATCAGTTATTAATGTTAAATATGCATTAAAATTTACATATAACACATTTATAAATATTTACCATGTCATATCTCACACTTATACTGTATAGTACTGTATGATAAATGTAATATAATATAAAATATGTATATAAATACAATTTATTATATTTTGGCGTTTGTAAGAATGTTCAGGCTATTGTTAAATCTATTGTGCTGATTCAATTTCAATAATAAAACACCCAGTGTCAAATTCTGACATGTTTACAACAAGGCAAATGTACAAAACTGTTCCATTCCACTCTGGACTTGCATGCACCAGTCTTGATCAGCTAGATCCACGGAGCAGGAGTACCACTGAAGGAAGGTGAAAACTACTGCGACAAAACGCGTCGGTAGTGTGCACTGACGGGCGGGATTGCTATGCAATCAAATGAAACTTGACTGAGCTGCGCTATTCCAAGAATTGTGGTATGTACACACTACTGTGATAGTCGTTATTGTGGTGTGTACACACTACTGTGATAGTCGTTATTGTGGTGTGTACACACTACTGTGATAGTCGTTATTGTGGTGTGTACACACTACTGTGATAGTCGTTATTGTGGTGTGTACACACTACTGTGATAGTCGTTATTGTGGTGTGTACACACTACTGTGATAGTCGTTATTGTGGTGTGTACACACTACTGTGATAGTCGTTATTGTGGTGTGTACACACTACTGTGATAGTCGTTATTGTGGTGTGTACACACTACTGTGATAGTCGTTATTGTGGTGTGTACACACTACTGTGATAGTCGTTATTGTGGTGTGTACACACTACTGTGATAGTCGTTATTGTGGTGTGTACACACTACTGTGATAGTCGTTATTGTGGTGTGTACACACTACTGTGATAGTCGTTATTGTGGTGTGTACACACTACTGTGATAGTCGTTATTGTGGTGTGTACACACTACTGTGATAGTCGTTATTGTGGTGTGTACACACTACTGTGATAGTCGTTATTGTGGTGTGTACACACTACTGTGATAGTCGTTATTGTGGTGTGTACACACTACTGTGATAGTCGTTATTGTGGTGTGTACACACTACTGTGATAGTCGTTATTGTGGTGTGTACACACTACTGTGATAGTCGTTATTGTGGTGTGTACACACTACTGTGATAGTCGTTATTGTGGTGTGTACACACTACTGTGATAGTCGTTATTGTGGTGTGTACACACTACTGTGGTAGTCGTTATTGTGGTGTGTACACACTACTGTGATAGTCGTTATTGTGGTGTGTACACACTACTGTGATAGTCGTTATTGTGGTATGTACACACTACTGTGATAGTCTTAGAATTAAGTTAAGTGGTACAGTAATGTATTTTACTTACTAAAAAAGATGATATTCTGTTACAATAGTTAGATTATCTACTGTCAAGTTTTATACCCTACATTCATTTTAAGTCTCTTAAGAAATCTCCAAGCGGCAACTTATCAAGCTTCAACTTACAGTTTACAGCAATCCCGATGCTTTAAGTAATCGAGAATTGGCTGCTACCTATTTCTACCTGCTTCCTAACATAGTCTAAAAATGGACGACTCAGTAATGTTTTGTTTACATTAATTTTTAATTAGTTACTTCTGGAAACAATTTAGTATTGAATTACAGGTTATATTTTGTAAATATACAGTATCTATATATTGGTTCTTTATTTGTGTTATATGTTTAGTATGAAGTGTGTAGATTTTCAAGATTCAACTACAACATTTGAAACTGATATTATGTGATAAATATAAGTACACTTTTATTCTTGGCTTTTAGTGAACTGTAAACAGCCTTATAAACATATCTTATATTTTTTTTTTAAATAACGATGAGTGGAGTAATTTTAGAAATTTCATATTTTTCCCTTTATTTTGCTAGTAAATTTATGTTTTATACATGCATTATATTTAACTTTAGCTCCTTTTTACAACGGAATCATTAAATATTTGATAAAAAACTGTTTTTAGGATTTTTTGTTTTTAACTGCTCATTTCTTAGTATAAAATTATTTGCAAGCACTTATGTAATCATATTATTATTTTCTCTTAGTTTCTTATCAACAAAACGAGAACAAAATCATATGTCGGTTGTAAATTTATTTTATAATAAATGTTTTCTCAAGCACCACCAACACTGTGAAAAATTGCTCAACATATGACTTGGAGAAATTGCTCAAAATATGGAGAAACATATGACCACAGTACTGAGAGAGTATAATACAAAATTAGTGTTATGAAATGTAATCTAGTTTTAAGGTAACATCGTCAATGTTTGTTACAATAGTCTACCATACAAGTGTCATGTACGGGATACATAGTATAACAGGTTTGGTGCATTCTTAAATATAAAATCCTAAATGTAATAGATGTTGATTGTCTTTATATGGTGTAACAAACAGTAAATCACGACCATCTATGTATAATGGCACAAGTATCACAGTCTTGAATGAAGGCCACAGGAATACCATCTTTACATAAACACAACCATGCATTTTGAACTATAAACATGTTTTACCCAGCTGTAACACTTGTTGATGATGTAAAATGTTAATTAATACAATATACAATTTTCTTCTAAAATTATGACAAACTATTAAAAACTGTAAGTTAACTATTTATCCAACTACACATTAATGTTGTTTTTCAATAAATAATTAATTGTCTTAATACTATAATTTTACACATTTGATCACTCTCAAACTAAATATATTAAATACTGATGTATTTATAAAGCTAATACATTATTCAAAAGTAGTAAAAAATCTGTAGGTACCTCAGTTATTTGTTGATAATTTATCAACAAACTAATAAATACATAACATTTGAGTACTTATCCACTGTTGCTTTATTCAAAACAAGTATATTTTAATATCTTTTGAATTTGGTTCTAGTATAAAAACAAATTAACAAGTCATCAGGGTGTCTTCAGACTTTTGATGAACCAAGTAGTTTGGCTTATAACCCCGAAACAGTTATTAACTATAGTCCAGCCGTTCTAACTTTACCTCTGAGGGGAGCACAACGTTGTATATCGAGTGCTTGGCTCCTTCCTGTCCACGGCTTATATGTTTCTGGTCTAGAAATCACAACTAGGGCCTGATAGTTTTTATAAGTTAAAATTGTCCAATTCACTTCATTTTTTGATATTTGTAAACAGTTAACGGAGGAGATGATTAAAGCGGCAGGACCGATGGGAATGCAATGGTTATACAGAGTGATGAGGGGGATATGGAAAAGTAAGAGGATACCAAAAGACTGGGAAATGGGCATAATTGTACCAATTTATAAAAAAGGGAACAAACAGAAGTGTGAGAATTATAGGGGGATAACCCTTTTGTGTCAGAGTATGAAGATCTACGAAAGGTTACTGCTTCAAAAAATAAAACCAGTACTGGAAGAAACAGGAAGAGAGGAGCAGTGTGGATTTAGAAGAGGTAGGTCAACAGTAGATGCGATTTTTGTGATAAGGCAAGTGCTGGAAAAGAGATGGGAGTATGGAAAGGATACAGTGATAGCGTTCATAGATTTACAAAAAGCATATGACAAAGTGAAGAGAGAAATGATTTGGGAGAATCTGAGAAGAAGAGGGATAAAGGAGGGGATAATTGAAAGGATTAGGAATCTTTATGAAATATGTAAAAGTAAAGTAAGGATAGAAGAAAAATTCACGCAATCCTTTAAAACAGAGAGAGGTGTAAGACAGGGTAGTGTACTATCACCTTTTCTTTTCAATATGATCATGGATGAAATCATTGCAGGGGTTCAGATGGACAGAAGAGCTGAGGACTTGAAGGTGGTTGCATATGCAGATGATGTAATGATATGGGAGGAAGGAGAAGAAGAGTTGGAGAGAGAGTTGGAGAAATGGGCAGAAGTGGCAAAGAAGTATGGACTGAAGATGAATGTACAAAAATGTAAGGTAATGAAGGTGGGAAGAATGGATGGAGGAAATGAAGATATATCAATTCAAGGGAATGTCCTGGAAAGAGTAGAAGATTTCTGTTATTTGGGTAGTACAATAACAAGCAAGGGTACGATGACAAAGGAAATAGGAAAAAGAATTTGGAAAAGTGGACAGTTTTTCAATCTAGTGAAAAAGATACTATGGAATTGGAATATTGGGAAGGAGGCAAAATTGTTAATGTATAAAATGTATTACCAGCCAATCTTATTATATGGAGTGGAGACATGGACATGGAATAAAAGTGACATCAGCAGATTACAAGCAGCGGAGATGAGATTCCTGAGGGGAATAGAGAAGGTTAGTAGAAGAGACAGAATAAGAAATGAAGTAATCAGAGAGAGGCTGGGAGTAATAACATTACAGGAAACGATGGAAAGAAGGAGGATACAGTGGATGGGTCATGTGAAGAGGATGGAAGATAACAGAATGCCAAAGATAGCCTTGGAGAAACAAGAGGGAGGAAGGAGACCGAGGGGAAGGCCGAGAGGAAGATGGATAGACCAGGTGTGGAGGGATGTGGAGAGAAGGGGACTTCGGAGGGTACAGGTGGAGGAAGAGAAGACGTGGAGAGACAGACAGAAGTGGAAGAGGCTGTGTCAGACGACCTGCGAAAGCGGAAACGTTGACTGATGATGATGATGAAACAGTTAAAGGCTAAAAAGATTTTAATCCCCATTAAAAAAATAAATTTGTACCTTCCTACATTCTTCCCAATTGTAAGTCACTGGATCTAACATTTAGAGGAGAGCTGTGGCGGTCTGGATATGTTGATATGTTAGTAACGTTAGGTATGGATATGGATACGTTAGATATGTTTACAGTTTAGCCCGCAAACCTCAGAGGTAAAGTTAGAACAGCTGGACTATAGCAAACGTCATTATATATGTTCAGTTAAATGCTGAGAGTTAGCTCCTATATCAGTTCTATACTGTCCTACAATAAAACAGATTTGATGGTCCCAAACACCAAGGCAAAAAAAATCTGTAAAATTGCCTGCACAAACTTAATCTCCTCCAACTTGCAGGCTGCAGTGTCTGTTAAAAACAAGTTATATTTAAAGCACAAGTTTTAATTTTTCTGATTTTTTTCACAAATAGCCGTTATTATTTCTTTTAGTTATAAAATTTGTTTGATTTATAAAACAAAATAAATAAATTTATTTGATTGTGTTAGTTTCATGTTTAAACTATTTTAATTATACATTTAACAATAATTCAGCTTGATTGTTTATCAAAGAGTCTCTTTCCATTATTCAATAAACCTTTTGATTTAAAAACCTTAATAGGTTTCAAACACTTCTATTCATTTTTCTGTTGGCAAGCTGTCATTTTATCGTGATTGAAAATAAGGTAACTGACAATATTGTACTATGATATATCTTAAGATGCTAAAATATTGCTTGCTAAAATTGGCTGGATAACAGATTCCAGTTAAGGCAGATAGACTGGACAAATGGGAGGGAGTCCGTCAACCCCCTCCAGCCCTGCAACAAGAAATATACTGTCATACAACGGCTTCTCTAACATATTGTTTGATATTTCACAAAAGTAAATGGTACATTCACAGAGAAGAAAGAAACAGAGTGAATTAAATTTGTGTCGAGTACTTATTTCTCCAATTTGCCATGCCTGTGGTAGGGCCAGCACCTTATCAGTCCCTTTATTCCTCCAAATCCTCAAGGATAAACATAGCATTTATTATTACAGAATTATAAAAATGTATAATTGTAATCTTAACATATAAAAATTAATACCTGAAATTTGACTGACTACAATGCTCACTGTGACAATCCTAATGGTGCCTGTCCTGTCATGGTGGGTTTACTTAACACAATCCTAGTTGTTTCCTTAGGCAATGGATGAGCCATTATTCTGGCTGACTACAATGCTCACTGTGACTGTCCTAATAGTGCCTGTCCTGTCATGGTGGGTTTACTTAACACAATTATTGTTGTTTCCTTAGGCAATGGATGAGCCATTATTCTGGCTGACTACAATGCTCACTGTGACTGTCCTAATAGTGCCTGTCCTTGACAACAGCTTAACAGATTTCCTTCATTTTTTAAAGTTTTCTAATTTTTTGTAGAGTTTTCTTCAGTTCTTCAGGAAAGAAAAATGGAAGACATCATGAGAAATAGGAAAATTTTGGAAAACTAACCCAGGAGTTTTAGTTTGATTTGTTTATTAATAAAACAAATGACAGGAAAACTTGAAACATGTTATGTAAATGTTGCTACAACTTATTTGTATTTGTTTATATAAACAATTGTTATATTTTATTTCTTGCTGATTGTGGTTACTGAATTAGACTTTTGCATTCAGTCAAAAGTTAATATGCTGTATGAAATATTGGAATGTAAATAAATTTTATATTAGAATATTTACCAACATTTCATATAGTACAGTATATTAATTTTTGACTGAATGCAATGCAATTATGGCAATACTAGTTGTATTATAATCCCATTCATCGTATGGGTTAAAAGTTGTAGAGTTTGCTCCCGGGATGGTTTCTGGTGTGGTTTTATTCACATCCGACTCTAGGACTCCACCCCTATGACCTTTAAAGTTCAAATATTATTCTTATGGAGTTATTTTATTTAACTGATCATGAGCTGTTAAAAAAAACAAATGACGAATTTTAAAAAGAGGTTAAAGGTATATTTCTCTCAATTCCTAACATATCATCAGATTTTAGAAAACACTACGTTTTTGGGCTCCACTGCCCTAAAAACCAAAATTCATTGTGATATGGCCCAAATGTCCTGGCGAGGCCACAGGCCGAGCTTCCTCACGAGGCCGCAAGCTGAGATTCTCAAATGGGCTGTATAGTGTCTTGGCGAGGCCGTGAGCCAAGCTTTCCTACGAGGCCTCAGATTGAATTGCACAAATGGGCCAATGGCAGAATTGCCAAGCGAGGCTACAGGCCAAACTTCCCTCAAGAGCGCAGGGAGTGACAGGGTTGGCACGTGACGTGAAGCTACCATAAATAAATTAAAACATTACTGTTTCTATATTAATCTTGTAGCAAGGCACGGGTAAACAGCCAGTCTCTTTATAACTGCCACTGAGGTATTTACTGCGGCCTCAGTCCAGTTGCATGATGTGTTAAATTTTATAATTCACTCTTTTTTGACACAATTAACTATCCTTATTACTGCTATTGAGTTAAGTTTAATTTATAAATGTATCTTATTTTGTATGCTGTAAAGTTCACAGTTTATTTTTGAAAGTAGACAATATATGAGAGTTCCACACCAGTAGTAGTATATTTTGCCGTGAAATAGACTCACTTTTACCTTTGGACCCAAGATGGCGGCGATCACGTGACTGGATCCAAGATGGCGACCGGAAGTGGATCCAAGATGGCAGGCGGAAGCAGTGGTACCAACCCCCTGTCGGAATTTTCCCTCCCAAAATTTCCCATGCTTTTCCCAAATTTCCCTCCATATTCCCACATCATACTATATAAAATGCACTTTTTTCAAGATGGCGGTCTTTCCCTTGTTATACTACATAAATTACACTCCTAACCTTTTCCCGTTATACTATATAAAATGTAAAAAGATGGCTCTCTTTACACTATAATAAATACGCTTTTAAACTTCGATTATTACCGTCGGCTACCTTCGTACGCTCTTAGCCTACGATGCACGTGTCGGCTGCTGGTCTGGCGCGCATGCGCAGGGACTTGCTACTCTGTGGATTATTTCATATATACACTATAAAAAATGTCACAGCGCACCTGGTGGCAAAACATAGCAAAACTAAGCGCATCCTTTCGGAAACATGGCGCCTTCGGAAGGGAAGTCCCTGGTGGTAATTCTCCTTCTCAAATTTCCCTCAAATTCCCTCGTTATACTATATAAAATGTACTTTTTTAAAGATGGCGGCCTTTTATATATGTACTATATAAAATGCTTTCGTGTACTTCCGGCGACTGTCGGCTACCTTCGTACGCTCTTAGCCTACGATGCACGCGTCGGCTGCTGGTCTGGCGCACGCGCAGGAACTTGCCACTCTGTGGATATACACTATAACAAATGTCACAGCGCACCTGGTGGCAAAACTTTAAACTAAGCGCATCCTTTCGGAAATATGGCGCCTTTGGAAGGGAAGTCCCTGGTGGTAATTCCCCTCCTCAAATTTTCCTCAAATTCCCTCGTTATACTATATAAAATGTACTTTTTTAAAGATGGCGGCCTTTTATATATGTACTATATAAAATGCTTTCGTGTACTTCCGGCGACTGTCGGCTACCTTCCGATAGTAGTATATCAAATTAATGCTTGGCCTTAATGATCCGGCCTTACGAGGGCCCGGACTGTGACTCGAGGTCTTACGGGGTTTAGCCCAGCCCCAAGCTGCAGGACTGTCTCAGGACTTACGCGTTTTATGGCTGCCTTGGAGAACAGTCGGACAATTTTTTATTAAATTTGGGCCGTCCTCACCTCGATGGTACGGTATTCTATAGAAATTCACACAGAGCTGGAGATAGCCGTTAATAAATTGTAGTTATGTAAGCTCACAAAGTGTTCATATTATAACAGAATTTACTTTACAGATTGTTTTTTAAAGGTTGACGGTAAAAGAGTTTACTCAAAACTAACTTAACATTACTTACCTGGCGCAGGAGTTACCTTAATCAAGAAGAAGGTTCGCCCAGTACGAGGTTTTTACATTACACTACGATTGGGTTGAGCCATCCAATGCCGTAAATTGGGTTTCTACGGGCATGTTAATAACCATGGGTTACAATCCCATTCCATCACTATTTTTAATAGTTGGAAGTATATGTTCTTTATATTATTAACATTAAAAATGAAGCTGATATTTCGCCTTTGTGACACAAGCGATAAGATTGATGTGGCGGGTCACATCCTGTAACAGTGTGGTACTACTCAAAGTATTACTTGTAGACTTTGCATGTATATACGTACATTGAAACTGCTAAGGGATCAGGTTTTTTTACATTTTTAAATGAACACAAAGTAAAATCTACCAAACGGATAAGTTATGTACAAATCTTCGTATATGCAAAGAAACTGTCCAATATTACATTTCAATATGGTACTGTGGTAAATATTTTAGAAAAGTTTAACAAAGATCCGTTGTAGTGGAATAACCGATTGGCGCCATTGGTGCAAGTGATAAGAACAGGATGCGGGAAAGGAAAGAGGTAAGGGATTGCCATTCAGTCAATCATGGAGAGGATGGAGATAGAGGAACGTTTACACGACTTACGTCAAGATATAAGAGTTTGCAATTATATTAATATATTAATTATATGTACAAGTATTGTTATGTTTGTTATTTACATTATGGTGTTTATTTTAGTTTTGGCTTTTTAGTTGAGTAATCATGGTCATGTTCTAAAGCTCGTTTTTTACTAGTTAAATGGTGTCCGTATGCTAAAGTGTCGATTCCATTTCCAGATGAAACGTTTGTCGTCAAAGGGGGAAAGTGATAATTTTGATATATTTTGCGTGTAAATTTTATGTTTTTCACTACGAATGTTTAAAGCACGTGTAGTTTTTAATGAATGGTTAAGCAAACATTCTTTGTACATTTGATGTTTTAATTGTTTTTTTATAGTGACTCGGGGGACACCCTTTGGTACCTTCTCCTCCAAATCATAATTTAAAACGGAGTAACATTTTGCTCTCAAGCCAATAATTTCTTTAGCAGGTTTTGAATTTAGTTCGTCTTTAAATTTTCCTAACACTTTTTTGTTTTCAGTACTATAGCAAGGATGAGTAGGTGGGTAGTCTGAAGTGTCAAAAAGATGTAATTCGTTTTTCATGTCTGCATAGACATCAGGAGTATAAACATTGTAAAATAAAGAATCTGTATCAGTCATGCAAAGTTTTATGTTTTTCCCGTACTTTGCAACTGCCCAATTATAATGTAAATTGTACATTATTAATTTTGAAATTTCCAATACAGTAAATCCAACATAAATGGGTCTGTTTAAAAAGATTGTTTGTTTTTTTCAAAGCTAGCCCCGCAATATCTTTATTGTATGCAAAAAATGTTTTAAGTCTGGGACTAGCTGTCCATTTAACCAAGTGCTTTTCATTAGTGACCAGTTTAAAATCTATCCTAGATCTTACATTTTCCAAACTCTTTCCATATGTCGCATTATTCATTAGTTTGAAAAAATCTTTTTCAAAATTGTTTTTAGCTTCTTTTCTTTTTTCGGTATTAAAGTTAATAAATGGGGCTAACTAGGCAGACTGTTTAAAGCTTAGAGCTCTGTGGACTTTCGTCAGTACAAGTCCCAATTGTAAGTAAAGTTTTAGAGTCCTGTAGTGTACAACGTATTTTGTTTTGTCATACAGTGTGGTTAGTAATTTTTCGGTTTTGGGGGGTTTGTAGTCGAGTTCATGAAGTAAGTCTTTACAGTATGGGGAAAGCATGTCGTCTGTACCTATTTTTATTTCGGGGCCTAGTGGAAAGTCAGAATGTAAGTCGTGTAATTGATCAGGCTAATGCAGGTCCACTTCTAAAATGTAACCTATGTTAGAGTCGTCGGGTACTTTTGTAAAGTCAATGTCTTGAGGGTCGATCCACTTAAAGTTAGACTCTGGGAGTCTATCAGACATACTGGTCCCGTATAAATTGTTACAATCGAGATAAAGTAAGTAGTTAGTTGGTTTTGTGTTGTCAAAGTCAGGAAGGTAAGGGTTGTTGGCCTGGGCGTGCCGGTAGGGTATCATGGAGACACCGCCCCGGATACCAGACTCGACAAAGAGGTGTTGGTCTATGTCAGTGAGTAGTTCAAGGCGTATGTCTGTCATTTTTAGCATGGAATTCCATGCAAGTCCGGGGGCAGAGTAGACGTTACACGGGTCAATACCGTAGTAAGTCATACTGGTTGTCCTAAAATTTTCAAACACGTCTGCCAGTAACAATACGTCTGTGAGTAAGTATAGGTCGTGGTATTGTTTCATTGAAGTCATATTAAACGTTGTCCATACAGTCTGTGCATGGGTATAGTCGTCGTCGGATATATGTGTTTGAGTCAAGTCGTTGTAGAACGCCTCCTTGGGAGGAAGTTCAGTATCGTTAAATTTAGTTACGTCTGTCATGTACGTATAGGGAAAGACACCTTTTCGTAGTAGTAGTTCAGTATTAGTCATACACTGCCCTACAATTTTGAATTTGGAAGCCCCGTCATTAACTAAGTTGGACACGAGTGTGTCCAAAGAGGCGTTAATGAACTGAAGTGAGTCCAAAAATCGTAAAGATTCAAGGGTGACTGAAATGTACCGTTTGCTAGTAGTAGCGATACATGACAGTTTTTCATTTTTGAATTTACCTAACCCTTGGATTAAGTGGTGGCAGTCATAACCTCTGAGGTTATGGAAAAATACTGGAATGTGATCGGGAACTTTACAATTTAGATTGCAAGAATTGTGGGCAGGTCCCAAGAACTGCCCCGTTAAATGATTGTGGTTGGCCACTTTGTCTCCATCCAAAGGTTTTTGACAAAGGTGACAGGTGGTAGCATTTTTGAAATCAATTTTGTCTTGTGGAGACATATTAATCAGAATATTTTTATGAATAATTGGTAAGAGCTCTTTAGACTCCTCAATCAAACAATTTAGAAAAGTATCAACAACATCGGGGCCACTATAGGCTTTGGGGTTGTTTTAGTGGTTTGCCATCACTGTTAATGATTACATAGCAAAAGCCAGAAGGGGTATGATGGGCAGTGTTTGTGGTGTGTGAAGTAGTAGGGTCGTTAATTGTAGTAGGGATAGGTACGACAAAGGACTCAAAGTCACAGTATATGGTGAAGGGGACTTTATGAGTTAGAGTGTAGTTTTTAAAGGATATGTATTTTTCGTCATCAGTCGGTAGTCTAGTCTTTTGTGCACCGTGTGGCGAGCACAAAGGTTAGTAAGTAATTCTTGGCTAGAAAATCTGTGTAGGCAGTAGTCACAGTAGAACATTACACCATTGTGTTTAGTCAAGTGAGATAGCAGTCGGGACATGTTTGTAATTAAACAGTAGTGGGAGGTAGTGTCAGTAGTCAGTAATAGTAAGTTTATGTGGTGAACTCTAAATTTTTCTTTTGTTATACGTAAAGGGTAAACTTCGTCTTTTTCAAATCCAAAGACATTGACTGACAAAGTGGGATTTAATTTTTCAAATTTATCTAAATCGGTAATTTTGACAGGATAGCTAATACCAGACAAATTTAATTTATTTTCAAGTTTTTTGTAATAACTTACTCGTCTATATCGGTCAGGGTACAAATGGGCAAGTACAGAGTACAGGAAACATTTATTATCGTTATTTTTAAAATTTACAATTCCCTGTTTGGAGTTTGAGATTTTTTTCGGAGTGGGAATGTAAGAAGAAGCGTACAAGGGTTGATATTTAACAATGAACAGATCTAGGCGTAAAACATTTTCAACTACCCACCCACTACCTTGACTAACCCATTTAGCCACGCTTTCTAAAATTTTGTCGGTAGCTTCAGAGTATTGTACATCTAAAGAATCGGAAGGTAACAAAGGACGGGTTTTGCTGTGAAAGCAAGGAGTAGTGGTAATTTCTTCGTTATTTATAGTTTTAGTGAATTTAATTTGGGTCGCAATGTACCATTTGACTCCCCCGAGCCTGTTTAGGTGGTTATTTATTTCAGACATAATTTTGTTTTTATGTTCAGTCAGAACGGTAAGGAGGTCAGTTCCTGTGGTATCAAACCGATGGGAAATGGTGACGAGGTTATCGTATATGGAAAAGGATTCCATCTTTGGTAATATTGAAACAAATTCAAAATACCGCACAAAGAACAAAGGTCAAAATATTGATACTGTATACGGAACTTACTCTCGGTATATCACTTTCGAAATACCGTACAGAGAATGGCGTCCAGAATATAATAAAGTTAAAGTATTTATGATGATAATAATTGTATTTAATATCGATTGCAAGTAGGAGCAAAGTGAGGACACGTCTGATCAGTACGAGCGCAAGAGCAGAAGTGAGACAGATTGAGTGTGTTGTTCGGTTAAGTAGGGAGGCAACCAATCAGAACGTAGCATTTGGGTGCGCATGCGCGCCAGACCAGTAGCCGACGGGTGAAGAGCGTACGAAGGTAACCGACAGTCGCCGGAAGTACACGAAAGCATTTTATATAGTACATGTATAAAAGGTTTCCGAAAGGATGCGCTTAGTTAAAAGTTTTGCCACCAGGTGCGCTGTGACATTTGTTATAGTGTATATCCACAGAGTAGCAAGTTCCTGCGCATGCGCACCAGACCAGCAGCCGACGCGTGCATCATAGGCTAAGAGCCTACGAAGGTAGCGGACGGTAATAATCGAAGTTTAAAAGTGCATTTATTATAGTGTAAAGACAGCCATCTTTTTACATTTTATATAGTATAATGGGGAAAAGGTTAGGAGTGTATTTTATATAGTATAACAAGGGAAAGGCCGCTATCTTGAAAAAAGTGCATTTTGTATAGTATGATGTGGAAATATGGAGGGAAATTTGGGAAAAGTGTGGGACATTTTGGGAGGGAAAATTCCTATAGGGGGTTGTTACCACTGCTTCCGCTTCCGTCTGCCATCTTGGATCCACCTCCGGTCGCCATCTTGGATCCGGTCACGTGACCGCCGCCATCTTGGGTCCAAAGGTAAAAGTGAGTCTATTTCACGGCAAAATATACTACTAGTGGTGTCGAACTCTCATATATTGTCTACTTTTGAATGTTACTATAAGGACTCATCTTCAAGTAAAACAATGTTTCTTGTTGGAAATCTGAACAGTTTGGTATTGATGTAAACAAACACGTTTCCTCAATATGTTTGAGTTGACTACTGAATTCCTTTGCAGGTTTACTACTATATCCCAAAACTTACTTAATAGTTATGTTGGGCCGCATAAGGATCATTTACCTTATTTATAGCATGGATTTTTATCAATAACAGGCCTGCTATTTATTGTTATTCAATTAATGTTAGAGCAAAACAAACAAAACAGAACAAGATTTTTACCTGGTAAAATAGCAGAACTAAAAATAAGGACCTTTTAAAATACAAAATACTTATAAATAATTCATTTACATCTAGATTTGTTGACTTTTCTGTCTGAAATACATTTCAAAACAATAATCCATGTGGAAGCCAGTCATGTCTTTGTGGTGATTTCATATTTACATTGATAAACTTTCCTAGCATAAGATAGTATGAAATTCCTGATTATTGTTGATCTTGCTTAAATACCTTACCTAACATGTGGATAGCTTATATTAGATTTATTAAACTTATTGTAATAACCAAAGCTTTCATTCATATTTTATTGGACTCTATTAACCAATTGGTAATTACCGTGTCAGAGTGTATTGGAAGTTGCAGGCCTGAGGAGGGCAGCACTTGTGTTAGTATTGCATGTGCGAGGAATCGTCCGGCGTACCAACTTGCCAGAAGTTATGAGACGGCCAAAACCCTCCTGATGGGCAAATGCGTAGCCAGACCGCAGGGAACGACGATGTTTTCGAGCAGATGGTGTCACTGCCCTAGGTGCAGATATCCGCCGCCTATAAATATAAACACATTAATATATAATACGAGTATATAGTGCTGTACAATAGATCAGTTTGAGTTACATAGGCCTGTACAAAATAGGCCTATTTTGTACAGGGCTGGATTCCCCAATAGGCCCGGTAGGCCTGGGCCTATAGGTGCAAGCTCCCAGAGGGCGCATGGCCAAAAAAAAAAAAATTTAAAAATATCTGGAAATAGCCGTAACTTAACAAATTTTTTGAATTGATTTAAAAAAATCAGGCTAATCAAGCATTCTGATTTTGAAATTCACTGGAACATAATTGTTGGTGATGTTAAACTATTTTACAACTTTATGTATCAACTTCGTTATAACATTGATCTCAAACACGGGAGAACTGGCTTGTAGAGATGTCATCGAGTGGTACACCTCGTATTGCCACTGCCAGAACTATACAACTCCCATATTTGTATAGAGGAGGGTGACCGTCTTGGTGACGCCAAATTACTTCAGATTGCTCCGTGATTACTCGTGGCACTTGCTGTCCTCATTCTTTGGCGCATGCGATAAAATTCCATTGAGGATTGGTGTTTAAGCTATTAACATATAGGGCTGTTATAATTTTTTAATAAAGGTTTTAGAACAGTTAACCAGACTGGGGGGGGGGGAAATTATTGGGCCTAGAGGCGCCAAAATGCTGAACCAAGCCTTGTAAAGTATATATACACAGTAAAGTATATACACAGTGGTATGCACCCACCCACCCGCCCATACACATACAGTGGTATGCACCCACCCACCCGCCCATTCACGTACAGTGGTATTCACCCACCCGCCCGCCCATACACGTACAGTGGTATGCACACACCCACTCGCCCATACACGTACAGTGGTATTCACCCACCCACCCGCCCATACACGTACAGTGGTATGCACCCACCCACCCGCCCATACAAGTACAGTGGTATTCACCCACCCGCCCGCCCATACACGTACAGTGGTATTCACCCACCCACCCACCCGTACACGCACTATGGTATTGACCCACCCGTACACGCACTGTGGTATTGACGATTGACATACAGATAACATGTCCTATCCATAGAGTCTGGTAGTTGCAGAAATCACTCAAGGAATGCCTTTTAATCTTCAGTAATATTTGTTAGTATCAAGACGTACAAAATCCTGCTATAACACCTGTTTAAGCCCACAGCTCATTTTATTGAATAGTCTAAACTTTTACATTGATCGTCAACACTGAATTACTAAGTGATCTTTAGAACACATTTGATTCGTAAAACATTCCTGACATAGAGGATGCATAAATTGCAACATCGCAGTACGGACGAGGGTGTGCCATTTGACCTTGCATTTTCTGTAGGGTTCTGTGTGTAACCCACCCGCCCACCCATACACGTACTGTGGTTGACGTACTGTGGGTGAATATAAGCTAAATAAATGACAATAGTAAGAGTACTATTGTAGTGAATCAAAGAAGTACTCATTTCTTACACTTTCTCAATCTATAAATCGGTTAAATTTATAATTGGAAAGAATTGAAGACGTTAATATTACAATACAAAAATAAATTACATAAAACAAATGTGACTATCTATTTTGGAAAGCCATTGGTCGAGTGGTCTAAGGCATCAGGATTTTGTACCTGAGATAGAGATAGCGCAGTTTTGAATCCTGGCCAGGGATGGCAAATATTGTCAACTTATAGATATATCGAATTTATAATCTTTATGAAGAAAAAACTATGAGAAGAATACCTTTACAGTAGTATTGACCTACCCACCCACCCATACACGTACAGTAATATTGACCCACCCACCCATCCATGCACGTGCAGTGATAATGACCCACCCACCCACCCATACACGTACAGTGGTATTGACCCACCCGCCCTCCCATACTACACGAACAGTGGTATTGATATATATATATATATATATATATATATATATATATATATATATATATATATATATACATACTTTACACACAAGTGTGTATATATTATACACACTTTTTTTACATTTAGAGCTGAACTATGATGGTTGGGTTTATGTTAAATATCTTTTTGTGACACATATTGAATATCATTAACTAAATTAACTATTAATTCCTTACAAATAAAAAACATTCTTATTTTTTTCATTAACAGCATACCAATTAAACTTTGTGTGTGTCTCATCAGATTAGATTACTGATTAGCTTGTTGTTAGGTTGCTGTTGATAGCTAGTGAAAGCCAGTTTTTGTTTCTTAAAAACTAATGTAGCTTAGAGCATAATACCTAAAATAACAATAAGTTAAACAAACATGAAACTTTAGCAAAAACAACATAAATCAGCAAAACAATTTATGTAATAAATTCCATACTATATTTATATTACTATTATATTATGTAACAAAATATTAATTACAAATTTTTATCAATTTAATTGCTTTCTGATAAACTTTAGATGTAATGCAAATAAGCATGAATTTAATGCAACATAAAGCCATATGTGTGCATTGACTTACAGCCCAAACAATTATGCCCAAACTATGATATAGAGAATAAAATATAAAATCATGCCATATACTGAAGGCTCTGATTCAATTCAATTCATTATTTATCAAACAAGTTTACAATAATTCTGTTTTGTAGAGCTAAATACATGAAACATCAAAAATAATAAAAATAACTATGGTATAATTCACAATGTTGAAGTGTCTCGTTGACTCTTGGTTCAGTTTAATTTTGTAATTGCTATCCACAATTTATAGGATAAGAATGAAAACTTTATCATTTGTCTCATGACGAAGAAAAGATAAATATGAGATAACGTTACCTGTGCTTCATATACTGTTGTTTAAATCGCACTTTGTCAGCTAACGTGGGACACACATCAGTGAAGTAAAACCTCCATGACAGGACAGGCACCATTAGTACAGTCACAGTGAGCATTGTAGTCAGCCAGAATAATGGCTCACTCATTGCCTAAGGAAACAACAATAATTGTGTTGAGTAAATCCACCATGACAGGACAGGCACCATTAGTACAGTCACAGTGAGCATTGTAGTCAGCCAGAATAATGGCTCACTCATTGCCTAAGGAAACAACAATAATTGTGTTGAGTAAATCCACCATGACAGGACAGGCACCATTAGGACAGTCACAGTGAGCATTGTAGTCAGCCAGAATAATGGCTCACTCATTGCCTAAGGAAACAACAATAATTGTGTTGAGTAAATCCACCATGACAGGACAGGCACCATTAGGACTGTCACAGAGAGCATTGTAGTCAGCCAGAATAATGGCTCACTCATTGCCTAAGGAAACAACAATAATAGTGTTAAGTAAATCCACCATGACAGGACAGGCACCATTAGGACTGTCACAGAGAGCATCGTAGACAGCCAGAATAATGGCTCACTCATTGCCTAAGAAAACAACAACAATTGTGTTAAGTAAATCCACCATGACAGGACAGGCACCATTAGGACTGTCTCAGAGAGCATCGTAGACAGCCAGAATAATGGCTCACTCATTGTCTAAAGAAACAACAATAATTGTGTTAAGTAAATCCACCATGACAGGACAGGCACCATTAGGACTGTCACAGAGAGCATCGTAGACAGCCAGAATAATGGCTCACTCATTGTCTAAGGAAACAACAATAATTGTGTTAAGTAAATCCACCATGACAGGACAGGCACCATTAGGACTGTCACAGAGAGCATCGTAGTCAGCCAGAATAATGGCTCACTCATTGTCTAAGGAAACAACAATAATTGTGTTAAGTAAATCCACCATGACAGGACAGGCACCATTAGGACTGTCACAGAGAGCATCGTAGACAGCCAGAATAATGGCTCACTCATTGTCTAAGGAAACAACAATAATTGTGTTAAGTAAATCCACCATGACAGGACAGGCACCATTAGGACTGTCACAGAGAGCATCGTAGACAGCCAGAATAATGGCTCACTCATTGTCTAAGGAAACAACAATAATTGTGTTAAGTAAATCCACCATGACAGGACAGGCACCATTAGGACTGTCACAGAGAGCATCGTAGACAGCCAGAATAATGGCTCACTCATTGTCTAAGGAAACAACAATAATTGTGTTAAGTAAATCCACCATGACAGGACAGGCACCATTAGGACTGTCACAGAGAGCATCGTAGACAGCCAGAATAATGGCTCACTCATTGTCTAAGGAAACAACAATAATTGTGTTAAGTAAATCCACCATGACAGGACAGGCACCATTAGGACTGTCACAGAGAGCATCGTAGACAGCCAGAATAATGGCTCACTCATTGTCTAAAGAAACAACAATAATTGTGTTAAGTAAATCCACCATGACAGGACAGGCACCATTAGGACTGTCACAGAGAGCATCGTAGACAGCCAGAATATTGGCTCACTCATTGTCTAAGGAAACAACAATAATTGTGTTAAGTAAATCCACCATGACAGGACAGGCACCATTAGGACTGTCACAGAGAGCATCGTAGACAGCCAGAATAATGGCTCACTCATTGTCTAAGGAAACAACAATAATTGTGTTAAGTAAATCCACCATGACAGGACAGGCACCATTAGGACTGTCACAGAGAGCATCGTAGACAGCCAGAATAATGGCTCACTCATTGTCTAAGGAAACAACAATAATTGTGTTAAGTACATCCACCATGACAGGACAGGCACCATTAGGACTGTCACAGAGAGCATCGTAGTCAGCCAGAATAATGGCTCACTCATTGTCTAAGGAAACAACAATAATTGTGTTAAGTAAATCCACCATGACAGGACAGGCACTATTAGGACTGTCACAGAGAGCATCGTAGTCAGCCAGAATAATGGCTCACTCATTGTCTAAGGAAACAACAATAATTGTGTTAAGTAAATCCACCATGACAGGACAGGCACCATTAGGACTGTCACAGAGAGCATCGTAGTCAGCCAGAATAATGGCTCACTCATTGCCTAAGGAAACAACAATAATTGTGTTAAGTAAATCCACCATGACAGGACAGGCACCATTAGGACTGTCACAGAGAGCATCGTAGTCAGCCAGAATAATGGCTCACTCATTGTCTAAGGAAACAACAATAATTGTGTTAAGTAAATCCACCATGACAGGACAGGCACCATTAGGACTGTCTCAGAGAGCATCGTAGACAGCCAGAATAATGGCTCACTCATTGTCTAAGGAAACAACAATAATTGTGTTGAGTAAATCCACCATGACAGGACAGGCACTATTAGGACTGTCACAGAGAGCATCGTAGTCAGCCAGAATAATGGCTCACTCATTGCCTAAGGCAACAACAATAATTGTGTTAAGTAAATCCACCATGACAGGACAGGCACCATTAGGACTGTCACAGAGAGCATCGTAGACAGCCAGAATAATGGCTCAATCATTGCCTAAGGAAACAACAATAATTGTGTTGAGTAAATCCACCATGACAGGACAGGCACCATTAGGACTGTCACAGTGAGCATTGTAGTCAGCCAGAATAATGGCTCACTCATTGCCTAAGGAAACAACAATAATTGTGTTGAGTAAATCCACCATGACAGGACAGGCACCATTAGGACTGTCACAGAGAGCATTGTAGTCAGCCAGAATAATGGCTCACTTAATGCCTTAGGAAACAACAATAATTGTGTTAAGTAAATCCACCATGACAGGACAGGCACCATTAGGACTGTCTCAGAGAGCATCGTAGACAGCCAGAATAATGGCTCACTTAATGCCTTAGGAAACAACAATAATTGTGTTAAGTAAATCCACCATGACAGGACAGGCACCATTAGGATTGTCACAGAGAGCATCGTAGACAGCCAGAATAATGGCTCACTTAATGCCTTAGGAAACAACAATAATTGTGTTAAGTAAATCCACCATGACAGGACAGGCACCATTAGGATTGTCACAGAGAGCATCGTAGACAGCCAGAATAATGGCTCACTTAATGCCTTAGGAAACAACAATAATTGTGTTAAGTAAATCCACCATGCCAGGACAGGCACCATTAGGACTGTCACAGAGAGCATCGTAGACAGCCAGAACAATGGCTCACTTAATGCCTTAGGAAACAACAATAATTGTGTTAAGTAAATCCACCATGACAGGACAGGCACCATTAGGACTGTCACAGAGAGCATTGTAGTCAGCTAGAACAATGGCTCACTTAATGCCTTAGGAAACAACAATAATTGCTGTATCTGTATCAATGTTTGTTTATTTTGTGTGTGAATCAACCATTCATTTGTAAGGTTATTTTACTTGATTAGAAACTCCTAGTTAAATTGGTGTCTGTACTAATGCTGTGACTTTTTTTAGTTAGAATACAAGTATGTTTTGCTGAATTAATTTTTTCACTTACTATTAGTAGGTACTAGTTTAGTTATTATTAATTAAATAAAACTAATTTAGAATTCTCTAGAGAATTAACTGTGGAAAAACAAAATTAGTTGTTCTAACAACACTTCAATGTACTTGTAAACATCATTGCATCCACTGTATTACGACTTAACTATTATATTTTTATGTGACTCTGTCTTTTCTTATCTTGTAAGTCTCTTTTCTATAAAGCCTTTCTGATTGATTACCTTTGTTTGTTTCCTCCAAAGACAGACCAGACTCTTCAGAGCTGCATCACTTGTACAACTTATATCACTATCGTAACTTGTAATATCATTCATTACAGTAGACATAATTTTTAAATGTAAATTAAAAACTTGTATAATTAATCATATACCGTAACAGTTTAGTCTGAAACATAAACAACACTGCACAACTACAGGTGGGATATACAAGATTTCAAACCCTTGGAAAAAGGGCAGTTTTACTGTTTCATAAAATTATCCTTAGTTCAGCTAATTTTTACAATATTGATAATGTTCCTTCTGTATCTGATAAATAACAATAAAAGCTATTAAATAAAGCAATGTCCCTAAGAAGGCACTTGTTTGTTAATACAGTATATCCATGGTACATTACAATCCCTTACTACAGTAAGGCTGCCATAGTAGCTGCCTCCAATGATGTAGTTGTAGAGGTAGTCCAGACAGAAATACCAGGCCAGGCTGCCCCACACAGTGAAATGATTGATGGCAGTCCAATAGGAGGTGTCAAACATAACCTAAAAGCCATGAGTCTGTATTACATATTCTCTGACCATATAAATAGACATATTATCAAATCACACAAAATATTATAGAACACTAATAGAATAATATGGTTTAAAACATAGTATGCATTATAAATCACAGACCTCCTTTTCCTGTTGAGTTGATTTTGGCTATTTTTTTATATTAGGATATTTCACTTATATATAGCCTACTTGCAATTAATTAGCTTATTAGCTATTGATTAGTTTAGCTTATTGATGAGTTTTCAAAACAGAATGACATAAATAAATTTGAAAGTTGTAATGAATTTTATGATTAATATAACTGTGATTTCAGAATAAAAATTCAGTCAATCTCAAAAGTAAAACATGAAAAATAAACTTGTTCCACCTTTGAAATCCAAGATTTACACTTTTGAGCTGTACTATAAATAAAAGCTTTAAATCCTACAAGATTTCTTCTTACACCAGTAATTGATTTGTATAGTTGCAAAACTTTTTTGCAAGTAAAATTTATGAAAGTGAAAAATGAAATGTCCATACTTGATGGTAAAAAACAACATTCTTACCTAAGCAGTTGTGTCAGTTGACAATAAATTTCACATAAAAAAAAAAAAAAAAAAAATTGGAACCAATACAATCCTCATTTCTTACTACATAAAAACAGTATGGTATGAGTGTATTTAAAATATCATTATTATCAAGTAGCTGTTGGAGCATTGTTATGTTCTGTTCATCAACTATTTGCCTTAAAAACTTACCCACAAAAACCTTTGTTTAAAAAAAAAAAAAAGTAGAGAGACTTTGATAAAGTAGTAAAATTACCCCATTGTCATACCACTAATTCTACTGTAAACATGGACCAGCAAAAAAGAAACATACTATAGGAAATAATATAATCATTAGTATGCTATCCAAGTTGATCACGGTTGCTGTCCAGGTAAATCACGGGTGGCTCACCAAGGGAAGCTACCTGAGTTGATCACGCGTTCTACCCAAGGTGATCACGGTTGCTGTCCAGGTAAATCACGGGTGGCTCACCAAGTGAAGCTACCTGAGTTGATCACGCGTTCTACCCAAGGTGATCACGGTTGCTGTCCAGGTAAATCACGGGTGGCTCACCAAGGGAAGCTACCTGAGTTGATCATGGTTCCTACTCAAGTAGCTAAATTTGATCATGGGGCTACCAAAGTTGACAGGAAACTAATTAAGTTGATGATGGCTACTACCCAATTTTTTCACAGTTACTACCCATGTTGATTCCGATTGCAACCCGAGTTGATCATAGGTGAGTACCCAATTTGTTAATGGTTTCTTCCAATGATGATCACGGTTGATACCTGAGTTGTTCATGACTACTACCCAAATCAGTCAAGGGTGTTCTCTAAGTACATTATGTGTGGGTACCTAAGTTAATCATTAGTGCTACTCAAGTTGATTGCGGGTTCCTACCCAAGTTTATCATGAGTGCTTTTCAAACTGAGCACGGATTGTTATGCTAGTGCAATAAGTTTGGCTTTTGGTCTTGTGGAACATTGATTCCCATATCTAAATATGGATATGTCAATCATAGTCTGGCATGCTATACAGTCTCTAGGACAAATATGTGTTTAATCAACAAAGCTTATGGTCGTCAGATTTTAATTATTGTCTCATTATTATTATCAGCAAATTAATAACAACCACATTATTAAATATGGAAATAACTAATAAAAAAATTATTATTTTTAAAAGAAGATCTTTAAAGCAAGTGTGCCTGAGATCTTCTTTATTATTTATGGTGCTCACTAATGCGTTAAGTTGCTTTCAACACATTTTCTATACTAACTGCAAACTTATGGCGCAGTTATTATTATATAAATAAATATGTTTGTACTGATGCAAGATCAAATATAAATAAACATTTTTGTACTGATGCAAGATCAAATATAAATAAATATTTTTGTACTGATGAAAGATCAAATATAAATAAATATTGTTGTACTGATGCAAGATCAAATATAAATAAATATGTTGTACTGATGCAAGATCAAATATAAATAAAATCTATAAAGTAAGATTCTGAAAGCCTTAAATAACACTATTTTGAAACTAAATTTTCATAAATGTGTCCCCCAACACACACCCTGAAACTTTCTATATATTTAAAAATCTTCTTAGTGCCACTGGTGTCAAAAAACAAAATATTGGCTTGAACACTGTTGCTTTATTGCTTTCATCTGTCTAATCAACCTAAACAGATGAGCAAAATATTGATTTAATATAGTAAAATGCACATAATAAAACTGTATACTTAGAACTGTTGCTGATTCTATCATTATTTTGATCAAAAGAAATAAATTAAAGCAATTTAAGATATACATCACAATTTAAAAGTAATAATCACCTTTGAATGACTAACGTTCCAACAAATTTGTATAATGGGTATCTGAAAACCACTATGAATTACTGATTTTTGGTCAATGGAATAATGTTCAAGCTTTATGATGAACAACAGTCTTCCAGTAGGCGAGTCTATCAGCAAATTAATGAGGTGGTAGCTGGAGATAAAAACAGATTTCTGCATACCAAGAATCTGAATACAATTGAGGTGTTGTATTCTTCAATTGTACAACAATTGAAGTCTAGAACATGGACCAAACAAAAGTAAAAACAAAAGTCACCACTCATTATACAACTGGAGCTGATGTTTTTGCATCATTGGAACTAAAAACAACAAACAATGCTTGGTAAAAAAATCTGTTAAAGAAGTCTTTAAATAATTTACGATCGTTTGAAAATTATTTAACATTTTTTTCACTCGATTACTATTTCCTTATTAAATAACTTTTGTTTAGAAATTAACATATTTACTTGTTTTAAACTTTGTTGTCTTATAAAGCTTGTTTTATCCCGCTTTTTTAATCTTGCCATTTTATTTTTTATTTTTTTATTTAATTTATTCGTAAGACACTAGAATCGGATGATCTTACTTATATAGCCTGGAAAGTTAAATTAACAATAGATATTTCTGAGAAAGGATGATTTAAGTCACTTATAACCCATCTTATGCAAATATACCGTATAGGTATTACATATTACGAGAGTACCTGAATAGTAACAACAAAGACCAGTATGGTTGCCACAATACTGCTTAGAAGCATGTGATCTGAGATCACGTAACCCTTGCAAGAGATTGCATCTTCGTATGCCACTAGAACAAAACATTTTAGTTCACAACTAATAAAACTGACAAATTACTTTTATAACAATAATTATATTAACATATCATATAAATATTATATCAAACTTACAAAAAAATTATACACCCATGATATGTTTGATACTACCATCAATCTATCTGTTTCGATGGCAGGAAAAGCTGAGTTAAGATCAATTCTTTCTGGCTTTAGTTTGATATTTTTCATCTATGCATAAATAGCTTTTATTATTATCTACAAACATACTTTCTTTGATGTAATAAACATCGTTTAACAAAAAACTCGATTAAAAAAGTATGAAATAATGATATTTATTGGTATTTATTTATATACTATATTTATAATTAACTGCCCAAAATAAAACTTGGCAATGCATTATTATTAATTACGATTATAGACACTTTTAGAGAAAAATCCTGACTTAATTTTTAACAAAAACTATATTTTGCTTGTTTACCTGCTATATTTGGCCATTTCTTGTTAATGATGTAGAAATAAATCACAAGATTTCTGAGACTCCTTATACATATAGAACACATCACAGAGCAATATAGATAAGGGACAGTTCACCACTAGACTGTTCCTAGATTACAGCAAGGCTTTTGACAGCCTCGGACATACATTAATCTCAAGAAAACTAAAATCAATGGGAGTTGAGGTAGACCTGAAGGGACGACAGCAAGTAGTTTATGCGACTACAATTTACAATTAACAATTTGTAGTAGCATAAATACAAGAGGTGTTCCTCAAGGGTCTGTCCTTTTTAACCTGTTTACTAATGACTTCCCAACCTATATAAAAAATCCAAACACTGCAATATAAGTTTTAACTTTGTAAGTCTATATTCATGTAATATTGTTCACTTGAGTCCATTTCATGAAGCTATGAGCACACCAACCGTTTCAAACCTCTTCATGAAGCTATGAGCACACCAACCGTTTCAAACCTCTTCATGAAGCTATGAGCACACCAACCGTTTCAAACCTCTTCATGAAGCTATGAGCACACCAACTGTTTCAAACCTCTTCATGAAGCTATGAGCACACCAACCGTTTCAAACCTCTTCATGAAGCTATGAGCACACCAACCGTTTCAAACCTCTTCATGAAGCTATGAGCACACCAACCGTTTGAAACCTCTTCATGAAGCTATGAGCACACCAACCGTTTCAAACCTCTTCATGAAGCTATGAGCACACCAACCGTTTCAAACCTCTTCATGAAGCTATGAGCACACCAACCATTTCAAACCTCTTCTTTCAAAATCTTCTATAAGGCTGGCTATTACATTTAGTAAACTTTAAATTATGCATGGAATATTGTATAAGCTTATCAAAAATCTGTTTTGATCATGTTGAACATTTTAAATTATCTTATAAATCTTCTCTTATTGTAAAAAAGGAGTCTGATTTTACATTGGATGATCTCTTTATAAGTTTAGTTATTAAACTAACTAAATGAGTGCAGATAAAGAGTCTTTTAGGATTTTCAATGATGGTCTGGCATAAAAACTGTTCTTGCTCCTATCTTAAATTGATGAACAGACAACATTCTCACATATGGTCATGAACATTTTTACCTATAGGTGAAATTAATCTAGCAATTCGAGGACATATCGAAAATAAAAAAAAAATCATTTGATCAAGCTATTCTCATTAATTGTTTAGGCCTAGTCTAAAAAATCATTTTGAATAAAAAAAATAATGCTTAATTATTGTGAAATGATATGACATTGTTTTAATATAAAATGGAAAAAAATATTGCAATTTACCAATAAGAACTAATTACAATGAGATAATTTCAACTAATTATGCTTAAAGAGGTGATGGGCTAGTAAGGAATGTTATACTGTTCAAGCATTCAATAGTGATGCAGTGTTTATGCACTCAATAATAAATAAACTCATTTACTAATCAAACAATAATTCTGAAGCTATTTATTGTATGAAACATAAAATTGTTGGTTTAGTAATATATTGTTATGTTTTATTTTAGATTTTCAAATGTGATTGTTTTGAATAAATAGCAAAACTTTTTTTCAATTATCTTTAAACATTCTTTTTGTTTGATGCTCTTCCTAATTTTAGGAACTTTCTGAGGCCCGAAACTTTTACAGCATTTAACTAGGAGTTAGATTATTTTAACAGGGGATAATTACCAATCTTGTAACCTTAGCTGCTGCCAACGATCACTAACTAAACAGCTCGATAGTAGGATTTTCACTCACCATGAGGAATGAAGAAGAGAATGGCAGAAGTGTAAATACCATGGAGGGCACTGAGGAAAAACTCCTGCTTGTTGAAGAAAAGGTTCTGGTGGCCCGGAGTGAAGAGCCGTGGGTACTGTAAACTGTGGCGGTCATCAACGTCTTGATCAAACACACCAAGTGCAAGCACAGGCAAAGATGTGTAGAATAGATTATAAACTGCGATGAACATAGGGTCGAAAACCGTCTGTCACATAAGAAGTGAAAATTGATAAAATAATGTATTGATTAAAATTTGTTAAATTTTTTTCTTTTGCCTACTGTGGGCATTTCCTTAATGAACATTGAAACATGTGATTAGTATAAGACTTGATATGTAATATACTCGTAGTTTGTATTAGTGTGAGTTAATATAAAAAATATATACATTTAGGCACTCTTTTTTAATCTAAAACTGTAACTGAAATCCCACTCAAAGAAATTAGGAATTAGGAGTCTATAGTTACGGGAAGAGATAAAGTGATTGTGCAATTATTACATACATGCATTAGAGTGGAAAATAATGGTATTTAATAACTAAATTGTAAATCTCAGTCATTTAGTTTGAATAATGAATGAATCAATCAATCAATAGCCTCACTCTTTAGATATTTAAAATTATAATTAAATAACATATCTTCTCAACATTTTTTAATCGTGTTTGTTGTATGAATATCTCTTCAGAATGAAAATTTCATTTAATATCAATCAGCCTTTAGATAAGAAGATGAATGGAGATTAATTTTCTTAAGATTACAAATAAAAAGGATCAAAACAAGGAATTCTAGTTCCTTTGTGATCCCCCTGTTATGAGGAAGTTAAACGTGGTTTTCCGAAATTGATCACCATAAATATTTGTATATTTTTACTTATATTGCAATAAATTTGTGTTTTGTGGTGTTCAATTGTATTGCATTGGATTTTGCATGGAGAGTGGAGACGTAAACATAACCAAGAAATAAATATGATGACTATTTATTTTTTTTTTATTTTTATTTATTTATTCATAAGACGCCGATCGTCAAGATATGGGCGAATATGGATTTCGAATGAGTGTGATGAGTGTAGATGAGCGAATGTAGTCATTGTTACAAACTAAGGCCGACTATTCCCTAGAAAGTGTCATTAATTAATAGCCCAATGACAAATGAACAGCCGGTGATTATCAGCTGATCCTTCTCAAAATGTGTTGACTCTGATTGGGATCGAACTGAGAACCTTAAGTACATGAAGCTGGGATTTAACCAACTACGCTACCGACCAATTTGTAATAGCACTTATAAAATCAAGAAGACTGTGGTGGGTTGAATATGTGTGGCGCACGAACCAAGGGATGCCACTGAAAGAAAAAGGGATGGGAAGACTGGAAGGAAGAAGACATCTAGGTAGACCAAAGAGAAGGTAGAGGTGGGATGGCATCAAGAGTAAGTTGTAGCACTTGGGGCCACAACTTGGGAGGCAGCAGACATAGGAAGTTGGAGAGCACTTGTTGGTAAGGCCAAATCCCTCCTTGGGTATATTGTGTGCAAAATTGAGCATAAATTAGAATAAATTTACATTTAATTATCCATGTACCTTTGATCATCAATATGGCTAGGATAGTAAGAAATAAAGTTATATCTTTGGAAAGTAATTAGGTCATTAATGTCATTCTCTTCCCAAGCTCCACATCGCTTAGTCTGGTCTCCCAAGTATATTGTCTGGTATTCATACCGAGTGTTAAATAAAGTTATATCTTTGGAAAGTAATTAGGTCATTAATGTCATTCTCTTCCCAAGCTCCACATCGCTTAGTCTGGTCTCCCAAGTATATTGTCTGGTATTCATACCGAGTGTTAAATAGAGTTATATCTTTGGAAAGTAATTAGGTCATTAATGTCATTCTCTTCCCAAGCTCCACATCGCTTAGTCTGGTCTCCCAAGTATATTGTCTGGTATTCATACCGAGTGTTAAATAAAGTTATATCTTTGGAAAGTAATTAGGTCAAATGTCATTCTCTTCCCAAGCTCCACATCGCTTAGTCTGGTCTCCCAAGTATATTGTCTGGTATTCATACCGAGTGTTAAATAAAGTTATATCTGTGGAAAGTAATTAGGTCATTAATGTCATTCTCTTCCCAAGCTCCACACCACTTAGTCTGGTCTCCCAAGTATATTGTCTGGTATTCATACCGAGTGTTAAATAAAGTTATATCTTTGGAAAGTAATTAGGTCAAATGTCATTCTCTTCCCAAGCTCCACATCGCTTAGTCTGGTCTCCCAAGTATATTGTCTGGTATTCATACCGAGTGTTAAATTTCTTTTATTTAGTAAATCATTAATTTCTTTTTAGTAATAAAATATTTTTCATACGTAAAAGTTTTTCATACCTGTTTTTTGATTTCTTATATACAGTACTGAACCAAGAATTTGTTTAAGATGAAAATAATATGAGTATTATCATTTTAGATATTTTAAAGATGTTAGTTGTATTCTTATTCAGTTTTTATAAGTCTGTATGATTGGTGTTTAAAAATGAACATATTGAAAATGATTGCAATGGTACCTGGTACTGTCTGTTATGTACATAGAATAATCAAAATAACTAGAGATAGGGTAGTTTACCATCTGCAGTAATTCATGTAGTAATACCAACAGAATATTAAATAAAGCCAGCCCATTAAATTTCTAAGTCATCCATTTACCTGAGCACTATATCCACAGAAAAAGGCAAACCAAAAATGACAAAGAGTGAAAGCAAAGTTCTTGTAAAAAAAGTAACGAAGGAACTTGCACATCCGGTAATAAGACCAACGGCCATGCACCAACAGAAGCCTCTCAAGGAAGCGGAACTGAGCAATGGAGTAGTCAGAGGCCATTATAGCTTGGCTTCCCTCCTCCCCGCTGATGCCCACACCAATATTAGCCACTACAACAAGAATATTCAAAATATTAGCCTGAACAATCACTATTTAATAACACTGAGACTAAAACTGCAATATTTCAAGTGAAATCTTTAAGATTGTTGTAAATTATGATAGTACAGACATAATATTTAAACGGGTATAATATGGCATGGTTGCAGGGATATACACATATTTCTATTTCAAATTGGTACAACTAAACTAGAGGAATGTACTTGACAACATTCTGATATTAACCTTTTATCATGGACACATCGTTGGCACCATCACCAATGGCTAGAGTGACAACTTTCTTGTGTTTCTTCACCAAGTCCACAACCATCGCCTTCTGTAATGGAGTCACCCTGCAGCATATCACAGCCTTACCTACATTTTAACAATCACAGTAATTAATTATACAATTGTTTTGTGTTGTTACATCTCAACACACTTTTAAATTATCTTGTTGTAATAGAATTTTAGTATGTAAAGTTAATAAATAAAAATCGCCAAACGTATATTTGACTACTGTTACAATTATTGCAATGAATTTATATTTAAATAAATATAGAGAAGGTTAGACTGAATTTATATCAAAACCAAACCAATTTTTCAAAGTTGTATTTTTACAATCTTTTATTACATAATAAAGCATTATTTTTCTGTATTAAAATGTCTTATTCATTACTTATTGTGGGATGCCCTCTGACTCTACTGCCTCCTTGTGTACAGTCTTAGCGTTACCTAAGAAGATGAACTAAAGTCCATTATTCATGGCAGTAGTTAAGGGATATAATATACTGTGTGTAACATTTACTCAGATTATAATAACATACTATTTTATTTATTTTTATTGTATGTATCCATAAAAATAGCTGATGCATAAATAACACTGATTTTGAACAGTGGAACAGATTCAAAATACCACTTTCAATCATTGTTATTGTTTTCACTCTTAAGATGCTGATAATTATTAAGTTATTAACAAATTTGGATTATGGATAATTGTAATCAGTGATAATGAGCAAACTTGGTCTTTGTAAAAATCAACATTTTTCTTAGAAAATATCTTTAATAGCAATGTTTTACTGCTCTCAAAATGTATGTTGTATTTTTATTGTGTTTGATCTAAGAACATCTTTATTAATGAAGCCGGGCTTTTATTAACTACGCTTCTAGGTAATAATTTTGCTTTTGTTTTAAATGTTATCAAATCATCTACAATATTTATTTCATGAATTCATAAATTATACTCACAGAGAGTGCTTACTGAAAGAAAGGCCTGCTCTGTGTCTGGACAAAGTGCATGAACTAGCGAGTGTCCGTTGATGACCAGCGCATATTCCACAGTGTCTCGCTCCTCCCGCACCTCTGCTCGCTCGTACTCACTGCCCGTCACATCACTGATGACATCATCACTGTTATCTCACATCACAATCTTTATAATGCCATTATTTTTTGGTGAGTGTATGATTGGCTGCTAACTGTTTTAGTTGTAACTTATTGAAATAAAGTTGTGTGGAGGGAAGGTTTGACTTTTCTACAAAGTACTAAATTAAGAGTTCTAGTTGCTTCTCAAACCGTTGTAACCTCTTGTCATATATATATTAGATTTCTACAAGCTTGACATTTAAAATCTTGCTAATTGTATAAAAGAAAGTCTTTACCTCAAACTTGGGATGATTCAAGGCAAATCAAATAATTCTAATAATTACAGCAACGTTGTTCACTGGCGTAATCGAGACGCTACCTAAACGATTTGTTATCCAAACCTGTTCATAACTTTTAACAAGGTTTTGAGTAATAATGGGTCGGTTCCATTTTTTTTTTTTCAGGTCCAGTTTTTTACTGAAATTGGTTCTTGGTTCTGAGTATTTTTTGAGAAAGGTGCAGAAAATTTGTAATACCTTTATGCCAATGAATCAACAAATTATGTGGAATCGGTCAGTAAAAACAGTGCATAGTATTTTGGCGATTTCTCCAATATGAAATATAATACACCCTAAAAATCTATAAAATGACATGCAATATTTCCAATAACTAGAGAATTGGTATCATTTTTTTTATTGTCAGGGTATGATTGTTTATACTTTTTGCACAAAAAGTATTTACTTTAAATTTAAAAAAGTTTTTAGTTAAATGATGCCAATGCTCAAATTAGTATGTAATTGAAATTTACCTTGAGGAAATTACAAAACTTATAAGCCTACAGAAAATTGAAAAATAACCTGCCATTTTAGGTCTGGTTTAGTAATAAAATTTATTCAAAAACAAATCACAACAATTGATTGAAATTGCCACAACTAAATTTAAGAGGTTGATGTAATTGTAGTACGTCAAAAATAAACAGAAAAAACAAATAATAATGTAATAAATTTAAATATTATATTTTTATTAATTATTGAAAAAAAATATTTTTATTAACTATTGGTTCTTTTCTGAATTGGTGATAATACTGAATTAAGAAAATATAAATGCTGCTCATATTTATAAAAAACTATACAGCCAATAATACTATAAATGTTTTAGAAATTACGGTATACATTTTGTTTTAAATTTAAGAAATAATAAACTATTTTGGGTCAGCAATGCAATTTAAAACATTAATCCAATTTAAGACTTTGTAAAAAAATAATAATAAAAATAAAATTTAACTATTTAAAAGTTTATTTAACTATGCTAAAGACTCATTTTGTTTAGTTTTCATACAATAATAATCTTACAAATTTGTTTTTCAATCTAATTCCCTAGGTTTTTTATGCATTGCTTTTTTTATTACAAGTCTAAATAAATAAACTCTAATATCTTAATTAAGTTCATCACAAAAACCTTTTATTTATCAAAATACACAATAAAACTAGAAGCATAATTAATTTCAGAATTTTAGATGAGTTATAAACAGAATGTGTTTTTTATCAGGCAGGAAGTGATAATAAAGGATCACAATACAATAAACAAGGGTGGAGCTCAGGCGTAAAGGACGACTGGACTCTGGACTTTTGAAAAAAAAAAAAAAAACTGAATATCTTTAATTCACTGCCTTTTTAATCCTATTCATTAATGTTTTTAATTTTTTCCTATTCCTATCTGTCTCTTTTCACGTGCTGATAAGAAAGTGGCTAGACTATGGGCGAATATTTTCTGACTGAGATATTTTGTTTATTTCATAGCCAAATCATATAAGGAAGTGGCCTTCTACGGGTTGCCTCTAATGCAGAAAGTTAAATAGAAAACATATTGAACATATCATAAAATGGAGTAATTAAGATTGATTACATAATACAGAAATAAGACTGACCAAGGATTTATCTCTGCAGGCACCATTGGCCATTTAAGTTTATCTGATGAGTTCACAATCTGCATACACTTCCTCTGAGATATGTCAACATCCATTTGCGTATAAAACCTTGAAGAAATAATATCGAAATGGAACATCCTACACAGAGGAAGGATTATGGCACAGTTAGCTATGTACCAGTATGCAAATATGTAAGGAAGAGATCTGAGAAATGGACAAAAAAATAAATAAATAAAATAAAAAACTAAAATCAGTTGCAACCCCTTTGAAGAGGCAAATCTGACGAGTCGCATTGGGGAAAAGAGACATTTATACATTAAAGTAGTAAGATCTAAACTAAAAATAGAATTACCAGAAGATTGTGTAAAAAAATAGAAGGTATAATGATATGTCATCTAAAAATGATGAAAGAAACCAAGCTAATTAAAAACAATCAAACTATTAGTGAGAGGTAAACGATCCAAGATGAAATAACAAGAACAAATAAGAAGAACATGGAGCGGAAAGGATTTCATTAGACAGACAGCAATAGCAATTATCAAAGTCATATACGTGAGTGAAGGCTATATGGATGAATTTTTGAAGTGAAAAAGGGCCAGTTTTATAATTATTACATTTTCTATTACCTACAAAAACTTATGAAGTTATTCTCTGCTTATATGAATGATACTTATCTCCTTCACTTCTTAGTTAACTTATGAATCCTTTTCAAATCAGACTGAACATTCAGTCACATTACTAGCAAAAATTAGCAAATCATATGATCTCGCCAAAAGATTCAATACTAATGTCAATTGAACAGATGAGCCAGCCCCATTTAAGCTTGTTTTTTAAGAACCTAACATCATCTGATGACATAATAAGGTAGTGAGGAAAGGTATTCTGTTTCATTTGAATTAAAACTGATAAAGTATAAAAGTAGAAAATTAATTATAAATTAATGTATTGTCTATTGCTAGTTCTAATTAAGTTCAAATTTGTATGAACTAAATTTATATAAAAAATAAGATTTTATTAAGTTGGAAATAATCTTGTAAATATTCCAATGTTTAGGTTAGTTTTTATGTCTATTGGGGAATAAAACTGTAAGAAGTCGGTTTAACCTTTCCAGTTGCATAACTCCTGTAACATGGAACAAGGCTAACCTGAATGTTATCACACTGGTGTTGTGAAGCCCAGTCCCGTGGGACCCAGAAGTAAAGGTGTCCAGACACTTGGACAGTTGATGGCTTACTTCTTGCCATGAGTCTGCATCCACCACAGTTACCTCTGTGTCCTCACAAAGTAGTTGGCAGGAATATCCCACATTGATAGCAGTTTCTATTTCAAGGGCAAAATTAAACTTGTAAGCGTCAGTTTAAAGTTGTATGAATAATCAAAGTGAGACTCGTGAAAGAGACAAATGTTGTGCAAAATATACTTTTCTAATATTACAATGTTCTCTTAAACCATGAAATTTACAATTAATGTGTTTCAACAGTTACAAAAAGTTAAAGGAGGTCTTAATTTACTAGGTCTTCACCCGCCCACCCATACACATACAGTGGTATTGACCAATGAAAAGAATCCATCTCTAAATATTGAAAACTTAGATTTTTCAACAAAATCTAAAATTGTCAAAAACGACTCGTTTGAAAACTCCAGTAATACTATTGAAAACAGTTCTACAATTTATACAAATAGTTCACCTCCCTCAAATTTTACAGTTCCACAGAGGACCTAACATTTGATGATCAATCAAGCCAGAAAAATAGCACTTATATATGTTTAAATGATGTACAGCCTCTTGATGAAATCTTAAACAATGAATCCATCCATCTTGAAAATAAAATACTACTGTACCTGATAATGTGCCTAATAGTGCACCAGCTCATACACAAACTAATCCCAAAGGTGATCTGACTCTATCAATTCTGGGGAATGAATGGATCTCGGATGATAAAATACAACATTACTTTCACCTGCTAGAAGTTAAGAAAATTACCAGCCCTAAGATTTGCCTTATAAGTCCTGCTGTAAGCCAAGCAATGAAACGTTTAACGGACATTGACGTTTTGATGCAACCTTTAAAGTTGGACAGTAAACCGTTTATATTTATCCCAATAAACAATGCACAAGCAGCTCTCAAAGTGTCAGGACATCACTGGAGTTTATTACTGTACATCAAACAAAATAACAATTTCTACTGCTTTGATTCTTTTAAAAACGTAAATCAGCAATCTGCTATTACAGTCTTTTACAAACTTTGTGAATATGTAGGTAATGCTGAAAAGCCTTCTTTTGTAACAATTGACTGTCCACAGCAAGACTATGGTTCTGATTGTGGTATTTACGTCCTATTATTTGTTAACTTGCTAATTAAAGGGATAGCAAACAATGCAGTAACTAGTCTATTAAGAACTGTTCCAGCGACCTCAAGATCAGTAAAAAAGATATTGTACTAAAACGAGCTACTTTGGCTTACTTCACTTGCAATGTGAACAATACAATGGATACTTCTTTGTTCAAGTCTTTGGTCCTACAACCTGATACTTGTTTTAACCCCAGCAAAATCCCTGATACACAGATTGAGTCCACAAAAGCACTAGTCACAAAAAAAAAAAAAAAAAAAAAAAAAAAAAAAAAAAAAAAAAAAAAAAGCAAAGGAGCTCTAGATTTAAATAAGGTGAGTTTGAGGAGTTTGAGATTACCAACAAATGAGTTTGGAGTTTTAGAAGTTTGTACAGAGGCAACAATTACAGACAACACTTCAGGTTACCAAAAGGCTACACCCAATCCCCCCCAAAAATTGTTAATAAGGAAATCTAGCCACAATAAAAACAGTAATCAATACAAGTTTTTTAAAGTTAAATGTCAATCTTTTCTCAGACAGTCAAGGCTCACTTTTGTCCTCAAAACTATCCGAACTGAGTGGAGGTAGAGTGAACTGTTTTGGGTATGTACAAGCCAACACCAGATTAATTCAGGTGATTGACTCCACTTCTCTGGTCGACGATTCCCAACCATTAATTATTATGGGAGGGCAGCAATAACAGCATTGACAAATGACAATAGTTTTGATGACATCTACTCAACCCTGGAAAACAAGCTTCAACTTCTTAGCATAGACAGACCTGTTTTCATAACTACAATTCCAGTAAGGTATGACAAACCTCTGGAAAGTGTGATCAATGAAGATCTAACACTGGTGAACAACTACATAAAGGAATTGACCAATAGACTATGAAATGTTTTCTTGATTGATCTGTGCTGCCTTAGGAGGTCCCACTATACATATCACGGCCTTCATTTTAATAAAGTGGGAAAACAAAGTTAGCTGACAAAATTCTATAAACACACTTTACTGGTGGTTTTCAAAAAATAGTCTGACACATGAAAGTTTGAATATTGATAAGGCAACACCTGTGCCACCTAAGAAACAAACACAACCCTTCAGTCTTGATAATAAAATAAGAAACCCAAACAAGATCAATTTAATTGAAGCTGATATGGACAGTGTTATAAGTGACTTGAGAAAACGTGAATCTGTCACATTCTCTCAATGCATTTCGAAGGATCTTAAGTGTACTGTAAGACTTATGAGTGCTGTCGTTGCTGTCACATTTAAGAAACACTTCGGTGGACCAAGTGTGTCTGATTTTATCTCTGACCATTTAAGATATCAAGAGACTTGTAATAAAGCTGCTGTGTACGGTCTAGTCACCAAACCTAAATTTAACAGTAAACCCACAGAATATGATTACAATGAAGGATTTAAATAACTAACAAAAGACTCAAGAAATTACAAGTACCTAGTTTGCTCAGCAATGGGGTATGTTTGGGACTTAATTCCCATAAAGACTTTTGCCAATAATATTGAAAGATTCCAAAGCAACACTGGTGCTACTGTTATCATTATTGTAAAAAACGAATCATCAGTAAGAATTCTTCGTAATGGATTTAGCCACTACCAGTTTATAGAACACCTTCGAAAAGCGATTGCCACTGATGATCTAAGACTGATGAACACTTTCCCACCTCTGCATACAGCTACCAATACAGGTCACAATAACAATGGACGAATAGATGACAGCACTTTCATAACTTTGCAAGAGAACAGTACACCATCCTGGAAAGGACATACATCACCTGAACCTTCTAGAATAATGCATGATTGTATACACCTTTCAACATTACATCACAACTCATACAGCAAACCACACCACAACCCACTCCAAATATTTCATCACAACTCACAGACATCAACACACCAACAATCATATATAAAACTACTGAGCAATATACTAATAAAAACTGTAGTAAAATAGTCCACAGTGATGTGACAAGTGACTTGCCTTTAAACTACCTCGGCAAGGACCCACAACCCCCGATTTAAACTTAACATCAAATTCTGCTTCCATAAACAATCAAAATTCAAACTTTTCAAAACATAAAATAACTATTTTTCATCAAAATTTCCAAGACTTAGATAGCCGAAAGAATTTACTGGAAATAATTTTAGAAGAAATAAAGCCAAATTTAACTATGTTAACGGAACACAACATGTCAGAATCAGGGCTAAATAAGTTTTCTTTAATGAATTATTCAATAACAAGTCAATTTTCTCGAACTACAACAGAAAATTAGCAGAACGTTTTTAACCCTTTTGGTACCGGACAAAAATTTTAAGGTCTGTCTTAAAAATACCATTGGATTTAACCGGTTGACTACTGAAGAATACCGGGCCCTTTGTAGGGTGTTTTACACCAATTTACTTTTTTGGCCATATCTCCCTTATTTTTTAACATAAACTACTAAGTCTTTTATATTATTACATAAAATTAAATTACCTAAGTGTATATATAGTGAATTAACCTGTAAGTAACTTTTTTATTTTAAAATAATTCAAAAATGTACTTACCAAAAAATATTTTCTTTTTTTTCACTTTGACATTAACCCTTTGGATCCCAGGACCAAAAAATATTTTTTGTGCAAAAAATCCCAGACTAGTTTTTCAAAAACTGTGCGAAGAATCCCAGGCCAAAAATGACAAAAATACAAGCATTTGGGAAAATATTCATAAATCCTCTAATACACATGCTATATTGAAGTTTTTTATACTAAAATGTTTTTTGCAATATTATCTAGCCAAAACAATGTACAAAAGCCATTACATGTTGACTTTTCTTTGTATATGTATATAAATTTTAAAAAAATTAATTTTTTTCACAAAATTTTTAAAGTTTATCATCATTTTATGGGCAGAAGGAAAAAAAATTATCTGTGGGCAGTATTTTTATTTTGTTCCAAATATATTTTTGTATACTGTAACAAAATTTGATACTAATATGTATCATACAAGCTGAAAAAAAAGTTTTACTGTAATAAGTACAAGTTATAAAAAATTAACGTAATGTCCTGATTTGTAAAAACCGGAGCACTACTACGTCCACTGTCATCAGGATAATACGTGGGGTCCTCATCACTGTCGTCGTCAAATATAGCTGATGAATCAGAAAATAGTTCCTCATCAGATAGATCGTAATTTAGCTGCCATTAACTTCACTTTGTCTATCGGCGATGTTTTCACGATCCATTTCGACAAAACACTAGCTTACTAAGTGAAATAAAACTATAAACTTAACTATTTACACTAAAAATTAGAAAAACAACGCATAATAACACAAACAAACTCTATCCATTACACTAAACACAAAGTAAACAGCGTAACATAACCATACAGTAGCGATTGAGTAGTAAACAGTGACCGCAACAATCGCGCGCCAAAAGTCAGCTGAGCGCCTCGTGTTTGCTCAGTGGAGAATAAAAACAAGACACATACGTTTCGTAATTTTTGTGTGAAATTAGTATATTTGACTTAAATGTATTCTCTAATACCAATACTAGTCGAAATCCGCGGGAAAAAACCTGCGGAAATTTAATATTTAAATTAACACGTGGCGACGATGAGATCGTCGCCTGGGATTTTTCGACAGTTTTTCGGCGACGATGTCATCGTCGCCTGGGATTCTTAGTACACACTTCTGGCGACGATGTCATCGTCGCCTGGGATCCAAAGGGTTAAAATTCATTTTCAAAAAAATTACCAGTCATAAAATGAGTTACTTCACTAAAAACTACAACTAAAACTGCAGACAATCACAAATTTTAATTTAAACTTTAAATATCAAACCTTTGTCAATATTTAAAATTATTACTTTAACTTAACATTTCCTTTTCATAATAAAAACAAAATAAATTCAAAACATCAGTGGAATACAATTGAATTGAGTCAGGAGAGGGAAACTATAATCGATTTAAGTAAACATGCTAGAATTTGTGATGATAAAGAATTACATTAGTTAGTTACATTAAAAAATAAGCAATACAAACATAAGCTAGTTAATTGTAAAAAGAACTATTTTGAAAACAAAATTAGAAAGTCTAGCAATATAGGGAAGACTACCTGGAATATTATTAAAGGTACAATAACACCTTTGATACAAACACTTGAAACATTCGGTGTTAAAGGTGTAAACTTGGAGTGGTTTCGCTCTTATCTTACTAATAGGTTTCAATATGTAGAATTGCACCACAAAAAGAAAAAATAATCACATTAATAAAATTCAATCAGGTAAAATAAAAGTATTACATGGGTTCCCCAAGGCTCAATTCTTGGACCCTTGCTGTTCCTAAGAATCAAGGACTCCCTAATATTCTTAACAAATACGAAAATGCTAAAAGTAAACTTATTCTTTATGCGGATGACTCCAACCTAATTATATCATCAAAAAATCAAAATTATTTAGAAGAAATTAGTCAAATTCAACTAGCAAATACAGTATTCAATATTATTTTAAAGACAATTCCCTATTTTTGAATATAAGACAATCCAAATCAATAAATAACTATCAATTGTTCAGTTGAAAATGTACATTAAGTTTACATGCAAAATATAAGATTTTCTTAATAATCTATTTTATAATAAATTACTTCAAAAACTTTTAATTTACCTTTTTATTTTATTTATGAGTTTCTTGAATGTAATTTTTCAAGTATATATTTTTAATTTTCTGTATGTCATTCTCTCTACTGTATTTCATGATTTAAATAATTATGAATCCGAACGATGTGTGATATGTCTGACAAATTTTAGGCTTTTTGACATATTTTAGTCTCAGTTTTCATTTAAGATGAGAACCAACCAAAGACAAAAATTCAGTTTGGACACTTTAGACTTAGCTATGCCTATAATGATGATAACCACAAAGCAGATGTCCAATCAGCTTATGAATACCGAACTCATGATCAATCAAATACCATCAACCCAACGCTGTTTCCAAAATGATGGATTACATCACTGCGTCACTAATATCAGAAATTGCTTGTTACATTTGGCTATCACTGAAATTTTTAATTATACCAATAATTTTTTAGAAAAAAAATAATAACAATCATAATGAGTAAGACGTTATAATTTCATCTCTTACATTTTAAATTTGTAACTATAGGTAAATACCTGATTCTATTGTTTCATTTAGTTTCTAGCACCACAGTCTTATTACTTATTATTATAACTAAGTTACTCAATTGCAAACTGAAAACTCACCTTGCTTGTCCCCAGTGAGGACCCAAATCTTTATCTGCGCAGCAGATAGTTTGGATATGGTCTGTTCTACACCTTCTTGTAGCTTGTCTTCAATAGCAGTTACACCTTAATGAGACAGAACATATAAAAACCATTACTACTGACTTTTTTTATAGGAGGGACTACACTGCACCCAGTGCAGGTTTCTTTGCCTGGACGTGGCAGGTGGCTTGGGTGATTTGACAGCCTTGAGAGCTATGTCGGCAGTAGTTTAGCTACTATAATAGGTCTTCCTTTGCCAGATAGATCTTTATGAGGTAAGAACCAGACTAAAAGAGACACCCTGGTCCTCCAGGTTGGGCTAACAACCCACCTTGTAAAAATCAACCTGTAGTGAATCACCATAAAAAATAAGCCTTGGAATTTGGATAGCAAAAAAACAAAATAAGGACCAGCTTCAATTTGAACATTTGCAATTTTTTACATGGAATCTGAGAACACTGGTACAACCAGGTGATAGTGGCATACTATTAAATGAACAAGGCAGATATAACATGGACGTTGTTGCACTTCAGAAAACAAGATGGCTCTATGGTAGGAGAATAAATACTAACAAACCATATTGGCTGAGAGAAAAAAAATGTCAATCCACCCACCCATCCAACCATACATATACTGTGGTAATGAAAATACACTTATTCTGAAGATGACCCACCCTCCCTCCCATACATGTATGGTGGAAATTACCCACCCACTCTTTATACATGTACACTCTTCATACATTAGAAAGTCTAGCAATATAGGGAAGACTACCTGGAATATTATTAAAGGTACAATTCACCTTTGATACAAAAACTTGAAACATTCGGTGTTAAGGGTGTAAACTTGGAGTAGAGACAACCCACTAACCTTCCCTGCACATTTGGTGGTATTGGCTCACTCACCAACCCATTCACATACTTTGGTATTGGCCAACTCACCCACACAAGTACCTATTGAGCTACCTACCCGTACATATACGTTTGGTGATATTGTCTCATCCACTCACTCATACACGTACAATAATATTAGTTGAGGTGTATGCTTATGGTGTTGGGTGTATTGGTCTACCCTGGGTTGGGTGTATGCTTGGGACTTTATGTGTATGGACAGGCGTCCATACACACAAAGTAGTATTATCATCATAGACATAAGTAGTAGTATTAGCCTATCCACCGGGCAACACACCTTCAATAGTATTGGTTTCACAGTAAGTTAAAGAATAGCTAAATCTGAAATGCATTTTAAATTCGAATACAAAAAAATATTTGAATAAGAGGAAAATTTTAAAACATGTCTCTAGTCAGCTTTTATGCACATACAGAGGAAGCAAATGATGATGTTGAGAAAGTTGATGTTGAGAATTTGTTCTTGTGAAAATGAAAAGATCCTCTCTTTTAATGTTCGGTCCTCTTAATGCCGACACCTCGTCCGCTCAATGGTTGCCATTGACGTGGACACTACTAGAATAGTCTGTGTTGTTCATGTTGGATGGTAGTCAAGGTTCGTGTGTTGTGTAGAGAAGAGAACTGAGTGTCAGACTTGTCAGTTAGCTGAAAATCAAACCAACACTACGTGTTTTGGATTCTACGTAAAGCAGTAGGTCCCTTAGTTGCCCTGGCTGTTGGGCTATTGAGTTCTGTGAATTTCTTGAAGAAGAGTTACAAAAGTTACCAATAAATTATATTAAAATCATGTTAGGAATTGTTAATTCTAAAAGAGAAATAGAGAGACTTGTGGAAGTCACTGTGGGTACTGAAAGCTTACATCAATAATCAAATGAGAATTGAATCAGACTAGCAAGCTTTTTAACAGCATATAATCTGAAAATGATCAGCACAAGGTTACCAAGGAGAGACAAGAACAAATAAACTTGGACATCAGATGGGATGATAAGAAACCAAATTGATCATGTCCGTAAATCAGTGATTCAAAAGTAGGATCTCAGATATTAGAAGCATAAATGGTGCTGAATGTGAAACCAACCACTATTTGGATATAGTAAAAATGAATCAAAGAAGAAAAGATCAGAATAGAAAAGGAAGAGAGTGTAACAGAAGAATAAATAAATACAGATAAACTCAAAGATAGCTTTTCATCCTAGGAGTTTGAGTTAATACTCAACAATAGATTACAGATTTTGAGAGACCTAAAAACAGAAGATGGCGGACTAGTGAAAAACCAGTGCAATTAGTCTCCATAATTAACTATCTTTCAGTGTGTATCCAGGCAAAGGGGATTTATTTGGACTTTATCACCAACACATATAAAGTACCGTGAGTCTACTTACCTAAAGTAATCACACAGAAACTAATCTCTGGAATATTATAACACATAAGAAACTTTCCATATAATAACACTTGGATTTGACATTATTTTACTGTTATGAAACACAGCAACTTTTTCACCAATAATAGATTGAAGAATATGTATATATATTTCACTACTTAAGATACATTCCAATTTTCTGAGTTAGATAAACATAACTCATGGTAACAAAATAAATGGGATTACTTTTACAGTGACGTCACTAAAATTGCCAACACATAAGAGGCTCAATATAAGTCACTGAAATATTTCTGAAGTACATCACTGCCAAGACAATTATGCAACATATGTGACACGGCCACTGACCCAGTTACCGTGTCAGCAGTGCTGAACAAGCACAACACCTCAACTGACTGCAGTACAATCTAACACTGTACTGTTTTATTCTTACTACTTTTTAATATTTGGATTTTTTATCATTCTAACTTATCAACAGTAAAAGAAATCAAAAAACAAAAACCAGCCAACTTAAAAAAAAAAAAATCTATTTTTCATTTGAATTCAGTTTCTTATTTTAAATTTCTATCAATAGACAGAAGGAATCAGCCAAACCTCGTCAAAAAAACTGCACCTTATTTTTATAACCCAACTTATTTCATCAATAGACAGAAGGAATCAGCCAAACCTTGTCAAAAAAACTGCACCTTATTTTTATCACAGAACCCACTTATTTCATTAATAGACAGAAGGAATCAGTCAAACCTTGTCAAAAAAACTGCACCCTACTTTTATCATAGAACCTTATCTATCTTCAGTTTGACATGGGACTTGATTAACCTTAAATCAAGCTATTTATTTATTTATTTTCTTTGACAAAGGAAGTCAGCCAAACCCTCATCAAACACCGAATTTTTTTTGTCATTTCAAAATTTTGAATTGAAACTGCCTCTTATTTAATTTAAATCTTTCGCTACAATTTTAAACATGCCACCAAAATTCAATCAAGGTGACAAAGTATTTGTTAAAATAAGGGGTTATCCTTACTGGCCAGCTATAGTTGGAAATGTAATTTTGAATGAAAAAGACAACATCAAACCAAAGTATCAAGTAATATTTTTTGGTACACAGGAAGTACCAACCGTAAGTGATAAAGATGCTTGCCTATATTCTGAATATAAACATATTCATGGAAAAGAAAAAACTGAAAATTTCAAAAATAAGAAATTTAATGAAGCTCTAAAAGAGGCTGCAGCCACAGAAGAGGCTGAATCAAATACTAGACCTGAAAATTTCTCAGATATGTCTCCAAAAGACAATGCAACAGCGAAGATCGTCAACACTTCATTAGAAGTATTGGAGAACAGTTTTATCAATACCAGTCTCTTGGAAAACGATCATAATGCTGATGAAAAATTGGAAATGGCTGCAAAGGTCGGCACAGCGTTATTGGAAGAGAATAACCACTTAAAAGAAAAGATTTTGCGACTGGAATCCAACCTAGCCTACTCGGAGGAGAAATTTGATGAAGTAAAAGAAGAAAATGAAATGCTCTTGGAAAAAATTCAAAATTTAAAATTAGAGTTTGATGAATTTAACACCAAACGAGCTCATGAAAGGCATGAATTTAACCGGATGCAAAATCTATTTGAAGAGCACGATCAGCAACTTATGCATACCTTGAACAACCACATAAAAAAGATCAGTGAACAGGAAAAGTATATTAACATACTGGAAAAGAAAATTGACAAAATTTTACGTGTTGAGACTAGCAGTATCTCAACTCAAACTGAATTTATACAGCAGGAATCACTCTATGAAGATGTTCTTATAAGAGATAAGATTTCACATGCTCACCAAACGGGCAGAATTGTCCCACAACCTACAGGTCATACTATGTTTTCCTGTTCCCTCAATGAGGGAATAATAAAGTTAATAAAAAAACAAGAGGACATGGAACTTGAGATAAATAATATAAAAAGACAAATGAAACAACATACAAAGACACATATAGTAAACAAGATACAAAGTGATAGTGAACAAGAAACAAGTCCTAAGTTGAAAAAACCTGAACAAGATGTTCAAGCTCTTCTAGATAGTTCTGCTCTTCTAAAACCTCCCTATTCGACTCTGAACCAAAGTTGCACAAAAAGAAACCGTACAAATCTTATTAGTGTCTCTTTACAATTGGCAAAAAGCAAACAAACACTATTTTCTCATACTGAAAAAACACAACTACAACACAAACAGTCCCCCAAAGAGAACATTAATCAATCGTGCACTCAGCCTAATGTAACTAATAAGCGTTTTAAACAATCCTCACATCCTCCTACCTCTGCCAAAATTCGAAATCAAAGTGAGACCATTGAAGAATTTTTTAAGAAACACGTGGAAGCTTATGAATTAATAAACAAAACTTACCATCAATATTATCCTATAATTAGCAAAAGCAACAGTGTAATCTGCCCACAAGAAGTATCTCTCAGCCAGCAATCCTCTAACCTAATTTCAACTAACATACACCTTGACATAGCTAAAAAATGAATTCCTGTCAAGAAAATGTAGCTCCAAACAGTAGATCCATAAACCATTTTTTAGGAATGACCGACAAAGCAGAAATAAAGCTAAAATAACAGCAGAAAGTGAAAAAAGAGACATAAAAATACTCCATCAAAACATGGACAGACTATCAAATAAAATAGAACGGTTAAACCATTTCCTAGCTATCATGCAACCTGACATCCTAATCCTGACTGAACATGGCCTTAAAAAAGAAGAACTCCAAACAACTCATATTTTTAACTACACACTGACTTCAGAATATAGTAGACTGAAATACCAAAAGGGAGGAGTCGCTATTTATAAAAGTAATGACTTTAACCACACCATAGAAACAAGAAACCTACCTAACCCCAGCGTAGAACTTCATTGTGAAATATCACAAATACAGATTCGTGTGGGAGGTAAATATTTACATTTGATTGGAGTCTACCGAACACAGGGAAAACTGGACGTGGCTTTGGAGGTCATCTCACAAACTCTAGAAAAAACGCCTCTGTGGAATGGTCCTGTCCTCATTATGGGAGATATAAACATCGATATCCTTGAACCAAACCGTGAAACCATAGGGCTAAACGAAACCCTGGCAAGTTACAATATGACTCGCCTCAATCTTCCTCCCACCAGAATAACTCCTACCTCAGTTAGCTCTATAGACTGTGTTTGTACCAACTTAAAGCATGATGAGGTTGAGGTAGAGGTAATTCATGCTGGAATATCGGACCATTCTGCGCAGCTATGTAAAGTAAAGTTGTCTGCCCCTAAACCATCAAATCCTATGTCATTTCGTAGACACTTTAATAAAACCAATTTATTAAGATTGAAAACCTTGTTAAAATTAGAAACTTGGGAAGATGTCTACAACAAGGATCAAGTGGAGGAAGCCTATACCAACTTTAATAACTCAATAATCACAGCTATTAACTTAACTTGTCCTCTAGTAAAATCCAGAGAAAAACGCAGGAAACCCACTAAAATATTTGATGTTGAAGCTGAGCAATTCAGGATATCTTTCTTAGAAGCACAAGACCGTTATCTGCTTAGTGGGAAAGAAGAAGACAAGAGAGATATGACAGAAAAGAAAAAGTCATATGACTTAAAACTAAAAGCCTTAAGACGAGAAGCTACAAAAAACTACATAGATGAGGCAGACAATAAAAATAAGGCTTTGTGGAGTGTAGTCAATGCTGAAAGAAAGCCATCAGCTAAAGCTACAAAACCAATAGAACTGGAAATAGAGGGAATTAGAACAAATGATCCCAAAACAATTGCTCATCATTTCAATTCATTTTTCACTAATGCAGTACAGGCCATTTTGGAAAGAAATCAACAGCTAACAACTCCAACATTTGACCACACACTAATTAACCAGAACATTCAGTGCCTGATACTTGACCCAACTAATGAGCAAGAACTTACACAAATAATCAACTCCCTAAAAAATAAATCTTCAGCTGGAGTGGATGATGTATCCAATAAACTTTTAAAGACTTGTAAAGAAGAACTAACACCCCCACTTGTAAATATCATAAACAAATCTTTCCAGCAAGGAGTCTTCCCAAGTGAATTAAAAGTTGCAAAAGTGCTTCCACTTTTCAAGAAAGGATCTCACCTTGACACAAAAAACTACCGGCCCATTTCTTAATATCTACAATATCCAAAGTTTTTGGAAAAATAGCGCTAAGAAGACTTCTCCAACATCTCACAGAACACAATCTACTCTCACCTTTCCAACACGGATTTCTAAGCGGAAGATCAACGATATCAGCCCTCACCTGCCTAACTGAGTACTTAATAGATAATCTTGAATGTGGGAATACATCTACAGCAATACTTTTAGACTTCAGCAAAGCGTTTGATTGCTTGGACCACACACTACTGCTTAACAAGATGAACAAGCTTGGAATCTGTGGAGGTGCTGCTAGGTGGTTCAATAGCTATCTGCAAGGAAGAAGTCAAGTGGTGGAATATCAAAACACTATTAGAGGAGTTAGTAGAGTAGAAAGAACGACACCACTACCCATTGTCCAAGGTGTACCTCAAGGCTCTGTACTAGGTCCCATCCTATTTATCCTTTACACGAATGACCTTCCGGACTACTTGCAACATTTCAACACAACCCTTATGTATGCAGATGACACTGTACTACTCCTTTCTGAAAAAAGCCCAGAAACTTTAGATGTGAAGTCCTTTGTTGCGTTAAATATGGCAATTCAATACTGTAACCAAAACAGCCTGGTGGTAAATGAAGATAAAACTCAACAACTAGTTTTTGGTAGTAAGAGAGATAAAGTTGGACGGTTACCAGACACTGAACATACTGAAGTAGCTAAATATTTAGGCGTAACCATTGACCAAAAACTGTCATGGACTTCTCATGTTGATATCCTTTGCAATAAACTTAGTTCTATTCTCTATGTCATCAGAAGACTAAAAAATATAGGAAACATAGACACCTTAAAAACAGCTTATCACTCTCTCTTTGAATCACACCTTCGTTATGGACTCACAGTGTGGGGCAACTCCTCGGCTCACAACACGCAACGTGTTCTCATCCTGCAGAAGAAAGCAATACGACTGATTGCAGGACTCAACAGCAGAGAGAGCTGTAGACAGCAATTCAAAGAACTTAGGATTTTAACAATAGTATGCCTGTACATAGTTGAAGTAGTAACATATGCAAGCACTCAACAACTTAAAAGAAGAGAAGACACTCACAACTACAATACCCGATATGCCAAGAATTTTACTTTACCAGCTCACCACTTATCCATATTCGAGGAAAAACCATCTTATACAGGAGCCAAATTCTTGAACATCCTACCAGAAGAAGCCAAAGGCAATACTACCTGCAGCACGAGAAAACGCCTCATCACATGGTTGCAAGAAAAGCCGTTCTATACTGTAGACGAGTTTATAAACTGGAGGACTTTTCCTTTTTAGTAATCAGATTACTTACAAATTGAAAGTTTTAGTCACTATAAATATGTCAACTTGTATTTTACATTTTTCCTGAACTTAACTTTTAAAAATTCTTGTACCTTTTTAGCACTAGTTAGTATTATTTTTAACTATGACACCTATTCTGTACTCCATGTATATGAATAAAGTCTTCTTCTGATTCTGATTCTGAAGAAGATACAAATACAAATTGGCAGAATTTTAAGGAGTCTGTCTTGGAGACAGCAGAAGAATGGTATGGTAAAAAATTAAAAAAAGTAAAAACAATGGTTTAATGTAGAGTGAGAGCATGTGATAGCAGAAAGAGAAATAAAACTGCTTGGCTGAATAGCAACAGTTTAGAAGATGAAGGAAGATATATTGAGACAAATGAAAAAACTAACAGCATCCTGAGAAGGACACACAGAAAACAATTTTAGAGAGTTTTATAGAAAAATAAGATAATTTAAAAAAGGTTTCACTCCAAATTTATAAGGAATAAACAACAAAGAAGGAATCCTATTAGTCCAAAATGACTCACTAGTAAGTGTCATATACTATGTTACATGAATCACCATTGAGTGTTATATAGTAGTGTACATGAATCACCATTGAGTGTTATATAGTAGTTTACATGAATCACCATTGAGTGCCATTGAGTCTCATTAAGTATGTGACATAACTTACCAATGAGTGTCATATTCTTCTCAATTTCCTCATAGACTGTATGCAGCTTATCCTCCCTGTCCTCCATTGACACAGCAGCTTCTTGGTGCTTCAATCTCCATGCTTCAAACTCCCTCACATCCAGGTCCTTGACAGCCAAACAAAGCGTACGCAAACCTTCCCCTGCAAATTTCTGACACACCAATGAGATCATTAATAGTAAGTAGAAATTATTTTCATCATGTATGGAAATGGAAAGTTGTGATAGAGTAGAAAATGATCTCAATACAAAAGCAATATTACAGTGAGTTGCTGTCGCAGTAGTTCCACCTCCACTGTCTGCTGTAAAATATAGCAGTGAGTTGCTGTCCAACCTTGCAGTAGTTCCACCTCCACTGTCTGCTGTAAAATATAGCAGTGAGTTGCTGTCCAACCTTGCAGTAGTTCAACCTCCACTGTCTGCTGTAAAATATAGCAGTGAGTTGCTGTCCAACCTTGCAGTAGTTCCACCTCCACTGTCTGCTGTAAAATATAGCAGTGAGTTGCTGTCCAACCTTGCAGTAGTTCCACCTCCACTGTCTGCTGTAAAATATAGCAGTGAGTTGCTGTCCAACCTTGCAGTAGTTCAACCTCCATAAATGAAATATTAGGTATGTTTTATCATCAACACTTTTTTAAAATATATAAACAATTAATTGTTTTATTTGCAAATATTAATCCTTGATAATCCACCATGCGCCATATCCAACCATATCATGATCAAGAATATCGATTTCTATGACCAATGTATTGTAGAACCTAATTTAGACAAATATATATTATTAAATTTCCTATTACTTAACTGAATTTTTATTTTAAATGAAATCTTTTTTTATTTAAATATAATAAATACATTTCAATTTTATTAAATATATTTAAAAAAAAGAAAAATATGTTTTTGGATTTTTTTAATCTTAAAGCCCTGCAAAGTATAGTGTGTATGTTAAATTAAATATTGTAATATTTTTGTTTATAGTTAGTTTTGTTTTTAAATTCAGGCAGTTTTGTTTAACTTGTTCCTTTTTTTTCAATGTAAGTCTGTTTGTTATCCTTAACTACCTGAATTTGAATATAAAAAGGTTGAATATTAAGTGTTTTTTAATCTGCTAATCCTACAAAACAGAATGCTTTTGCAGTTATAACGCTGCTCTATATCTCATTATTATTAGCTCAATTCAATCTATGCACGGGCAAATTACGGATGTAGGCTTATTTCTTTAGTTAATATTTATTTAAGTAATAGTCATGAAAACATTATTTTATCATTAATAATCAATTATGCTATTATTTTAATGCACTTTAAACATTTAGATCATCTCTATGTATAAATGCAATTATTGAACTCTTAACTGGAAATAAAGATTTATTTAATTTCATTACAATGGTACAAACATTCCTAAACAATAACTATGAATCATGGAAAAAGTAGTCGAATAATATAATTCAGTTAATATAATTAAAAAAATATATATATAATGAGTAGTTTATTATAATTTTACATTAAGTTAGTCTTCGAATTTGCAAATGAGTAACATGCCTTTGGAGAATATTTAACACCTAGATAAATATTTTCTTTTTTCTAAAATATTTCAAATGGTATCAGTTGAACGTCTCTTTTATTAATTTGGCTGTACATGCACAGCCAAATTAATATCTGGACACAAATCCCAAATGTTATACAATTGTTGATATGTGTGACAAAAACAATAATTTATTAACTCGTGTAACCTAATACTTTACATGTTGTAAGTTCTCACATTCAGGTGGTCAAGTGTCTTGGCTTTCAGTGCTTCATCCCCTGGCTTCAGCCTCTGGTACAGTACACTATCAGCTCCTTTGCAGTACAATCGTAGTGAGGTTCCTTGCCGCAGTATCACAGACATGCGCTTACGTACGTTGTTGAAATCTAGGATGCACAGTACTTCATACTCATTGGGTACTCCCATTACCTGTCAATGGAGATTGAAACACTGTTTAAGTCCATGATGGTGAATTTTGCTGTTCTAGAATTAAAAGCAAAAATGAATTGGCAAGTTGGGTCAGGCTAGAGAGTTTTGCAATCCTCAGAAAGGTTTAGCTCTTGGTGTTGTCTGTACAGTCGGTCACTGTCACGCACACATTCCCTATATGGCCGAGGTTTGGGGTCGCTGGCTGGCATGGCATACATACAATGCCACGCTGTGACAACTTCCTCAGTCAGCTGTCTTTAGGACTTCTGTGCTCTAATCAGGCTTGGCCCAATATGTTTCTACTTTTAATTTAACTAATAACTGGTTTGCACTGGCTAAAACAGGATGTGCCATAGAGATCTATAGCTAGAGACAAAATAAGATACTGATACATCTCTAATTAATTGGAAACATTTTTAACTTAAGCTATTGATTGGTCAAAGATGAGTTAGTCTTCCTTTATTCATAGATAAATAATATACTTGATATAGATATTTATTGAATATCTATATCAAGTATTTTATAGAAGGTTTTTTTCATTACTTAGTATGGATGCCAGTGTTAAGAAACCTTTCAAGTATTCTCTTGAGTGCAACATATGTTCATACAATACATGCTGTTGAGTATAATTATGTCCTTGAGGTTGGGGATGCCAAAGGAGTCATGACTGTTCTATCCACACAGAAGTGGCTAAATTTGTATTTATTTCACTTTTAAACACAAAATAATAAGAAGAGCCAAATATATTTATTTAGATATACTAAAGTAGAGGGTTATCATTTTAAAATTATATTGTTTGGGTTTTTGAAGGATATTGCTTAAGGCAGGATGGATGGGAGGAACCTATCATCCCTTTAGTGGTCATGATGCCATATAGATTCTGTTATATTCTGGACAGTAAATTAAATTAATATTAGTAACAAACTCTTGGTTTGAATCAGTTTTGTGAAGTCTCTGGCTCTCCTTTTCTGAATTGTTCATTAAGAACAATATATTCCATATCCAATAGAATATTACCACATTCAATAGATACTATTTTCAATAGGTACCATGAAAATTACTATTTTAGATTCATTTCTTGATTTTCAACATTTACTCTTCAAATATTTAGGAAATGGGCTATTTAAGAGACTTTCTAATAGTTAAAAAGGGTAACATCAAATGTACCTAGTTATCCCCGAAAATATAAGGGACAGTATTCATTGGTAACAGAGTATAGTACACTAAATCAGACAATGGTCTTTTTCTACCTGGGCAGGATTTTCATAGTATAATCACAGTCTAATAACATTCAGTCGCAACACTCCGTTAAAAATTGGCGACAAGCTATGCTAGTGCTCCTAACGGCAGGATTAGAGTAGCATGTATTTCTGCACTATTTACATCATCAGCAGTTAGTAGTAAATGTGGAAAAACTTATGTCTATAATCTGTCATGTCCCTTTTTCTATTGTTACTATTTAGATATGTTAAGGCATCTCTTTTTGCCGTATTTTATTTTATTAACATAAACTAGGTGTAAATAGAATGAAAATATTCTGTGTCATTTTTAATATAGTTATATATAATATTAGTTGTCGAAAGGGGATACTTCCCTCGTCAAACTGATTTTGGACGAGTAAATGTATTTATAATCATAATAGATATAGTCATTATAGATATTAATAGTTAAAATATTAGGTGAGGATCTATGTCTGAAACCACTGCTGAACGCCGGTAATATGAGTAACGTAGATGTCTCGGCTCCATCGAATGGCCTCAGAGATACAATTTTGTGAGAGGGTGATCCTGAACCGCCTGGAGATATTTAGGTTGTTAAATGTCCTCCAATTGTAGCTGTCCCACGCGCCCAGGGCTCCAACGACGAAAGCATCAACAAAGACTTTAAAACTCTCCGCCGTTAGGACCTGAGCAAGTGGGGCATAGGCAGTGCATTTATTGTTTCTGGCCGCTTCAATGGCCTGCCAGCCGTCCTCATAGGCCACAGTGACATCGACGATTTTCAAAATTTTGTTTTCCGATGACCACCATGTCTGGCCGGCATTGGGCCACCCTCTCATCCAAATCGCATTCCCGGCCAATTAGGTCGGACAGCGGAACTCGCCGGTTGACCCGTACTTCTGTTCCCTCCTCAGGCCGGATTGCTGCGACAAGCTGGTCAAGAATAGCGTTATGCTGCCTCGTCACTCCAGTTGCCACTTGTTTGCAAGACACAAAGCAGTACAACGGTAATGTGGAGTAGTTGTATGCTACTGTTATTAGGAGCAGCGCCATGCTTGCTCCACAGCAGAATAATGAAAGTGTCGGAACTAGATTGTGGTATAATACTAGGCAAGAGCCTGAATTTCTGTAATCCAACATAGACTTGCTAAAACTGGCAATTCCTACAAATTAAATTGTAACAGTTTTTTTCTTTTCAGATTGGAATCAAAATTATATAATTGGATTATTGAAAGCCCTTTTTACAGAACTCAAGATTTTTTTATAAGTAATATTAATATAGAATTTAGAATTTGTGGTTTGTTTTTAAACTATGTAGACACACTTAAATGGTTATGAGTCATATTTGTAAATTATATGACATGTCATATTTATGTAAAGATCAATTGAATAAAGTTATCTTATAAATATAATTTTACCGTAAACAACTTTACAGTCATCTTGATTTGACTGTGTCAATTGGCTATGTACTTTATATACATTAACTAACAACTGATGTCTAAGACTGTTTACAGACGTCCATTTTCAAAGTAGATGTTCATGCTAACACTACCCTTATTTAGATGACATTTGTATAGCCAGTAATATACATAGCCAATTTACATAAAACGATTCAATTAAATTAACTTGAATAATATTTTTGATAAAGTTTATAAGAAGGATTTCACCCAAATTGATTATAGCTTTTAACTTAGCATAGTACCCAAAGCATAATAACTCAGCTTCAGAAGGCAGAGATTCACAGAATCTATTAAATGTACTAACACATTTACCTCAATTGTAATTGAGTTAGGCGTCCTGTTTTTAAAGACAAAACCAAAGTTCCTTGCTGCTGAAACAAGTGCTGCCTCATCTGGGGACTGTGCCTGATACTGCAGTTTTCCTACAAACACAAATAAGTAAATAAAGCATGTGTATAATATGTTTATTTGTATTCATTTAATACTATAACCTGATTAGTATTTTTTATGAAACATTAGTTATACCTAAAAAATAAATCTATGACCTTTGTTCACAAACAAAAAAAACCATTGTTCAGTTATTTTAGCAGATATAACTAACAGTTTAACTTCCTAAATTTCATTGTAAAGGTTTACCTATACTTTTTAATAGTAATCCAGGATCTACAATTCAGTGCACATATACCATTAACACCTTTAAACATTTTAAAAGTTCATGTCAAACATATAAAAATCATGCATATGCTTAGAAATGCTGATCTAAGATTAATATTTGCTTGGGCATGTTGTTAATAAATCTCTGATGATATAAATGATAAAAAAAAAACATGTATATATCTTATACACAAAGATAATTATTTTTACCTGCATGGTAATTAAAAAATTTCATTATTATTTCTTATAGTTAATTTGTATAATTTCATGTACTTGTAATTACAATATGTATAAAACAAACATATAAATCTTTACAAAAGCACGAATTTGAAAACTATTCAAGTTCATAAGAGACACAAATATATACAAGCCACTGAATTTAGATGTAATCTGAATGGAGGAAATAGATATACACATATACGGAATCGCTCATTAATTTTAATAATGTGCCTTTTATCTTTGAAATATTCATTTCTTTACTTAACAAATATCTGTGTGATAATCACTCATGTATCGCAGGTGCTATATGGCATAAATAAAAAGCTACTACATGTAGCTTCCACGTATACGTATCTGTGCTACGGTAGGGTGCCACGGCGGTGTACTTACCCACTCACCTATACCCGTAAAGTGGTACTGACTCATGTCCACTTACCTATACACATACAGAAGTACTCATCCAACCACCTATCTATACTTGTACAGTAGTTCTCACCCACTCACCTACCTATACACATGGAGTACGGATATTCATATATGGATAAATATCAATACCACTGTACATGTAGAGGTGAGCGGTGGGTCAATATCATTGTACGTGTATGGGTGGGCGGCTGGGTCAATAGAAGTACTATAAGAAAGAAATTTTACAGTTTTTTCTGTATTTTTGTTGCTCTATATGATTAAATAGACCCAAATATCCAATTTATACCTATCTATTCCCTCTCCCTACTTTCTCACTGCTTTCTCTTATGATCAAGTATTCATTCTCCCTTCACCCTATGACCATACGATTCCTGATTTGCCAACTTAAACCCTTAGCCTCTGACCATTATAGTCTGAATAAAATAACTTTGGTACTGGCGGAACAGCCAAGCGCCACTGGTCTGAAATGACAAAACTCTGGGTTTTAATTTGCTGCCAAACTTAAAATTACCAAGCAATAATTTTCAAACTAATTGTTTAGTGTCCACCATGTTATGTTCTTTAAGACAAAATTATACTGGAGATTTTGCTTGAAATAATCTGCTTTTTATAATGATATATGTATTTAAAAACATGTTTTTATGAGTGACATTGCGCATGAGTCGTATTTAACCTGTCACTGTAGTGAGAATAATAATAATAAAATTATCTTGTGGATAGATGACAGTTTAATTCATTGTGACCAGTTTGGTATAAGACTCATTTAATAGTTCAAACAAGTTAATGAGAAATTAATTTTTTTGTAAACCCTTGCAAACTCAGAAACGACAAATGCTAAACAAAATTTCTTTAAACCTAAATTAATTATGTTATTTAAATGACACTAAAATCGTACTCTTGTATCAAATAAATTTTTCTTGAACTACAAAGAAAGTTTTAGTAGTTTTCAAATCTAGATTGTCAACAAGGTGGTGGTGATACCACATGCACATTATACAGTCTCTGGCTCAGCTCTGTCCTCTTCCATTGCAAACTCAAGGCCAAGGCCTTCTTGTCAATTACTAATAGAATAAATAATAATAAAATTGGAAAGGGCCTAAATATTAAAATAGCACTAAATACTGATAATTATATATAGACTGTATCCTATAACATTACTGTCACATTTAAATAAAAAAAAAAAACTTGTAATAGCTCTAAAACGAAATAACTGTAATAAAAATAAACTGGTGATTAAACAATACCAAGCACTGTTAAATTGATTAAGAACTGAACACAAGCACACTTCAAAAAGTCACCTAACTCACGTTATTTCTTACTGGAGAAACATTTCATATTTGGAAATATCGTCGAAACGCTTGGGCTGAATATTCTGTGTACAATTTCCCTTGAGCAGAGTATACCTTACGCGTATGACACAGCTTCGTATGTAAATCAATTATGAGTTTACTTCATCAACTCTTCATTATTTTTCTGCATGTTTTATTAGTGCCACATTATTATTTTACTAATACTTAAATAATACAGTTAATGTTTGCTCAAAGCTACCCTCCCAACCACTCATACACATAGTATGGTGATGACCCTCCCAACCGCACGTACACACACAGAGAGGTTGGTATGTGTACAAGTCATGTGCATCTTCGTGGGCCCACCTATCCACACAATGTATTGAAAGTATTATCTTACTAAACCCAAGGTCTTTGATTCAAGGTGTATGCATGATGCATATTTCAATGAAACAACAATTTCAATGAAAATATACATTGATTTCATGCTTGAACATATAAATAAAGGTGTTTGCAATGAAACCACAGGTCATATGGGCCTGCAGGCATGTGTATGAACTTTATTCGTTGGTTCAGTTGGGGATTTGAACCTTGAAGGTCCTTGTACTCCATAGACCAAAGCCTTAACCACTAAGCTACCACGCCTATATATAAATTAGAAAGTGAAATAAGTAGAAAAATCTGTGTTTATAAGTAATGTTAATATCACATATTTTTCTATGTTAGATAAGAATAGTATATTTCACAACAAGAGTGGAAAGTGGGGTTTTGCATGTTCGAGACCATATGTTTGAAGTGCGAGACTTGTCGAGCACTTCGAATGGTCGAGAACATACAAAACACTTTCACTCGAGTTTTGAACGATACTTTTCACTACACTACGGAATAAAAACAGGTGTTGTTGACTGTGGAAAATTTTCGGTTGTAAACAATGTTACTTTCGGTAGTAAACAATAGACAGCTGTTGAAAATATGATGTTTCGCAAGTTGTAAACACATAACGAAAACAGCTAAACTCATAGTAGTGTAGTGAAAAACAAATTATCTTATATTATCGACCACAGATCTGCAATAAAAGGTATATACTTGATTTGGATATTTAAATATGAATGTAATATAAATATACAATCCTGTTTAAATGTACAAATAAGGTACAAAACAAGCGAACGTCACACAACACAAATTTATTATAGTATAAATACAAAATATTATGATGATCCATTTCAGTAAACTCCCTTCTTCACACAAGAATAATTCAAAAAGGAAAACCTTCTATTTAATTTGATTTTATTTTGTTGGTTATATTGTTTATACAAAACGTTGAATTCATCTGAGCTGTAGATGTAATGAACTAGTAACAAATAATGCAGTACTTTTTATTGATAAAATTAATTAATCCTATATAAAACATGTACAAACAATAAGTAGACATTATAAAATACTCTTTACGCAATAAAAATATTAACCTAATAAATAGTTATAAATAAATAGCACAAAATTACTTCAGTGCATGTTTTGGAACTATAATTTTAATATTACAGACTAAGCGGTTTCTCACCATTAACAGAACCAGGCATGACAGTATGGCAGACGGCAAGCAGTGTAAAGAAAGTGTGGACTTCCCTCCTGTTGGTCCTAACATCTCTCAGCAATCTATTGTCATAGAAAATGAACCCTGGCTCATAGTCCTTGTTGAATGAAAAGTCTATTCTTTCAGGCATCTATGACAATAATGTATACTTTATATCTCAAAGTGAAAAGTACATAACATTTTCCAGATGTTTACTGACCTATTCCATTGACTATAGAAACAAGAAGACTCTCCACTCATATGGGGCCAGTGCAGCCAGGGACGTAGCTAGAGTATATGGCGCCCTTGGCGAATTGTACTGACCCTCCCCCCCCCTCTCCGGAAGAAGGGGTCCGTGAATTTTTTGTAATTTTAACTACAAAATGCTAAGTTTTGCTTGCTTTTTGCAAGTTTTATTCAAATATTTAATGCAAATTGTAGGTAGCATAGCTGCTGATTAAGAGCTCAACGTTCGGCCGTAACAAACAATGATTTAAGCCTGAAACAATCTTGACTTACGAAAAGATAGAGATAGCTATCTGCGGCATTATCTGCATCGTTTGAACTAGTTCGACAGTGTTTAATCATTTTTAACGTGTTGGCAGTTGGCACTTATACCGTAGAGCAGCGTCGAAACCGACCCTTAAGCATGATCTGTAGGTATATTAAAATCAATAACAATACCAAAATTAATAAGTGCTTCATAAATAATTTAATTATACATAATATAATGAATAATAGACAATTGAGGACAAAAAAATTAAACCACTTCATGGAGATATTAACAAATCTTTACATAACATATTCTCCAAACAAGGATATAAAATTACATATAGAACAAAGAACTGTATCAAACATATACTACAACATAACTACTCTACTAAAAATAATGAAAACAAATACAATAATTCTGGAATTTATAAAATTAAATGTTCAACTTGTCCTAAATATTACATTGGCCAAACAGGAAGAAGTTTTAGTAGAAGATTCAAGGAACATATACCAAAAAACAAACATCAACATTTATCAACATTTGCTGAACATTTAATACAAGAAAACCATAATATTTCATCAATTGAAGAAAATTTAGACATTATCCATTTTGCACCTAAAAGTAAAAAACTAGATGCTATTGAAAAATTTTACATATACAAAAACACAAAAGAAAACCCATCATTATTACTCAACGATCAAATAAAATTTCACTCAAATATTATGTTTGATTCTATCATGAAGATGCAAAATTATAAAATTTAACAAGATCTACAACTTATCCATCTACCTTTTTATTTAAATTTTTATAGTGTCAGCTGTTGAATTAATTATTCTACAGTTAAATATATTTGTAACCCTATTTGTATTCTGTTTTCAACTGATGATGGTCTTTCGAGACAGAAATCGATCTTGAACATTAAAAACACCAAAACAAGATTGCTAAGTGTTGTTCTTTTTATATATATAAATATATTAAGCAATCTAATAGCTACAAATGTCAAACAAACAAAAAAAATTAAAATATCAATAGCAGTGTTTATCAGTAATGTATTGACACTTACGCACAAAATGTAACTAAAAACTTATTTTCCTAGCTTTGATTGATGCAAATTCTGAAATTACATCATCGAAGTTTAGTTTGGAAGCAGCTTCATACTCTATTGAAAGAATCGCCAAACTTGTGAGGCGTGTTTGGCCTGTTCGTGAAAGGAGGTAGTTCTTGATAAGCTTCAATTTACTAAAGCTACGTTCACAGCTTGCGACGCTCACTGGCATGGTGAGAAATATCCCCAAACTTATCTCGATATTTGGATACACATCTTGTACTTGATAAGCATGTATAGCTTTTAGAATATCTAAATGTGAAGCTGATTCAATGTTCTCAATGAGCTCAATCATCTGAAATTTGAAAATGCCGATTTCTTTCAACAGTTCGTAACTATCCACATCTTGATTGTACTTTAGGCCAAAGTCTTTTGCACAATTCTCCAATGTAGCTAAAGACCAGTTTTTCAATGAGGAACCTGCCAGAAACTGAAAGTTGTTGGCAACTTCCTCAAATGCTTTAGACCTGGTCGTCATTTCAGCAGTTAGTCTGTTATACACACCAAAATATTACCGTTGAAAATCTTGTTTCACAGAAATGAAGCACCCTTCGTCTTTTCCCTTTTCTGAATCCAAAGTCTTTTTACATTTAATATGTTTTCATGGAAGCTACAATCAGTTTCTTCACAAGTCTTTACAGCTTTGGCTATGATGTCTTCTATCCCCCTTTACGCCTTTTTTGGAATTTCTTGCTTAAAGCGCTTAAACTTTTGGATGCAGCATCTAGAGATGTGTCTTTCCTTTGCAACAATTTGTTTGTGCAGTCCACAGAAACCAATATTCCAGACCACAAATGGAGAAGGCAGACAAATTTGAAGTCAATATTATTGATAATATTTGATGCTACTAATGTAGTTTCTTTGTTCCATTCTTCATTGTTCGTCATCCCTTTTAAAGCAGTGCATAAGCCTGTAATATTCTTTTCCACAGATGTTATCGCCTGCCTTTACGATCACCACAGAGTGTCGGAGTGCCTTTTTACAGTTGTGTCCAAATATGGTTTTACAAACTCCCATCGAAGTGTCGAGCCGCTTAAAAAACAAAATATGTTTTGAATTATCCCAAAGAAAGTTATCATCATTGGAGACACTTCTGCTGCATGTACACCAACCAAATTTAAGCTGTGTGCTGCACAGGGTACACACTTGGCCAGTCCATTTATGCGACTGATGTGAGCCTGCACGCCATTGTAAATGCCGGCCATGTTAGAGCTGTTGTCGAATCCTTGCCCTCGGCAGTCTTTGATGTCCAACCCATCTTCTTTTAACTTGGAGAGTATTTCGTTAGAAATTCCTTTGCCAGTCTTTTTGTGGCTAACTAGAAAATCGACAAAACTTTCGACAATCTTACAATCTCCATTAGAAATCTCAACGAATCTTAAAATCTAGCTCATTTGTTCTGTGTGTGACACGTCAGGGGTACAATAAAAAATAATAGAAAAATACTTGGCTGCTTTCACTTTTCCTAAAATATGAGAACGCACTCTGTTCCCTAAAATATTGACGATTTCATTCTGAATAGTTGGTGAAAAGTAGCTGGTCACGTTCTTATTAGATCTAACGTAAGATATGTGCTGTTGAAGCAATGGATGATAGTGGCTAATCAACTCTAATGTGCTTAAAAACACGCCACAGTTTTGATCACCAATAAAATTAGAAGATCCCCTTAGCGGTAGGTTGTTTTTGGCGCAGAACATTACGACATCAACAACTATTGTCAGTATTTGTCGCCACTTTTCCTTTTCAGTTGTCAGTTGTTTTTGCAAATCCACATCTAAACAGGCATTTTTTTTTTAGCCTTACCTCAAGCTCTTTCCATTCCACATAGCACTTTTTGTGTGTTTCAGTATTTTCATGCAGTTGGATGTGAGGATTTAGATGTTTCCAATCACTGAATCCTACATTAGTATCAGCAAATCCAGGCGCAGAATTATTCTTTTTTCCAAATAAAATGCAGGGAAAACAAAAAACAGCATTTTTAGATTCACTGTACAACATCCATTGCCTTTTGACACGCTCTCCATTTAAAAGTTCTTTGAAAAACCATTTTTTGCTCAAATGTCTAGCATCATCAGATACAGGGAAATTGAAGTTGTCTACGTCTACTGTTTGTGGACCACGTTCTACGAGCTTAGTTCGAACTGAATCAGTGATATTTGGCCACATGCAGGGATCGTCATAGGTAATTTCCGAAACTTTACTCACTTCCACCAAATTTGTAAGGCAGTTCATATCATCTTCCTCAAGACAAACTTTTTCTTCTAAAGAGGCTATTTGTTCTACGGCTCCCGTTTCACAGCTGACAACATTATCAGAATGGCTTCTTTCTTCCGTGACACCTTCCTCACTCTCCAAAACTTCTGTTGTGCTGGTGATATTGATTTCGTATACGCTATCGCTATCTCTTGTCTCGGGTAAGTTCAATGGTCCAGGATCCCCTTGACTTAAACATCTCCCCAAACTCAGCAAGTTTCTTTCCTGCCTCGTTCCGTGCTTCACGAGCTTTTTTAAAGGCATTTCCTGACGGTTTTTTCGGCCCCATTCTAGAAAAAAATACCTATTATAACACTAAACAACACTCCCAAAATGTCACACTACTATTAGCAGTCCCAGCTGTAATGACCTAAATCTTTGACTATATTCTTGCCAGCTTGACTAGGCATTAATGTAGACCTTTCTAGTCCTAAGCATAGTTTAAAAACTAATTGGCCTAGATTATGTTTTTATTGTTCCAAATCAAAGAATAAATTCTAAACTATACGAAAGGACAAATAGTCTTGAGAAAATTCTACAGAAGGTATATTTTTGATCGATTGAAAATTGTAAACAATGAATATTCTTTAAAAACTAGAAAAGTGAGGTTATGTTTACTCACTAGTTTGCTAAAAGAGCTCATATCTGTGAACAATAATTTGGGAGACTCCCATTATTTTCTACACTACAAATTTGGAGCTCCTAAGAGTAGTTACTCAAATGAATAAGGGCCTTTAGAGTGCCTACATATTTGAACTTGTTACTACTCACCTTTTTTTTTTTATTTTTTGACTGACAATGGAATGTAAACAGTGTTCTGAAGTCTGGCAATCTTAATCTCACTACTTAAAATGCAATTGGCACTTCAGCATTAACCTTTTCACTATAGATTACTTAATTCTCAAAATCTTACACTAGTTATGTCTTGTAACACCAATACAGCAGAAACACTGTACAAACAACACCGTTACCGTACAGGTGCATTTGAATTGGGTTGCAGACTACTACTGAGTTGGAATCAGCAGACGGCCAGTCGGGAGCGCTGCCAACTGTAACAACCAATTCAACCGAAAATTCCCCGTTCGTTACGAAGTAGTTGGGTGAAAATCTTTCAAACGCACAGAAAAAACTACAAAATTAGAAATTAATGAGCTATTTAATCAATATTGTTTGTTAATTCCCTTCGTTAATGTTTATTGCGTGCAACTTGGTGTGAAAGAGGTTATTTTTACTCTTATACTCATTTTTTTTTTTTTTTTTTACTTGCATTTTTGAACAAGGGAAATTTTGCGCCCCTATGTATTCTGCGCCCTTGGCGGGGGCCCCTACCGCCAATGCCTAGCTACGTCCCTGAGTGCAGCATCACATAGGTATCCCTCTAACTTTCTCTATCTCTCTTCAGCACACACTGAAGTAATTAATAGCTGAGCTAATAGTATGGAAAATAATTGTCCAAGCACTTGTTTGAAACCATTTACCATTAGATAGCAGCAGCACAGGGCGTGTCTACAGCAAATGCTTTGCTTTGGTCTGTCCATTTGTTTCTATAGTCAATGCATGTTCATTTATAAATGTCTTTAGCATTTAATTACGAGTAATTTGACATGATGGAAAATATTACAAGAAGTAACTCGATATTTGTATAGTATAATATTTTTTATACAGATAGTTTTTATACAATATAACTTAGATTTTTCTTCTGAATAAGAAAAATGACAAATAAGAGCAATATTTTTACAGCAAAATAAATTTAAACATTATTTTAATGAAAAATTGATTTTGTCAAGAGGCAATTTAATATTGTTCCTGACATATTCATCCCTTGTATAAGAAAGGAATTACATACACTACAATGGTAGTAACTGTACATATCATGAACACACGTATGTACGCATGTGTAGACACAGGATTTTTGAGTCATCAGTGAGTTAGTTTTTTTCTTCTGAAGGAAGAATTATTGGTAAATGTATTAAGAAGTTTTGTTTACATCAGTCAAGAGTTATGTCTTGTCTAAGGCCAATCACACATTAACAGATGGTTCAGGTCCTAAGGCAAATTTATTGGGCATTTTCAGGGTTAAAATTGGAAATAAAATAGATATGTATTTTTCTAGTAAACATTAATATTGCCTTAAAGATTGAACTACACTTATATTTAAACATAAAAAACTAAGACTCTACCTTAGCAGGATCTTCAATTATATCTCCTGTAAATTTGTCCAATACTTCACCATAGATTCTTCCTGCTATTGAACATTTGTTAAATGTCATGATGTTCTGAAAAATAAGTAATCAGTTTAAACATGTAATAGAATGTTTTGTAATACAGTTTGAATAAAAGACTTATTAACTGTGTCTTAACTCTAAAAGATTCACTAGTAATAAAAAAAACTCTTTATACAGATTAATTTGCCAATATCTTTAAAATTGAATCAAAATGACTGGAATAGTTCATAATTTACTGAAATACTGATATAAAGGTGTATGGATTGTTTATACTGATTGTTTATACCAATACTGATGTGAAGATAATCATGACCTTCTTATCTTGGAAATCATCTTAGTATTATTTCTTTTAAATCTCAAAATGTTAAAAAATTAAATATCTACAGAAATGAAATACATTTTTTAAATTGCCTTAGAAAATTAAAAAAGTATAAATTACAAATGCTATATGTTGAATTATTCTTTGTCTTAAACATGAATCTGTGATGCTAAACAGGTGACTGATTCAATGTTTGGGGAATGCAGATCTAAGACTATTGCTTTAAAAATTAAATTAAATACGTAGAAATAATATATAAGAGATTTATCTTAAAATAGTTTAATATATTTTGTACTCCATGGAAAATGATACAAGCATAATCTCAATTTCTATCTTTCTGTCTTTCGTTTTGCAATGATCTCCCTTCTAATATGAGAGTAGGCCTAACATTTTTTCTTTATTCTAGCCTATATGCGTGAGCAGCCTGTTTGGACCTTCGGAATTCATCTAAGTACTCCACCCCCATAGTTATAGTGTAATTATTCACAGGCAATGTTTTGCTTTGACGATTTCATTCATTTAAGTTGTTTAATTAATAATAATGAATATAGTCAATGGTAATAGTAATGATTATTAGTAGTAAATAAAAGGTAAACACATGTTTACAATAAATTATACATAATTTAACTAAGTTCAACATAACATAATTCAACATTGTTTAATGTAATTCAACATAGCAAAAAACCAAGAGACTAGTTATACAAATGATAAAATGACATTTAAAATCGATAAAAATTATATGTAGCAATTGTTAATTAGCACAATATTTATTTATAAAGTTTCTCTCATTAGTATGTTTAATTAATAGTTAGCTTTATTATCTTGACTAAGTACTTTTACATGTTTGTACTTTTTATCTTTACAGTAGTAATACTTTGTTGTCTCAGGTCTGTTACTATTCTGCTGTATTTTCTTTTGCATTATGAGCATTGGCTGATTTCTTGATGAGTAGTATTTTAGAATCCTTATATATAATATGTAAAGCCATTTTTTTGCCAACGCAACTCCTCCCTTATTTCTTGACCAATTTAAACGGTCAAGGTGTCAACAAATTTGCCCCTGTTCATAGTTGTGCAATAATGTCTTAATTCTTAAATACTTTCACCCCAAAGGGCATGGAAAGCCCTCAAAGTACGTTTTTTGGTCATAAGAATAACATGGGGAGAGATTTAAATGAACACAACAGAACATATGTTCAAATGTAAATATTGATTTCTAAAAAGTTTTAACAGCTGTTGGAATGTAAACAATGGTGTTTGTTATAGTAAGGAGGTTAGATATTTCGTACTGACAAACCAGGGAAGGATGCAATGAACCCGTTTGAAACAGGCTCAGTAACATCATTGGGTGTTTATACTTTTAAGTAGGTAGAACGCAAGTAATATGAGTGAGATACTGTAAATAAACAAAATATTGTGATTTCACGTTATACAGTTAACCTACTAATATTTAGAGTCAAAAGACTCAGGCCGAGGTGTAAGGAGTGCAGCGTGTGACGGAGTCGGCACTCAAAGCATGCAAGTGTGTCCCCTAGTTTTTATTATTGTCTATCAATAATTTAGCTTATATGTTTTTTATATATATTATTATATCATAAAACCTTGAAAGTTGATGTAAAGTGTATTATTGTTGTAGTTGTGTGTTAGATGTATTTTATTATAAATAATAGAACTTAGTATATATGTCTGTGCAGACTTGTAAATTTCTTGTTTAAATTTTGTTTCTTGGCAAATAAATGAATTGAATAAAATACTATTTATTATTAACTACTGTCAGCGCATAAATGATGTGTACTCGTTTGAAGGTTGCTCCTGTTTGTTGAAGGACTTGGAGCCCTATGAACAATCCAATCACACCTCTGTTTCGCTTGTTTAATTGTACGTTATGACAGATTAATTTTTAAGTTTTATTAATTGTGATCCTAGTTTTTACTGTTTTCAACTTGTTTTTACTGTGCATCAACTTTACACTTTTAATAGTTAAAAACCTGTTAGTGTATCATCTTTACATTTTCATATGTGGTTAGCAAAAATGTTTTCTATAAGTTTGATAGATTTAAGAATTATAACTTTTCTTGAAAAAATGTTCCTATCAATTTTTTAAAACCTGCCATTATTTACTAAGATAATTACATACAATTTTACAAAAACTTTATAAAATGTTTCAAAATAATTAGAGGAACTCACAAAATACAATCTTTAGACTTATAATACAAAAAACACCTTACAGGTTATTAAAATATTACTTCATGAACTTAATTATTGATCATCAGATATTGCCAACCTTTGCCAAAAAAATTATTATGATAAAAAGTTTTTAATAAATGATCAGCTGTTTCTCCCAACCTAAATATTAGTTAATATTGTATGCAGTTAAATAAAGAATGTGCATTTTATGTGCTTCTGTTTTTCATTATTATTATTCATTCATTATTCATCTCTAAGACGCCGATCGTAGAGATATGGGCAAATATGAGGAGTGAATGAGTGTGATGAGTGTAGGTGAGTGAGTGTAGTCATTGTTACTATCTGAGTTCGACTTAGCTCAGAAAGGACTATTTATTAATAGCCCAATAGCCAGGGCAACTATGGGACCTACAGCTTTACGTGGAATCCGAACCACGTAGTGTTGGTCTGATTTTCAGCTAACTGACAGGTCTGACACTCAGTTCTCTTCCCTACACAACATCCGAACTTTGACTACCATTCAACACAGACACTCCAGACTTCTCTAGTAGTGTCTACGTTGATGACAACCATTGAGCGGACGCCGTGTCGGTATTAAGAGAACCGAGCGTGGAACCTATCGCCTACAATCTCTCAAAACTTTGTCCCCAAGTAGCTGGGAAACAAATATATTTTTATTGAAGTTATACTTCTTTGCGCCCGTTAGACACTTTGGGATGGGATGTTGGTCGAGAAACCGCGTCACGCTGAAAAGTAAGAACAAATTTTTAAGAACTATCGATTAATCGATTGTTAATCGAAGAAATTTCTGATAATGATAATATAGGTGTATAATATAATAATGAAGTCACGTATAATATATTGAAGATAAATATATTGAATAATATTGAAAAATGTCTTATATTTCATTTATATATCCTGTCTGTTTGTGTGCGTGAGTGGGTGTATGAGAATGGCCAAAGAAGTATAACTTCCACCGTGTGGTCCGACGCACACCCAATTTTTTTTTTTAAATAAAGCAATATTTCAATATCAATTATTCATTTTTCCTGGGTAATTCACATAAATATTTTCAGAATTAAATTTTTTAAGAAAAAATATACTTTTAATTACCGTTTGTGGAAGTAATCTTACGTTAAACACAAACATGTGTTATTTCTTTGCACCAATTGTTGTTTTTCGTAAGATATCAGAGATATAATTTGTTTGTAAATAAAATCTGTCAAGTACTTAGGGTTGCTTATAGATGATGACTTGCGCTTTAATAGCCATGTAGATAGAGTAGCAAGCTTGGTGAGCTCAGGAACTTTTGCACTAAGAGTTCTATCATCACAGCTTGAGTCTTGTCATCTCCTTACAGCTTATTATGGGATAGTTTATCCACACCTCTCATATGGAATATCTATTTGGGGCTCTGAAACCAGTAGAACTAAACAACTATTCAAACTTCAGAAGGATCGTCTTCAAACTAAGAAGAACCGATTCATGCAGAGAATGGTTTAAAAACCACAATATTTTAACACTTCCATCCATTAATATATATCAAACACTAAGTTTTGTCATAAATAACCCTGACCTTTTCAGAATGGAACCATCTCAATGCTCCAGTAGCTTCAACCTCCGAAGTAAAACAAATCTACCAATACCTAAACACTGGACCTCCTTTTTTTAAAAAACATTTATTAATGAATGGTATTCAATTATCTAATTCTCCGCCAGCCCCACTAAAAATTAAAATGGATGTAAAACCTTTTAAAACCAGACTTAAAGGCTTACTTTTGAGTGAAGCATATTACAATATAAATGAATTTCTGCAAAGTAATTAATAGTTAATGTTGTAATTCTAATTCTAGGAATATATATATATATATATATATATATATATATATATATATTATATGTATTCTATGTACAGTATTGTTCACTAGAATAATTGACTCATGCCCATGTACTAATTGTATTATATGGCAATAAAGTTTGATTGAATGTAAGTATTGCATTTACAGCTCTGGAACGAATTTTTTTCAATTTTTCAGATTAAAATACATAAGGAACAATATTTCTTTGTATTTGTATCTTTGTAATTACCTTTAGCATTTTCATACGGCCTTACTTTACCAAGGATACAGTGTTCTAGGTGAAAATTTTCACTAGCCGTAACTCACTAACGAAGCGTTTTCAGGCATATGTTTATATGAACTTTTTTCTTATTTTTAGCTATGGAATGAGTTCCCAAGAGATTGCCATATAGTTTTAAATCACCCATATATATATATATATATATATATATATATATATATATATATATATATATATATATATAAATAGAAAGGTGTCCTGGCTATATATATTTGGATTCTACACCTCATGTGAAAATAACAAAGATATAAAGGGAAAAAATTTGATTGTGTGCGAACAGACATCTTGATCAGAAAACTTTCTGCGCCTGGCATCAAAGGCCTGGCGCTGAGGTGGTAGGCCTTTAAGTGATAACTTGAAACCTATCACTCTTACCTCAGTGATAGGTTTCAAGTTGTGAAAATTCAGCATGAATATAAATTACGTCTGTCATATCTGAAAGAAGATTGATTTACTGTGTCGCTAGGATAGATTGTGGGTCACCTTTTATTTCTAATTTACATAAATGACATTGAAAAGGCAGTCCCTGAGAGCAGTCCTTTTGTGTTTGCTGAAGATACAACTCTTAGGCACAGGGAGATTGATAACTTGGAAATTGATTCTTTCATACAAATTAACTCTCTGGCCTAATTATTTTGAAGAGAACAAACTCAAATTGAACCCAAATAAGTCAAAACTTTCTTGTTTTCAAACAATCCAAAGAAAAAATTCTAAACGTTTTAGAGAATGAAATTTAAAATTGGCGAAGAACTGATTGAATTGAAGTTGATTTTCTGGAAGTTAGACTGGACGATGCTCTCGACTGGGATGAACAGTTAATGAAAATTGAAAGTAAAATTGCCAAAGGGCAGTTTGTCATTCGAAATTTGAGGAAACACACCAACATTGATCACCTAAAAACGATCTACTACTGCTTAGTCAAGTTCCACATCTCATACTCCATTGCTCTCTGGGGAGCCTCTGCGTCCAAATTGGAAAACATTTTTATTAGTCACAAAAAGACTATCCGTTGTATGATGAGGTTGTCTTATTGGACACATTGTAGAGACCATTTTATAAATGTAAGAATTTTAACTGTACCTTGCATCAATATTTTTGAAATCTGTTTATATATAAACAGATTTCAAAAATATTGATGCATATATATATATATCAAATAACAATATTTAGAATTAAAAAAAAAACAATAACCACAATGTTGCTATTCAACATAGATTAACTTTTTTTGAGAAAAAACCGCTTTATTCTGGACTAAAAATCTTCCTGTAACTATTAAGCAAGAAAATACAATGTGTACGTTTAAGAGCAGCCTAAACAGTTTTTTACTTCAAAATGCTTTTTATTCTGTTAAGGAGTTTTATCACTTTAAACAATTAGGGCGATCACAGCCTAACCTAACCCATCCTTTATTGGAGTACGGATGTCCCGTTTGAGCCGGGCATTGAGACAACTCCAAAGCCAAATGGGGCCAGCTGGAGTCAACAAAATGTATAATATAAGGTAAAACAATTTTTCCTCAAATCAAAATGGTGGCTGATATATCGGTCGAATTTGGTCGATATTTTGAATTTATACTGCTAATGCAATAAAATGTCTGTCTTGAATTTTTTCCTAGATGGACCCTTTTTCGACTAATAACACTGGACTAAATCCTTAGCTTTTAAGTTGATTTTAATCCATTTAAATTGATCATTTTCAAGTTAAATTACCTGCATATACTTACTTATATAACATTATTAATGTAATGTAAATGTAACTATATACATTCGTAAGGATTACGTGACCAAGTAATTAATGTTACGACCTCAAGAACTATTCAAATTAACAATTAAATTCTGTACAAAAGGTGTCATATACTTTTTTGAGGTATATTCTATCGTTTCCTCACAAAAGTTGACAAAGTTGAGTTTTTTGTCAACAAATGTGATTTTTTGAATTTATCTTCCCATTTAATGATGATTAAAACAAGCTGGAAACTTAAAAACTTACACAACATTTACGTTAACCACTCTTTTGACCAGCCTCGGTATTATCGTATCAACTTCGGTAGTATCTTATCAAAAACTAAGGTAATTTCATATGATCATCTTGGATTGTCAATACCACTGTACGTGTATGGGCGGCCGGGTGGGTACGTGTATGAAGGAATTTGCGGACAAACAGTCCCTCAGCGCCGTGACAATAGTCGAGCTCATACAAGAACATGTGATGTAATACAAGTACTACGTGTATGGGCGGGTGATTTCCTTCCGATTCAGAGAAAATCTGCTTATCCACCCTAAATACTTCCTTCCTGTCAACTGATCTGAAATGTTCCGCCGGTTTATATATTTTACAGAAAGTTTTCGCAAAGACTTAATAATATATTTAAGACATTTTAATTATCAGTAGCTTTTAAGACCAGTAATATTTTGTTACAGATATTTTATCCTGATATTTAAAGATAAGATTAATACAGTAGTTTCCTAATTAAGTTTTGAATTTGTAAACGTTCTTAACGTTGGTAAGAATTCAGGAAATTTGTAAAACTTTTTTCATAAAAAAGTAAAAATTCTGAAATTTATAAAACTAATAGAAAATAATCTTGTCAAGAATTTAATAAAAATATGAATGTGTTACATTAACGGTATTTGAATAAAAACGTGCAAAGTTGATATACAATGAAAGCTATTTAAAATTCCAGTACTTTTTTATTTCAACTAGGATAACAGTTTTTAAAACTTATAATAACATTTCAAAATTAATATGTCAAATTGTACAATTAAACGAGGAAAAAGTCATGATTGGATTGTTCGTAAGCCATTTAGTTTGTTAGAACAGCCTTCAAACTCGGGTATGCCATCAACATTTCTTTCCCGACACTATATTAAGTTAACTAATCCTACGGTTAGCCTGCACGTAAAGTAGTGTATGGATTTTACACTAGTCGCGCTATAGACGTTCTCTTGGCAAACCACCAGGCAGGCACCGGCACCTTGGCTATTGAGTATTATTGTATTGACGCCATTTTCTCACGACGATCCTATGAGTGTGTTGTTCACGAGTACCATTTACATGAACAGTTCATTAGTCTTTTGAATCGTTCAGTTATTTATTTCTTCTTTACTTTTATCTTAAAGGTAAATAATTAAGTCTAAAATACTATTAGATACATTATTATCTTGCCATCACTGTTGTTCTAGGTTCTTTACACGTCCGAGGCATTTTAACACACTAAATAGTCTCTCTCTTGTAAGAAGAATCGAATCCTTGAACAGAAGTAATGATCTACATTTGTTCCAAAATAGAGGCCTACACTGTGAAATAAGTTTTATAGGCTATTTCGAGTGTCCATTATGTAGGAGACAGTGATAAAACTGATAAGGCTGTGGGCTATTTTATAGACATGTCTATTATTTCTAACCTAAATAAATCAGGGATCTACTAACAGTCATTCCTATGTTTAAATTGATGTCTTATTTTAATTTTCCTTATTATGAAATAGGTCCATCAATCACTTTAAAATGAAGAAATCAGATTGGAGCTCTATATATTTGAAATCGGAAATAGATTTTAATTAACAAAATTTTCCAACCTATTGCTAACTAGACAATAAATAAGGGTTATGTAGGGAAGTGTTTTTGTCAAATCATAGTAAAGGCATAGTTTGCTTCTATCTTTGGGGTCCAGAATTTAAATGAAGATAAGAAAAATAAAATACAATAGAATGAAATTATTCGCCTGTATTTGGGAAATTTCTTACAGCACTTTAATTATTTCTTTGTATTTATTACTTGTTAATTAAAAAATAAGTTACATTTCTTTATGACGGATTTTAAAACTTGCTTTACACCACTTGTTTATTGGGTGTTCTGTATTTAACAAAATCTACCATAAAATGATGTAAAATGTAAAATAAACTATGTAATTTCTGTGCGAAAAAACAACTAGAAACGTTTTTCATAAAACATATTATTTCATATGTCGTCAATTTATCGTACAATTAGTTTATTAATTAAAATTCTATTTTAGTATTGATGATCAAAATACCATACCATTATTGTTTTCTCAAGAACAACATGAAATTGTTGCATTTTTCAAGTAAAAGGTTGTATTTTCCTAAATAGTAATGATACCATCTCAACTAAATTTTACCTTTAAAACTTTCTTACCCATGTTCATATAATATTATAAATGTGTTTTTAGAAACACTTAAAAAATATATTTAAGTAGCATGAGTAAATTGATATTATTTTTAAATTTATAGCACCGTAACAAAAATGATGAGTTATATTGAAATAAATGTGATCTTGTTAGGATGATCAGTTTGTTGAAAATGATTAAGATGACCATTTATCTCATAATCAACTTCAAAAACTCTCCTTGATAAATAAATGATTTGTTTGTTTATCAAAATTATATTTGCAAATTTATTATATTTAAATATGGTACTTGTGTGTGTGGAGTTTAAAAATGAGAAGTCATACTGTAATCTCCTTAAGGGTTTATAATAAATTAAAATAAAACCATTAATTGAAAAATATCCCTTACAAAAATTAAAAAATAAATTTTATGTGCGGCTATGGCTGCTCCAAAATCCTTTGGCCAAATGTTTAGTTTTAAATCAATTTCCTTTTAATGGTACTCTTATATCAGCACAATCTCTCTTGTTAATTAAATCCATATTTTCATTTATAATGTTACTTTAGAACTCTGTTTCGATTTTTTTGTATAGCCAATGTTGTGGATGATTATAAATTTTAGTTTAAGCCTACTTATGTGTCTTACTGTAACTATGTACTGTTTGAGTGTTTTTTGAGAATACTTGTAATGTATTTCAGTTCTGCTTGTTTTAAATACTGTTTCAATTGTCAAATGTTTAAATGCAGGGGTTGTATTTTATTGTAATTTAGGCTAATTTATGATTACTAATATAATTAGTTATGACTTAGCATAATGACTTGCTGTAAAGGAGACATTGTAGCCAATACAAGTAAACGTCACACAACACAAATGTATTACAATATAAGCACAAAATGCACAAATATATTACAATACAAGTACAAAATGCACAAATATTATGGTGATCGATTTCGGTGAACCACGCTCACCTTCCTCAGACCAGAGGGATTCTTTTGTGAATCCCTCTGGTCTGAGGAAGGTGAGCGTGGTTCACCGAAATCGATCACCATAATATTTGTGCATTTTGTACTTGTATTGTAATATATTTGTGCATTTTGTGCTTATATTGTAATAAATTTGTGTTGTGTGACGTTTACTTGTACTGTATATGTACCAACATGTACTATGCTAATTAAAAAACTAATTGTAGCCAAAAGACAATAACGTTGACAGGAGTGATTCAGGACAGGTAGATTGTACTTTATAAGAAACGATGGTAGATAGAGAAAAGTTTTAATGTGGTATATTCCGAAGGTTGTTTTCTAAGAAACTAAGAGTCCTATGATCAATCTTACCATTGTTTTCCTTGTTTAATTTTGTGTCATGACATATGAATTTAAAAATTTAACTAGATTTCACTGTATATCTAATTTAAACTGTTATTACTAAAACACCCATTCATTTGGCGCATTTATATTTTAATACGTTTCATATAAAAATGCTTCCTATAAGATTTATAAATTTTAGGATTTTATATTTTCAAGAAAAAAATTTCATTTCAATTACACGAAACATTGTTTTTTTTTGCCTTCTAGAGGTCGTGAAATTGATTGCTTGGTCTTCAAGCCATGTCTGCTAGACAGTGGCAAACTTACCCCATTTAGTGAACCTAAAATAATTGTTGCAAATACAAAAAAAAATAGGTAAAATTACAACTACACGGAAGTGCTGTTCAGCACCCCAACACAAATCTTGCTGACCCATTCATTAGTCTCAAACACTTTGTTCACATATTGGATGATGTGGTTGTGGTGGGAGGTTAGATTCGTTTGAATATCATATTAATTTATAGTGTTCATTTTGTTTTAGATAGTCATCAAGTTTTTAGTATAATATGTAAAATTTATACATTATAAATATTATATAAAGTCTTCCGATTCTTTGTTACAATCTCACAAGTGATAAACTGGTTAACTTTTCTGAAGTGGCTAAGTTAAGGATTAAGTAGACATAAGGCCATAATTAGTTTTTATTAAGATCGGGGTTTTTGTTACTTGTTATTGGTTCTCATACTTAAACAACAACTGCATTTTTTGCTGACGAAGAGTGCATCATCAATCGATGTCATCTCTTCTGATGCCGTTGATATTCAGCAAATCACTTCATTTACTTACTAAAAATATATGGTGAGCCAATTTTCATGTAACTATTGAAATGTTTTTGAAATCAATAAGTAAAAATCCATATAAGTAAGCTTTTCAATTCCCACTTCTATAATTAAGCTGTATATTACCACTTTTGGAGATTACCAGCTAATCCCTCCTGCTTCCCTTAAAAGAGCATAAATAGTCATTAACTAACTGAGGAATCCATAGATTGAATTTCAGCTCCACAGTCTCGTGACTGATCATTTGCCATTCCACTTATATTTTCAGTAGTGCATTTTCCCACATCTGAGCAAAACAAATTAACTAATGACTAAATAATTTATTTCCTAAGTTAAAATTACAAGGCAGAACTTTAAGGAACTTTACTGGTCATTTATTTCAGTTTTGTGGCCAGGGGAAAGCTATACATAAAATAATAACTACTGTAATTACATTTAGTCTTGCTCGTACAAAAAAATAACTCTTGTGGTACATTATAAAAATATAAAAATAAATTAAAAAATGCTATCTTGATAACAACAAATCATTCATTATGATTTAATTTTTTTCCATTAAAAAAGGTCAGTATGAATAAACAAAGATGTCTGGCATATGCTAATTTACGTTAATGATGCAGTAGTAAACCATCAGGCGGCTGGGAGCCCTACACTCAACAATGCCTGGCCGTCAAGGCTTTGTCCCTGCATACTCCAGGCGCGCCACCAGGCAACTGCCACATACATTCAATAACATGTTCACCCATATTTTATGGTATGCAATTGTCTATACCATAAAATAAATTTTAATCCTTGAACAGAAGGTCCACATTAGCCAGAATAATGTATAGGCAGCAACTTTTGGTAGCCTGAACTTCCCGTCTAACATTGCTTGTGTTGTAATGTAAATTAACACTACCTCGGTTCCTATTTGTAATATAAAATATTTAAAACACTAAATACACAAAGATGCTGTGATGATAAAACCCTAATTTGCTCATATAGGAATAAGAAACTTTCTCTTAATTCTATTCTCAGTATATTTTTAAAAAATTGCAGTTTTCAATCTATCAATTAAAAACCTATGTCTCCCCCTCACAAAACGTTATGCCATATTGCAATCTTAAATCAATTGCAATGCAAAATATAATGTTTGGAGGTGGAAGGACTACAGGCATTTTTTAAATAAAAAAGGTTCTTATTGATGTTTTATAGTTCTTATGTAATTCTGAAAGTACCCTATGTGTTTCCCTGTTTGGTTTCTTGTCAAATATTATAGCCTATCCAATTCTGGACCTTTTTCATATTTCACATTTAAAATTATTTACAATTACAAATTTTAGTTATGTAATTAGTAAGCTATTCAGACATATGATGTGAATATTTTTTAACATTGTACATATTTTATTTTTGAATTAATGGACTTTCTAAATATATTTGAAAATGTATAGGGATTTTTTAGACCATTCACTCGATATAAGAGATATATTACAGAGTGAATCCCAGAATAGTCTGATTCACAGAGTAACATTCATACATGGTGATTCTTTGCTCCTCTCTGATGAGGAAATACTTCTTGCACTGTTGTGCTTTTAGGGTGATACAAATTTTAATTTATAAACATATATAATAATGTATATATATTTTGTGAAACTAGATAACATTTCTGCAAATTTGTATATTTTGGAATTTTGATTTATTTAATTTTTACTTATTTTATTGGCATGATACCTCCTCCCCCCCAATACAAGAAAGTTTGTTTTTTAAATGAAATTTATGAAAATCTTACTTTATCATAAAATTCAGAATTAAAAAAGAAGATATATATATATATAGCAATATAGAATATATTACATTTACTATTTTTAATTATTTTTTGAAAATATCCTTGCAAAGGATTTAAAAATGGCTTGCCAATAGAGAATTTTTATTTGCCAGTAGTTGGGTTAAAGCTCTGTGAGTGAAAATTAATAAATTTAGTCTTTTTCCCATTAACATCCATCTTATATTGAATGGACTTAGTAACTCATAACATCTTATAAATGTACAAAGACAGGAGTTTAGCATTTGAGGACATGATCTCAATAATACTAAATCATGTACCATATTGTCCCCACATTATCTGTTCTCCTAGATGAGAATAAATCAATGCAATATCATCAGCAAAGGTGTATGTATCATCTTTAAATTGAAATGTTAAGAGGTCATTATTGAACACAAGGAACAAAGTTGCATGGATTACTGATCCTTGCGAAATGCCAGATTTTACGATACATGAATCAGTAATGGAGTTTCCTATTCTAAAACCACCTGTTTTCTTTCAACGAGAACACTTTGGAACCATTGCCATGAACTTCTCTTAACGCAACTCCATTATTTCTCTAACAGAATGTTATGGTAGACTAAGTCAAACGCTTTTTTGTTCAATAAATAGACCTGAATTTAAAGAAATATATAATTGAATTGTTAGCAATTTGTTTAATTTCAAAAGGAGCTGTATGAAGAATGTATTATCTTGTTGTACAGAGGTGGCAGTAGGATTGTACCTGAGCCAGTCAGACTGTACAGTGATAACATTCTCATTGATTCATTGTGCTATCTCTAAAGGCACATTGAATATTGCCCAATCTTCCAATTCCATACTATCCATGGTTTGTTAGCATTCCTACCAGTTAACTTATGTATTAACCGCCATTGATGAGCCTCATCTCCTTCACAACTTAAAAACTTCTTCTCATAATAACAGTTTTTAGTAAAATCTGTTTTACATATCAAGCTGTTTCAGAATCTTCAAAAGTAAGTAGTACTGTTTGAATCACATGGCCATTTAGTTATCTATAGCTTTTTATTTTTTCAATTTCAAATAAAATACTTGATGATATTGAAGAATTCTTGTCCTTACTTAACTTATTGCAACAAAAAACTATTTTTTGACAGCTTTGTACTATCTGTGATAAAATTTCATACAAAATATAACTAATGTTATATTAAGTATACTTTTGTGTATTTTAAGAGAATTACTTTTGTATAGGTACTTTACTCTACTTAAAACATTTTAGCTTAACTAAATTAAAAACATAAATATATTTATCTTGTCTATTGAGTTTTTATTTATGTGTTGATTGAGTACACAACATTCAACTTCTATCTCAGAGATAGTAAACATTATCTTTACTAATGCTGAGAAACTTAATGGACAAACATAAAAAAATGAGCTCTTTGTGACTGACATAAATATGATCTATGCAAGACTGATGTACTTGTATTCTGTGTTGTCTTTATTAATTAACTAGAGAAAACCATTATTATTCATTTAGCTCATATACCTAGTTCTTTAGTCTTGATTAAATGAATTGGTACTTATATCATCAATGTAGATAATATTACCACTTAAACTATCTAGTACTGCAGATAATTCTGGGAAAACTCCATTTTCAACAAATAGCGTTTAATGGGTGAAGTGAATAAAACCTAGCACTTGCTACGTCTTATAAATTCTTAAGCAACTGCTTGGTTTTAAGTGAATAAAAAGCTAGCATTTGCGAAGGGTTAGGAGTAGCTAGGGTTTTCCGGAATCGCTTACTAAACCGAGTGAATAAAGACAAAGTTCTTAGTTCTAAAGTTAACAACTGCTAGGTTTTTCTTAAGTCAGCTCCGGGGCATGCTAGCTTTTAGTTAGTTGTTTGTTTAAAATCAACGATGGCAGAGTTTATGCAGTTCAATAACAAAAAACAGTATGGTGTTCGACGAGAAGTAAGAAAGTGTAAGTAACTGCTAAGATTTGAGTCTGAAAGTGTGGATGTTTTACCAAAGAGTTTTTGAATGAAACTGACACTCGTGGCGGAGTATTTTGTCCAAAGAAACAAATGGAGATCTTAAGTTTTGTAGCCGAACCTGTTTTTTAATCTAGCATAGCCGAGGACGTCGGTATTCATTATGTAGAGAGGTGTTGATAAAGGAACAGAAATGATGATGTTTGTAAATCAATAAAATAACAAATTTTTGATGATATTTGTAAATCAAGAAAGTAAGAATTTATATAAATAATTACATGAGTTATCCATTCTTACCTTAAATTAAAAAATGACTGAATTTTGCATGATGTGTTTTTTGCTATGGTAGTACTATGGTATCAGATCTTACTTCACTGTCTTACTGTCTATGTGATGAGTCCTGGCTGTAATAGAAGACAGATGGCGGACCGGCAAAAGAACCTGGTGGAAGGGGACACAAGTTACAATATGAAACCTAGTTGTTGCTAGACCTAGCGTAGCAGTTGCTTCAGTTTTTCCGGAAACTTCTTGAATTCGGCTAGGTGTTTCTACCTAGATCTAGCATTTCTTTATTCACTCCGTTTTGAGCATGAGCTAGGTCCTAACCGGTAGAGCCTAGGTTTTATTCACTTCATCCATTGAAAAGTCATTTATAAATAAATTAATAACAAAAATAAATAAATTACAATCTATGAACAAATTGTTAGTAATTGTAATGTTATTTATTAAAAGCTTAGAGTCAGCTCTTTTCATTCTTAATCATACACCCGGCAATCTTAAAATGGTAAAAGATTCCTCAATGAAACATAGGACCCCACGTACTCTATAATTATCATTGCACTCTTGAAAAACTTTATATCCTGGAATATTATACAACCCTCATTGGAACCTATACATATCTCACTAATAACAATAAACTAAACTTAACAGTTAATTCTATTGAAATCTATTTCAAAACTATTAAAGTTTTCCTTATACTCTTTATATTAGTATATACTAATCTACAATCAAAATGTTCATTTTTATCATCAAAAAGGTTACTAACGTTAGGGACTGTCAGAATTTTTCACTGATTTCTGCTTAATGTTTCAGATGTCGTCAAAGAGGAAACCAAGTAGAATGTGGACTCATTTTGACCTGTCTGACTGCAAGACAAAAGCGACTTGCAAGTATTGCCACAATAAATTAGCTTTCAGTCAGGCTACAATGAGTAATCTGCGCCGTCATCTTAAATCTAAGCACTCAGAGATAGAATCAACTGAGAGTGAAGGAACCCCATTGGAGGTATACACTGTGGAAGAAGTTGGGTGTGAAGGTTTGAAGACATATGAAATAACAATGAAAAGTTTTGAGGAAATGGATCAAGAAGAAATTACTCCATCTTTGCGAGAAGCACCAGATCCTGATTGGACTCCAGAAATGTCAGGTGAGTGGAAGGCAGATGAAGTATCTGATCTTTTTAAAGAGAAGAAAGAGAGACAGAAAAGTGCTGTTTGGAATCACTTTAAGAAGACAGAATGCAAGAAAATAGGTATATGTATGCATTGTGGCAAGACTATCCGACTAGGGACTGTCAGTAACTTGGCAAGACACTTGCGTCAGAAACATCCTAGTACTCCACTTACCCTACGTAAAAATAATCACACAAAACAAGAAGATAACAACAAATATGACGAACAAGATTTTCCTATACTTAGAAATAACGAAGGGGAAATATGCACTGAAGTGGTTGAAATAAGTGTTGATGATTTGCAAAACCCAATAAGCATTATAGAAACAAAAACTATTGACTCTTCTGATAATCTCATGCAGGTTGATATTCAAACCTGTGAAATAAATGACACAAACATTACACAAAGTTCACAGACTGAATTTTTAGAAGATAATGAAGATTTTGATATATATGATTATATAAGGCCTCATAAAACAGCTGTACTTCCAAAACAAGTTGACCAGCAACTGGTAAAAATGATAGTAAAAGGTTGCCATCCTTTGAACTTAGTTGAACAAACACCGTTCAAAAGCTTTGTTAAACTACTAAATTCTAAATATCAAATACCATCTGTACATAAAATTGCCAATGAACTAATTCCAGATTATTACTGTGACGTTGAGAAAAGGGCAATCTGTAATCTTCGTGATGCAGAGGGTGTGTGTATATATTTAGATCAATGGAAATCTAAATCCAGCATTTACTTGTGTGTGACAGCTCACTTTATAAACTCAGATTGCAAATTTGAGTCTATATTTCTTTCTTGTAATGTACTGACACTAACTGAAAATGCAGAGAGCCTTTCTGAACAATTGATTCAAATTGCAAATATGTGGGGAATTTCAGACAAAATTGTAGCCATAGTAACAGATAATTCTGAGATTGTATCCACTGCTGTACAGATCTGCAAGTGGTCTCGCATCCCACATTTTTTTCGGGCTTTGAGTGCTGTCATACATAGTAGCCTAGTGACCATCAATCCACTTTTGTGGAAGGTGACAACTCTGTTAGAAGAACTTGCCCAATCGCCTGAAACCATAGCAAACATTTATGCAACACAAAAGGCTCTTAATTTGCATCCAGTAAAACTGATAAAGAGAGTAAAAAATGATTGGAGCTCTGCATTTTCAACTGCTGAAATGTTGTCAAGACTCGTTAAATTAAAAACGGCTATTTGTCAAGTACAGCAAGACTCTGATGGGATCAAATTGACTGAACATGAATGGAAGATTTTAACCAAATTAGTTAACTTTTATGATATTTTTAAAGCTGTAAAGAGTGAAATGATGAAAGAGGGCCGAGTTCTCATGGCCAAAATAATTTTTTATATAAGGGCTATTAAACATGAAATTCAAAAATTCAAAGGTTTGAATCCCCCTGAGGTCATATTTGCTGTTACAGCTGCAGAAACAGCTATGCTTGATCAATTCAAAGAACTTGAAAGTATGGTCTTAACCAACAACTTTTTACTGCTAGATCCACGATTGAAAAAACATATATTTGAAGATGAAAGTGAAACAGCTTCAGCATGTTCAGCTTTAAGGAAGGAAGTCTGTGAGATGGTGCTGCCTGATCTCTGTCGCAAAGAGTTAGAACCTGACCCTAGCTCTTTTTGGTTCAGTTTTGATAGTGAGATCAAAAAATTAAATGCAGTCAAAGACCCAATCGGGAAAGGAATCCTGGAGCTCGAGAACTATCTCCAAGAACAGTTATTAAGTAGAAATGAAGATCCTTTGGTTTGGTGGAAAGAAAGGCAAGCCATTTATCCAAGACTTTTTAGACTTGCGAAGAAATACCTTTGCGTGACTGCTAAATCTACTTTTCGAGAATCAATTTCTTATAAATCAGCATATATGCTCTCTCAACTTAAGAACTCTAACTTATCCTCATTACAATCTGAAGTTATGTTTTTACATCACAATATGTAGTAATGTGATATTATATGCTTCATTTTATAACATATGTACTCTATTTACGTAATTAATGTTTTACATGTACATACAACAATTTTTATTTACAATCTGTGTAATATACTTGTAAATACAATGTGTAGTTGAAAAACAATTCAATATTCATTAACTCCTTTGAAATATCATTCATATCATGTTATTCCTCATTTATTTTTGCAAATTAGTATTCAGTAACTTTTTCAACTAATCAGTGACAAAATTCTTATAAGTAATTATAATTTTTTAGCTAAACTGCCAATTTCCGATTATTTTTGTAATTAACTGGTTAATAATCAGATTGGGATAAGTTTACATACTATGAGTAAAATTAAGAAAAAGTAATATTAATCAATAGTAATCCGTAAATGGTAGATATGCTTTAATTCTTCATAAGAAAGTTTGTTTGAAAACATAAATCAACACATAGTTAAATGAGTTATTGAATATACCTATATAAGCTTGTGTAATTGTAAACAGGATCAATGAATTTCTAAAGAACCTACTTCTTTACTTATTTAGAAAAGGATAAACATTAGTCACTAAAAACAGAAGTCAACAAGTTTAAAACTCACCATGATTAGATTGGAATTGGGTAACTACTTCCCTACGTATTTAGGAGTGAATAACAATTTGTCCCAGTGAACAACAGTGAAGAAATCTGAAAACCTGCCTGAGTTTAGCTTAGGAGTTGGTGATAATGATATGGCAAGCCATGGGCTAAAAATAACTTAATTTCACTATTTTACTTAAAATTGTGTTAAAGTTTGTTACCGTGTGTTAATTTTTCTTTCTGATAGTAATCTTTCTTTATTCTACATGAAGAATTATAAATTATACTGTCATGAAAAGAATTCTTCTTTCAAGACAAACAAAATTATACAATTAGATAACCATAGGTGGGGATTTCAATTTTTATAATTAAAACATAAATGCTTGTAAATAGAGTAGTTTAAAAAAAATAACTAACCCTAAAACTGATAAATGTTGATTATTGGTCAAGTTGTTTTAGTGATAAATATTGATTTTTGACAAACTAAACAGTTCCGTAAATAATGCTACTACGTGACAAAAATAGACTTATGTCTTAAAATATATTCTTGTTTTAAAGTAGACACTGTAATGTAAAAGAATATATGCTTTGTTGCTTGAATATTCAGGCATCAGATGTTTTGAGAACAATGCATTTATTTTAGCTGTTCACAATGCAAGCTTGATTTTGGTGGCAATCAGTTGTTGTTTCATGGCAGGTTTTTCTACATTTATTAGTTTTAGGTTTCATAAATATTCATTATTACATTTATTATTCTAATTATACTTTTATAACTTTTCAGTAGTGAAAATTATAACAAAAATCTATTTATAAACTATGTGTATGAGTATAACAGTAATATGTCATTTCTATGATTTTGGTGAACATTTATTTTTTTACTCATAAATTAAATATATATCTGTAATAAATCTTGGAACTTTGATTTATTTCCAAGACAAGTGGTCATTGTCATAACTAGAATCTATTTATTTTTCAACTCGGCATAAAATTTAGAACATAATGGCTGTCTCAGTGTTTTTATATGGTGTTTGAGTTCTGATGTCTATTCTATGTGATTTAAAGTTTTTGTTTGAAAAAAAGTTTCAGTTTAGTACCAAAGTAGGATAAATAATTTTTCTTTGTGATAGTAATCTTTCTAGATTTCAAGACAAACAAAATTATACAATTTGATAACCCTAGGTGGATATTTAAATTTTTATAATTTTAAAGAAAAATGCTTGTAAAAACATTCAAAAATGGTTTATCAGTTAGCGAAAATATAGTATCAGTTATGTTAGAAATGGTTAAATATTTTTATTGTTCAATGAGTTAGTAAATGGTCGTTTTAAGCTGGATGATAAAACTACTTATAATATTTGGTACTTTCCTCTCATGCTTTGTTTAGACACTATTGGTGAGTAAATCACCTGTAAACATAACATACTCAGTGAATAGTCATTGAACTAAAATATTGAAATTATTTTAGTTGTATTATTATTAGTGATTTCTTTTCATAATATTGAATTTATTAGTAATTTTGTCAACAACAAAAAAGTGATACAGGTAGCAAAATTATACTGGCAATCTTTTTTTATTCTAAGATGAAAATCTGGATTGCAAAATACCTGAGTGAGAGTGCCAGTCTTGTCAGAGAAGATGTATTGGACCTGTCCAAGTTCCTCATTTAGGGTGGTCGTGTGAGCACGTGCACACATGTTGCGTTGTGGGCAGTACATCTGTTTGTCCCAGTTAATGAAGAAACTTTGTACAAACCGGATTATCTCCACACTGCACAGATCATACTGACAATACGTAATTGTACATTTACACTAATGCAATCCTTGGCTAGACTTACCTATAAAAAGTTGTCATTTATTCTAATTGAAATACAAATACAACAAAACATACTTAACCCTTTCAGGAGTAAAGACATCATTTGACGTTCCAATTGTCATGACTGAGAAAAGTATTAGGGTTGAAAACAAAATGTTGTAGAAGAGTACAAAATAAAATTTTTTATTTTGAAAAAATGTTTCAAACTTGTTTATTACAGTATACAATAATGAATAGTATAAAACTAATAAATAAGAATAGCTATACTGTGAAATAAAATAATAAACGCAATCAATAACGTATCAAAAGTAAAAAAGCGTTAGCCAAGTGCACTGCAGACTGAACAAATGTATTTATACGTAGCTGTACAGCTGAGAGACAACTGAGAGAATGTTAATGAAAAGTGCGTCAATGGAGTGAAATGTGCACCAAACATTATATCAGCTGAATGCCAGCTGATGACATCGCGCGGGAACCAAATCACTTTAGAGTTAGAGGACAAATGAATGTTACCACTAAAATGAGACTGCCAAAAGGTGTGCACATCTAAAGTTGTTTTTGCCTGTGACAGATAGTACTGGCGTAATGTGTTAACAATACACTCAATTAATTTAATAAATTAAATAATTGGACAATTACAAAAGACGTCACATGACGCCCATACTTATTTAGGCCAATTTATAAAAAGACATTGTGTGACGTCTTTACTCATTTTAGCTAATATAACGCATTCCTGAAAGGGTTAATATATGCTTAGTCCTAATAATCTTCAATGTTTTACAATATACCAATTTGTTTTTTAATTGATTTCTTGGCAACAGAGGAAGTCTAAGAATCTGTAGTAAATATTCATGTATGCCATCAATAGTGGGGGTAAATGCTGGCGGCAGCTAGTAGACCTAAGCCTTAAAAAAAATGCTTAGTCAAAATAAAAATGAAAAAGCTAATAGCTTTTTAGACCAAACACATACTATAAATCATGTAAGAATATAAAAATAATTATAACTTGTATGCTGCATGCAATAACTATGTATGTTTAGCTGCTATAGAAACAAGGAGTATATAATGTTTTTGTATGATTTAATTATAATTATCAATGACATGATTAAGGTAAAAGAAATTTAATCAAATAAACAAATTTAGATCCTGCAATTGTTGTAAAATGTACAATTTGGAATTTCTCTAGACCAATTGACTCCTTACTTACATATATTTATCGTGTTGTATTCATGGATACCGCTCATAAGTTTTGATTAATTTATTTTACTTTGTTGAATTTACTTTTTAGTTTTAATTTATTTTACTGATTAATTGATTTTTATATACCATATATAAAATATAAGTAATTTAAATAATCATTTTGTTTGTAATTTGGATATGACATATTTTAAGTTAAAATATAGTGATTCATAATTAGCTATGCGATATAGGTGTTCTTAGTTTATAGTAATTTTATATCAAGTATGATGATGTAACTTGTAATCCAAGTACTGTATATTATTCATCAGAATATTTTACTTATATCAGCGTGGTATACATTTCAAGTTAGCTGAAAGTATTATTGAATTATATCATTTTAAACATTATATCATAAGAAGCTATCAATTTAAAAACTTCATTAGTGATTAATTTTAGTGTAAAAAACATTGTTCTCGGATGTGAAGTTCACTAAATGTCATTGAGAGTAAAACAAACATCATTCAAATTAGTTACAAAATAAACTGCTGTGGTAAAATAATATGCATTTATTATTAACTAAATTTAATGTTAAGAATTGTTTTATTACATATTGACAGTTCAACAAAATTTTAGTATTGTTTATTACTATAAATAAGTGTTTACATTTTGAACATATTTTCTAATCATTATTTAATTCTCTTCAGAATTCTACTCTTTTTTCCAGATCTTTGCTTATATATTCTATTAAAAAGTATAGTTAATTGTTCATTATTTTTCTTTGTATACATAGAAAATTAGATTGATTAAATATTGACTTACCAAAAATTGAAAAAAATTTATTTTCAAAATAGCAAGACTTTTAAACCAATATAAGATAATTTTGTATGACACACCTGACATAGAGAGATATGGGAACCACTGTGTTGAGTACAATTGCGTATGAGAAGAAGACAAGTATAGATATAATGGCAGCTCCTGGGAGATGTTCAGAAGGCACCACAAGTGACCAGGGTAGGAACTGCTGAAACTTCTGGCCAATTGATGTTTCCCAAAACAAACAGGCCACAGAGCAGAATGCACAAATGGCGACCAGGAACATCACAATCTAAAAATTTTAGTTTGGGTTATCTAATTATAATCACATTTAGGTAGGTAAGATCCATGTTTGTAAGAAGAGCTTATATCTGAGAATTTATCAAGGACAGAATAGTTCCACTAGCTTGTCTGTTATCAACCAATCAACCAGCTGATTGATGGAAACACTCATTTCTGAATGTTGCTCCTGAAGGAGACTGATAAGGCTCTTGTTTCTATTAATGTACAACTGCTGGGAAGAAGCCACGTTACTTTTCAATACTTGGTAACGTATCTAAACTATTCTATCCTTAATAAATCTGTTAAGATCTGTATTCAAATTCTATTTGATAAACCTTGTAATTTATTTAGGCTTTATTTGAGTGTATGATTACTTTATTATAATCGTACTTACAATATAACATGATTACTGGTAATATAACACGGAAGCCTCTTATTGATAAAAGAGTAAGAAATTGAGTAAATTTGCTTTCAAATTTATATTTAAAAAAGGGATTTGTAAACTAGGATAATAGTATAACATGCCTGTTTTGGGTCATTCTCACACTAGTATACTTACAGAGGAATTCATCAGAGATTCTATCTTTAAAATTAAATAAAAATATCTAAACTTTCCTTTTTTTTTATCTACAAACCAATCATGTAAGTCCATCTTCAACGAACTTAAGATTTTAGCACTACCCTCAATGTATAATTTCAAATGTTATTATTTTTTTGTCACTGAAGTAACAAATTGACTAATTATCAACTGCTATATACATTCATAAATTTTTTGAAAACAAATTGTTGTTGCAAGTATTGGGATTTTTTAGAATTTAAAATAATATGCAAACTGGATACTAAGTTTCAAGAAAAATATTTAATGAAATCACATTCCATTTAAACTCAACATAAATAAACGACAAGCTTTTAACTGATAGCAACCATGTGGTAGATGAAAAATATTGTAAACATATGTTGAATTTAATGTTACACAACCCCCTCCCCCCATTTTATAACAAACGTGTGCAAATTAGCCAAAAAACGCTTGCCGTTTTAGGAAAAAGTAAATGCCAGCTCGAGAGGTAAAAACAAGTCATTTTAAATAGTAAAATCCCATGTTCTGTTCTTGCTAGTGTTGCAGATATACACTTTTGAGTGGCAGAGTGTGAGGGACTTCTGCTTGCTTGGCGAATCTATTAGCCCTCTCAACAGTGCAAGATTTATTTATTAAGTTTAATAATATGTATAAACATATGTTTAATTTGTAATCATGAATTTGTTAGAAGTTGTCCTTGCTGTTCAAAGAACAACCTTTTGTATTAAACGTGAAGCAGTTATTATATTTGATTGTTATAGGTGTGAAACAATCAAGAATTATCTAAAATTATATCAGCTCCCAGTGTAAATTTTCGCCTCAAGACTAACATTAAATTATTGTAAATAATATCACCAAACTCTTCTTTCTTAAGTGTAAACTTGCCACATTGGTTTTTAACCTTTGAGCTGGCAGTTAGTTTTTCCTATAATAGTTGGCTTATTTACATACGTTTATTGTAAAATTCATAAAAAATATTTATTTACTGTAAATCTACTAACAGGAGGTATGTTTTTAAAGTAAGCAATGTTTTGGAATCCCGCCATTATAGGGCTGCGTTCGGCGCATGCACGCTGTGTACAAGGTTTGGTGCCATAAAAGTTGGCAAGCCATAACCACCGTTATGGATCCTTTCGTCACTATTTAAGGTTGCTTATGAGTGTTTAAAATGCCTTCTCAGATTGAAAATACTGCCGACTGTAAAGTATGTGTGTAATAAGCTTTCTTAACTCTAAAGGCATGAAAGCAGCTGATATTCAAGATATCTTTGAGTTTATGGAGAAAACAGAATGAGTGATGGGATGGTTCGGATATGGTAAAGAGCTTGTAAAGATGGCCATACAATTGTGCATGATGAGGAACGAAGTGGACAATCTTTACTCATTATTGATGACTTGGTACAAAACGTACAAAAATTCAGAGAAAACAGATGCTTATAACTGCATCGTTATGTAGTGAGTGTCCTCAAGTGTCAAGAAATGTGATTTATGAAATTGTGATAAAACATTTTAAGTACCAAAAGTTATGCTGGGTTCCGAAAATGCTGATGGAGGATCACAAAAACAAATGTTTAGTCAGTTCTCTCAAATTCCATGATGTTGACAATTTTTTAAACCAAATTGTCACTGTGACAGATCTCACAATGTATGTCAGCTGCTTTCTCATCCTTAGCATGAAGAAAACTTACAAAGCGCAGTTTGTGGGATTTTAAATCAGCAGAGGCATTTTAAACTCTCAAAAGCAACCTTTAATACGTCGAATGGATCCGTAATTTGGCCATGGATTGCCAAAAGATAGTAGTACACAGCGCTATAATGGCAGAATTCCAAAACGGTACTTATTTTAAAAACATGCCTCGTATTTAATATCAATGTGTTGTTCAGATATAGGTTGGCTACATTGATATACTATTAACATAAAAACAGGATCAGTTTTTGACAAATGACAATAATGTTATTGTTTTATTTCAAAAGTACTTGTGTGAGGGAGTTGTCATCAGTGTCCCTTGTTGTTATTCTGTGCTCCCGTAGTAAAAAATAGTCGGTGTGATGTGTGTGTTTGGGAGGAGGAGGGGGTTTGACACCACAGTAGACTCACTTGGCCAACCGACAGCTCTCTCCAGGGGTCACGTGACTTAAACGTGGTGTCATTACATCTATACACTCTAATATTGTAAATTTTGTTTTACTGCAATCCACTAATATAAGTAAGTGGAGTGAGGATCGTTTGAAACCATTCTCATTTATTATACTAACTAATAAACAGTATCTGGGAGAAAGGAGTAAGTATTCTTACTCAATTGTGAGGACATAACAAAATTTGTTTTTCTCCGTTATGTATTCAAAATGGGGAGGGAAACAATGTTGTGATATTAAATTAAGAAATATGAGATAGCCAAAATATTCTAAATCTTATTTAGTTTCAGGAAATATTAACTTTATATATCATATTGGAATAAATAAATGTACTGTAAATTTATAACTGAACAGTATAAAAAGCTGATATTGTATTACCAAGAAATTCAAGCTACCAAAAATACCAAGCTGAAATAAAAAAATATCTAACAAATTTGGTATAAACACTACTGAGTTTGTTTGTATACAACAATGCTCTATCAAATAAATATATATATATATTTGTTGAATATTTGTGATGGAGTCTATAGATGTCTATGTTTGTTGATGAAATTTTGAAGTGAAAGGTCACAGTTGTCTTGATTATATAATGATGTACTTTACATTATGGTAGAAGTCTATTGAATTATGTAAAATAAGGTCTATTTCGATTGAAACTTAAAAAATTGGTTCAATTAAGAGTAAAAAATAGTATAAAAATAACTAACTTCGGGAAACAATTGGATTATGGCAATTGACTTGTGCCGACTAACTATGTCAAATCGAACAATCAATGATTGATGAATATCAATGTAACTGGCAACTAATGTAAAATCTATAGATACCCAAACAATTGTAGCTTATTAGATGTGAACTATGATATAAGTTTTTTGCAGCCGTAATAGTGCCGCGGCTGATCAATGGAACCGCAACTAAAGGAATACATTCTATTGACAGATTTATTTTTATTTTTATTTATTCATAAGACGCCGATCGTCAAGATATGGGCGAATATGGATTTCGAATGAGTGTGATGAGTGTAGATGAGTGAATGTAGTCAGTGCTACAAACTAAGGCCGACTATTCCTTAGAAAGTGTCATTAATTAATAGCCCAATGACAAATGAACAGCCGGTGGTTATGAGCTGATCCTTCTCAAAATGTATTATGACTCTGATTGGGCTCGAACTGAGAATCTTTAGCACATGAAGCTGGGATTGAACCAACTAAGCTACCGACCAATTAAGATACCCGTGGTCTACCAGTACAAGAGTTAAAGCATGAACCAACATATGTACTGTAGAAAGTAATTTAATGCAATTCATATTAAATTTTTGTTAAATGTGAAAATTAACACAACAGTGAATCCTCCTTCATCTTTTTGTTAAACTTCTATCATTATATTATGACAGTTTATAACATTTAAAATACTTAATAAATGTCTTTAATGACTGTGCTGGAAACAATCTGGTATGATGATTTCTAAGGGTTTGCTTCATAGTCAAAATTCAATCTATGTCAATATTCAAGATTATTACACACATTACTCACATAGATAATAATACGATTAAGGAGTTTATCAATGTTGGTGCGTTTGAACTTAGTCTTGCCAGAGTTGTGCATGAGCTTGGTGTCTTTGCCAGCAAAAAGTACAACACCATAGCACCATTCTGTATTACGAAGGACACATCCACGGAGCAGGATACGGTCGTTATCCAGTGAGTACCTGTACAAGCAGTGTCCCATTGGTGAGTTGTAGAATCAGTATCATTAAAATATCTCAATCAATAATAAATGGTTTTTATTTGATGCAGATAATAAAAAATAAAAAAATATTTTTTCTCCCCCCTCTTACAAGAATATCTGCCATTACTTCTCCATTCCCTAAAATTAGTCTTATAAAAGGCAAGGGCTTATATTTAAGCTTAATGGTAAAGGTCTGATAGGGACGTTCCATGTTTGTTCCTAAACTTCTCTATGTGGAACAGAGGGCCTCATCTAAACACAATATCTATGCCTCTGTCATAGGATATCATGTTAGTTTCGCTCCATGTCTTCCACTGAGTTGATTATTTCAATTTTTTCTTTGTGGTTTACTGATGTTATGTTGATGTCCGTTTATTGTTACTTAGGCAGACATTTATCTCTACAGAATGTAACATTTCCCCCAACATTAAAGCCTAAAGTTCAACTATTTTTATTTTTACTCTACACATGATCAGTCATACGATAGAAAGTCTAGTTGGAGTTTTAAAACACATATTTAAGGTCAATATTCACTGTTAAATCCAAACAGACTTTAGTCAGATTCTTATTTATGAATCTGAGCCCATTTGTTATAGAATATCACCTGTTTCCTTTCCAGAACAGAGTGCCTTCAAACTTGTTTAGTTTGTTATTTGGAGCCTCACAAATAATTTCTCCATCGAACTGGGCAAGTTTGGTCTCATCCTGACCCATTGATGCTGTCTCCACCAGACACTGCTTACACTTGAGATTAGTTTCCCTGAAACCATCACATAGGATATTTATAAATTTAACCAAGACTTTGGCAATATAAACTGCAAAATAAATACAACTAAGTAACCCTAAAAATTTTAGACAAATAAAAGTAATAATCAATTATCAGTTTAACTGTTTTAAGAATGTATTATGTTGTAGAGTGCTAAATAGTATTTTGTAATTATAATGACACTGTCCAAACAATACTTTTGTTAAAATATAATATTTCATATATATGAACATTAAAATAACCACAGCTATCCTACCTCTGCATTCATAAAAAGTTTGCATTAAGATCTTTCAGTAATGTTCGATAATCAGCCTTATTCTTTTATGAATAGTATAAGTAAAGATTAGTAGAATTCCAAAAATCACAGTTGATATTTTTGGATTGAAACTAGACCTCTTGTTAAGGTATGAAGTCAACCCACATCAGGTAGAAGCTGCATTAACATTTGGCGCATTGTGAGGGAAGCCTATGAGAGAGAATTCTGCAGATGTTTGTATGACATCTGCAGAACGACCAATGTATGACTTAGAAGAATTGTATAGTTGGACTCAAACTATTTCCATAACATAAAATGTAACTGTTTGTAATTAAATTACCATTTTCAATGTTTGAGAGAAAAAACGTAATTTATTTAAACACATTGTATGCCAATTTTCAAACAAATACAGTTCATTTTATACACTAAATATCTTAATATTTAATTTTTTAATATAATGCATCATCAAATTTATCTGAAAAGAAAAGTCCAATAAACACAAGACACAAAAAACATAATATCATAATTATGATATTATGTTTTTATATTATTTTACTTATTTATTATAAATTATTTATTATAAATTTTATATTATTATTTATATTATAATAATTATGATATTATTTTACCATATTATATATGGTAAAATAATATCATGAATTTCAAAGCCAGTACATCTTCTTTGGGTGATTAAGAGACTGGCCATGAAAGACACTAGTTGCATCATATTATTAAAATATTTTTTAATGCTCTATCTCTACTATAATATTAATTTACGGCTTAACACTTCGTAAACTAAACTTAAAATTAATATTTAATTTGTCAAACATATAGTGTAAAAGTGCTACATCAGACATTTTCTATAAGGCAAGAAAAATGATTTTATACATTAAATAATTGATAAATCTGTGAACTAAGGAATTTTTTTACTTGGTCAGACTTCAGTATTGAAAAGTCTGACCAAGTAAAATTCTAATATAAAGTATCACATTTCAAAAAATGTTGAAGCTTCTGAAATTTTTATAATGCTATAATTTGGAATTGACTCACTGGTCTTTGATTTCAACACATTGGTCTTTGATTTCAACATATTGAATGTGTTCTTCATTAATTAATGTAGCGTGGCAGTGGCATACCTGGCGGCCTACACTGAATTACGAAGCACTCCTGCGTCAAATGCATTGGTTTAGGGTAAATTTAGCTATTACCGGGAAACATTGTATCGCTCACTGCTTCTTATGCCAGTTTTCGTGTTAGTTAGAGAGTAGTTCATTTTCCATTTCCGCCATTTTGTAGGAAGGTGACTATACTAAGTGATACTGTTTCGTAATTAGCTATTAAAATTATGTAGTCTTTTAGCATTCAACGTGTTAAAAAAAACCTTTTTCACTTGAATATTGTATTTTATCAGTTAAGCTAGTCCAAATCCGCTCACACTAACTGTTCAGTAATTATTCATATTTTTTAAAGAAAATTTTAATTTTTTCAGAACCAAAGGGAACCTTTAGATTCATTTTTGCAAATTATAAAAGTGCAAGGTTTTCATCATGAATTGTGCTATATACTTTAATCCAAAGATATGAAGGTTGTCTGTTTATGTAACTAGCCGACTGCCCTTGCTTTGCTAGAGGGTGACTCTCTACGCTTGCTTACCTTTTCCTCTGTGGTTCTCTCTAAACCCTCACATTAATATAACATTCAGTCTGCTGCATTATCCTAGATAACACAGTTTTTTATAATATAGAAAACCATATAAGTATAATTTAGGGAAATGCATAGTAGTGTAATCATATCAGAGTTAGTAGAAATTACTTAAACATTTTACAATGAAAACCAAACTAGCCGAGCTTCTTTGTCCTGTTCATATTTTTTGTATCAGCTGTTTGAAATAAATTATTATATTAAACTAATGCCAATGTTACTCTTATAGAAAAAGGAGACATCAAGGGGTTGTTTCTACCCCGTTAAAATGGAATTTTGAGAAATTCTTTCTTAGTTGAATTGTATATAATATTATATAAATTTACTCTTTTATATAATATTATATAAATCTCCTTCCATCAAATTATATCATAGAGGTGGGTCTCTATGATACAAAAGCTAACTTCCCTCCAAATTCAATCAAAATCTGTTGAGTAGTTCCAGAGATTTGGTGATTAGTGAGTACATTGTTTTTGGATTTTATACATTGAGATTATAGTTATTATATATCTTTTATGATTTTTTCAGTCTATTAACAATATTGTATACTACCAATACTCTAATGTTGCAATTAAAATATGAAAAGACATATAAATTTTAAACTGACATTTTAATAAAGTTTCTTTGTCTCTGGTAGTTATTTTATATGTACGTGGCAGCGTGAGTGGCTTAAGCGCTTCCCGCCTAACATCTCGTGGGAGAACTTCCTGGTGGCACTTGACGAGCTGACCACATCTCTGGCCTCGGCTGGTCAACGTGGTCAGCGTCCAGCTCGGCCCCGTGCTGGTGCCCCAGGAGGACCTAGAGACATGGCCAAGGAAGCCGCCAGGATCCAGCGGCTGTATAGAACAGCCCCCAGCAAGGCGATGAGGGAGGTCCTGGAGGATCGATCGCCCTCTTGTACCATCCCGGAGCAAAGAATACTACAATTCTTCAAGAATTCATACTCAGATCGCCCGGGATGTGTAGGACCAGCACCGCCAAACTGCTCCATCCCTGCTGCCACAGCTCCACCCCCCCTTCTCGAACGTGTTACGCCTGATCAGGTCGCCCGGCTTCTGTTGAAGACATCGAATACAGCTCAGGGACCGGACGGCCTGAAATATTCCATCTGGCGCCGTAGAGACAGCTCCGGCCACGTCCTGGCGGCTGTGTTTAATATCTGTATCACCGCCAGGCGTTTTCCACCTGCCTGGAAGACGTCTTCTACGGTGCTCATCCACAAGAAGGGGGCTGTGGACGAAATAACTAACTGGCGACCAATAGCACTATCCAAATCCAATACTGCTGGAAAACTCCTGTGCAGTCTTCTGGCGGACTGCCTCTCAGACTGGGCCTCCACCCACCATCTTATATCTGAGGCCCAGAAGGGATTTACTCCGTCAGAGGGATGCCTGGAGCACAACTTTGTTCTACAAGAGATCCTCGATGACGCCCGATGACGCGGTAATGAGGTCTGCGTAGCATGGTTGGACCTGGCGAATGCCTTTGGCAGTGTCCCCCACGCGACACTCAGAGCCGCTCTTAAATCCGCGGGCTTGTCTCAAAATCAGCTAGACTTCATCGGGGATCTCTACAGCGGAAGTGCTACGGTCGTCCGGCACGCGGCGGGGTCAACGCCGCCCATTACCTTTGCAACTGGAGTACGTCAGGGCTGTCCTCTATCTCCCATCCTCTTCAACCTGGTGATGGAATATTTGATTCGACCGCTGATAGCTCTTCGGGAGCAACATGGAGCCACTCTGCACGGCACGGGCGTCTCGGTTCTGGCATATGCAGACGACCTCGCTCTGGTGGCGAGGTCTGAAGCCTCTCTCAGGGCCCTTCTAGACGCCGTGATTCCAGCTGCTGAGTGGGTTGGACTTCGGTTTAAACCCACGAAGTGTGCAACTCTCCATGTTGCCAAACGTTCCGTAAGAGCCACCGTGTTCTAGATCTACGGTGAGCGGCTTCGAGTCCTTGGCGAGGGTGATTCTTACCAACATCTGGGCGTACCAACTGGCTTTAAAGCCGACCAGACACCCGTTGCCACCATCACTAGGCTGGAGAGGGAGGCAGATAGAGTCTTCAACAGTCTCCTTGCCCCTTGGCAGAAGTTGCATGCCTTGCGGACGTTCGTCGTGCCTCAACTCGAATTCAATCTCAGCACGGCGAGGGTCCGCAAGACAGCTTTAAGGGGACTTGACAGTGCGATTAGGAGGGGCTGTAAGAAGGTGCTGAACCTGCCATCTCGTGCCAGTGCGGAGCTGGTCTATTTACCACCGTCGAGTGGAGGCGCTGGCCTCATACCTCTCGCGGACCTCTCCGACCTGGCAGCAGTCTCGCACGCATTCAGACTGCTCACCTCATCTGACCCCGCAGTCTCCAACCTAGCCCTGGAGGGCCTTGCTGCTTCAGCAGGCCAGCGAAACGCCCGTCGAGGTGATATGGGTTTCCTCGTTGCCTATCTCAACGGGGATTTCCCAGGAAACTCAAACACCACCACCACCTTCTCGGCGGCGCGTACGGCTCTGGGGCGACTGGGGAAGAGACTGCCTGACCTTCGATGGGCATTCAGTGAGGCGCGGGGATTCCAGCTCCACCTTCCAGGCCCCCACACTAACATTACCATCGACAGTGGTGCCCGCCGGAGGCTCACCGCCAGTCTGCGCTCCTCTGTACAGCAGTACTACAAAGCCACCCTTGCTGCGAAACCTGATCAAGGCAGGGTGGCCAGGGTCATCACCACCTGCCCAACTGCCAACCACATGCTGTACCAGGGGAGATACACAAGATTCGTTGACTGGCGGTTCATCCACAGGGCCCGACTGAATGTCCTCCCCCTTAACGGCTGCCGACGCTGGGGTGCTGCCAACTACCGTCGCTGCAGGAGATGTGGGCGTCAAGATGAAACTACGGCCCACGTCTTATGCCATTGCCACGTCCACCTGGCAACTGGGGTGACGAGGCGGCACAATGCCATCCTAGACCAGCTAGTCGCTGCGATACGGCCAAAGGAGGGAGTTGAAGTCCGGGTGAACAGGCGGGTCCCGCTGTCTGACCTGATCGGCCGAGAAGTTGATTTTGAGGAGGGGGTGGCCCAATGCCGTCCAGACCTGGTGGTCATCAACCAACGTAACAAATCTATTAACATTGTCGATGTCACCGTGGCCTACGAGGACGGCTGGCAGGCCATTGAAGCTGCCAGGAACAATAAGTATGCCGCTTACGCCCCACTTGCCCGGGTCCTAGCAACGGAGGGTTATAAAGTATCTGTGGATGCCTTCGTCATTGGAGCTTTGGGCACTTGGGACAGTTACAACTGGAGGACTTTACATAACCTCAATATCTCTAAGCGGTATGGGATCACCCTCTCCAGAAGATATGTTTCTGAGGCCATTCGCTGGAGTCGTGACATTTACGTGACCCATATAACCGGCGTCCAGCAGTGGCCTCAAGACTGATTTTACCACTGAAACGCATCTTCGCCAACTAATTTTAAAATTATATAAATAAATATACATATTAATTTAAAATCAGTTTAACGAGGGACGTATCGCCCCCAAATATATCACTATTATAAATATTATAAAATTGGCTGCATTCATAACACTACTACATTTGAAGAGTAGAATTGCTAAAGGATCTAAGTGCCAAAAACCAAAATTTTCAGGAAGTAAAAAAAACTTCAACATTTTCAGAAAAATGAATATTTATTAGTGTAAACACACAAATGAACTTATTACATAGTTGTTTGAAGGACTACAAATCTAATTATTGTTACAAAATAAAATTTAACAAGTATTATAAGCCTTATGGCAGAAAGATCTAAGTCCATCTATTTTTACCTTGCTAATTGGTCTAAGTACCATGATCTAAGTGCCTTAAACACAACACTGAGTTTATTGACAAAGCTGTCGGAAAAATTCCCGGTTATTAACGTCAACATATTGAATCACTTTTTTCAGGTCTTCCTTCTTGTTTGGCGCCAGTGGAACAGTAGATGGAAGTTTTTGTAATTCCACGTTAGCAATGTCTTTCATTGTTTTGTTTTTTTTAAGGACATAAAACTTTTCCCAGGCACATACGTCGGAAAAGCTCTTTTTACAAGATACGTATCCAGGCTCTTCTTTTGTAACCTTAATCAAAGACATCTGAGAAATAGCAATTTTTTTGGTGTTAATGAATTCAGTAGCTTTTTTTTCAAAATCAAAAAAGCAGTCAGACATTTTCAAAACTTTGAAAGGCTTTGAAGGCCTTGCTTCTCTAATCAGATTTTCAAGATCTTGCATAACTTGCAATTTGGCAACTCGATTCTTTTTCTCAATAGTGGCAAAATCACGGTCAGCAACAGAAAAGCTATGCCCAGATAGTAGAAACTTGTGTGTAACTGAATCAAACATACCCGTTTCTACTATAAACATGTACAAAAAAAACCAGCATTCGGTTTTTTATCTGTCCTGCGCAATTATCGCTCCATACAACAAGATGTTTCTTTCTATTAGGAAGTAAACCAGTATTTAAAGCCTGCAAAATGCAAGATGCCATCTGATTTCCACCTCTTCCCGAATTTCCCTCGTGCCAAAGACACATTATGGCATCATTCGTGTCAGTTATATGAATGTTGAAATTGTAGCATGATAGTTGGCGCAAGTAGTACATATCATTGTGTGTTAATTGAGGCAAAGCAAACACCTTTTCAAGATCCATTACAATGTTGCAAACCTGGCTGTCAGGCAATGTGCTGGATGCTGAATCATTTTTCATATCAGAAACAGCTCTTTCAGCTTTTCGATGGTGTAGCTCGAGCTGTTTTTTAGCTTTTTCTGTTACTGTGGGGTCATTGGACTTAGATTGGATGTTTAAGTAATCGCACTTTTTGCAAGTATCGCTCCGTGGTCTGCGGAACGATAATTTTGGAAAATCTTTCAAAAAAACTTTACGGTAGAACTTGTACATAATGCAGCTTTGAGAATACTTCTTTAAAAAAGCATTAAACATACGGTTTAAATTTAAGTCCTGACTGAGGTACTCTTTTTCAGATTTCAGACGACTATAATGTGAAACATCTTTAGGGAAAGAGTTTATGTGATGTTTTACTTTCATTCTATCGCTTTCAGTATATTTGAACTTCCTAGAACCTCCACGGTTGTCTTTATAAACAATACAGCCTGCTTGCTTCTTCATTACGATTGCATGAATTTTCTTTGGAGATATTCCAAAAGTACTTAAAAATGTAGCCTTACATACCCTTTTAAAGTTTCCGGTTCCGTCCGGAAGCGTGTAGCTTACAGTTGATTGTCTTCTACTCTGAGCTGCTTCAGTGTATGTACCGTGGCGTCTTCTCTGAACAGGAAGCACCTCAATAAGACCCATCAAGTAGTTGCCTTGCTGGTTCAGGTCTAGTTTATAGTAGCCTTCAAACAACTTTGTTTTCATATCGCTAAGCTCTCTGCAGCTGTATTTGCACTTGCACTTCACCTGAAATCGTAAAAAATACATTGTACTAATGGCTAGGTATGCACTTCAGTTTTTTTAGGTATGTTACACAAGATGTTAAAGGAATAGTTTTGGTTAAAGTAAGTAATGAGGTTAGGATAGGGCTAGGATAATAGGCCTAGGCAAGGATATCAGGTTATGTTTGTTAGGTTATGTTTTGTAGCATTTGCTAAGTAAAGGCTAACAATGTGGGCTTATTGAAACTAATATTAAATAAATATTGCAAGCCTAATTATATTAAAAACAGCATATACCTGTAAAGATGGTGGTTGTTTTGCGGGCATCTCTTTTCTTTTCTTCTTGTCCTGGGTGAGATAAGACTTGCCGCTAAGTCTTGCCTTTTGCTGTCTATCTCTAAACTGCAGCTTTTCAACTTTTTCATCCTGACTAAAAGCACTAATATTTAACCTGTTTTCGTCAGCAGACATCATTAAAAACAATAAGCATCTATGAGGTAAACAAACAACGTGAGAAATAGTGTAGTAGAATACGCGAGTATCAGCTGGTGACAGGTGTGGCACTTAGATCCATTAGCAGAAAAAGCCTACCTGGACATACAACCTGCACCATCTGTTGGAGGCTATAGAAACTACTACAACAAGCTTTGGCACTTATACCCCTTAGCAGGACATTGGCGTTGGCACATAGATTCATTTGTAGTGAAAAACAAAAAAAATTCAAAAATGGCACTTAGATCCTTTAGCAATTCTACTCTTCATTTATATTATAATTGCCTATTGATGACTTGGAATATTCCTATTCTTTTCAAACAATTGATTATTTATTAACAAAAACATAGGCAATATGAATGCCTCTAATATCTATCTCAAGAGTCACATTGACCTCAGAAGTTAGTCTAACAGGTTATTAATTTGTTTATATTATTATAGTAAATAAATGTATGATCTAGTCCCATATATTTTATATAAATAATAGGCTGCAAGAAAAATAGTGGAACCTTGATGTAACAAATTTTAAGGGGATTCAGAATGTTTGTTATAATGAGTAATTTGTTATGTTAAAGTTTGTTATTTAGGGCTTAAAATTGAAAATATTCGTTATAGAGAGGTAATTTAAGTTATTAAAGAGATAACCTCTGTAGAGTATATTTAGTGACTGAAGGAAGATTAGTTAGATTTTTAAAACATCATGGTTTGATTGACTTGCCTATGAGTAGCGGCTATATTTTATGTATCCTTTTATAGTTTACATACAATAGCACTGTTAGGTGAAGTTTATCAGGTAAATATTTAAAAGTAACCCAGTCTCATCTGCGTTATGCACATCTTCTGGTTTATACCCCTTTGTCAGTTCTGGAAGTTTGTCTTTTCACTAAGTACAAAGAACATCATCGACACTTGTAATTTCACCAGAAAAAAAAAAAAATCTCATGTTGGTTTTTAAAATTTTAAAAGCTCAGAAAGTTTTATGTTCCGATGTTATGTTCTGTTTTAGCCACTTTACTACACATTCTTCCAAGTCCTTAAATTCACATAATTTTAACTTTTTAGATATAGAAAAGGACTTTTCTTCTCTCGAAGTTTCTGTTCAAGAGAATTGTTTTCTCAACCTCTTCCAATCATTTCTATCATTCCAAAATTCTTCATTCATCTTCCCACTTTTGTCCATACTTGGTTGAGCCATCTTAATTCTGGCTGCCCTCGGGATTATTTTTCTGTCACTTGCATTTCTGAAGCTGTTTTGGGCAATCTTGCTAGTAAAATTTCTTAACTTGTCCAACCATTTTAGTTTGTCTTCTATGATATCTTCTACGCTATTTACTCGTAAGGAAGTTCTTACTTAATTTCTGAGTCAGTCTCTCTTTGTCTTCCCATGTATTGCTTGCAATAATCTTGTTTCTGTGGTTTTTAACCTGCTTGAGTTTTCTTTTCTCAACGTCCAACTCTCTAATCTATGTACAGGGTGGTAAAAAATATGAAAAAGCTTTCACAACAATGTTATTTTTTCCATAGATAATTTGATAGTTTATTTTTTTAGAATAATTGTGTTCCATAAAGTATATTTTTTGATCAGAATAATTTACTTTAAACCATTAAATAATGGAGGAATAATATTATTCAAATTAGTTATTTTGAAATTCAAATGATCGCTACTCTTGAAAGGATAAATCTTTCAAAGTCTGGTTTATAGCAATTAATTTCTCTTGAATACACCTTTCATTTGATACCAAACTCGACCTTACGTTAAATTTTCGTTCAACTCCTCGTGGGCCGTCCCTCTGAAGAGATTAAATGTCGCTAATGGTGTCAAAAAGTATGTTCTTTGTAACCATGATCATGTACAAGATTTCATTTTTACAAGTGAAGTCATACAAAAGTTGTGAAACCATTTCTATATTTTTTCCACCCTATATAAAAATTGTTTAAAAATATGATTTATGAATTAATAATTTAACCTTCTGTGTATGTTCCAGTTCCTTATTATATATTTTATACAGTAATAAACATTTTAATTCACTATATATTTTTTCTGAAATTTCTCCTTTCCTGGGTCATTGTGTAGTATATAAAACTGCGAGAAAATATATATCACAGCCTTCCTTAGTGTCTTATCTTGATTACTAATGTATTACTATATATGTTAGTCTCTTACATATCTCCCGGGGTAACTCATGTTCATGTTGGGTGGTAGTCAAGGTTTGGATGATGTGTGCGGAAGAGAACTGAGTATCAGACTTGTCAGTTAGCTGAAAATCAGACTAACACTACGTTGTTCGAATTCCATGTAAAGCTGTTGGTTCCTTAGTTGCCCTAGCTATTGGACTATTAATAAATAGTTCTTCCTGAGGAACAGTCAACCTTAAATATGAAAAATTACTACACTCATTCGCCCCTCATATTCGCCCATATTTTGACGATCGGTGTCTAATAATAATGAATGAACTCTATTTGACAAATTAAAATTCTGTTTTTTAACATCATAGCTTCACATTGCTCTAAACTCATTTCCATTTCTCCTTTTTCAAATGTTTTCTTCTATTTTAAGATTCGTTTCTTCATCTTCTTCTCACATCATGACTTCATCAGCGTACACATTGGTCCTTGAATAGAGAGAGTTCTGAACTCTATTCCTCTAAGATAAAAAGAGCAAGGGGAACATATAATATAAATATGGGATAGGATGGGTAGAAGACCCATCAATAGCACCATATTGTCATGGACTAACTTCTCCTAGACATAACCAATTGTCAAATTGACATCATATTAAACCCTATTATTTAAACTAACTGGGAGTAAAATATATTTGCAACAAACCCATCAAGTTCTGAAGTCTCAATGAAGCAGAGACCGTTAGGCTCACTTGTTGAGAGAAGAAGCATATCAGCAGCTACAAACTGTCCATCCTCCATGCGGATTACATCTCCCACACAGATGTGGGCCCAGGCTTGCTCAGCTATTCCTACCACTTTAGCACGGCGACTGTTAACTCGCCGATCACTCTTGTGCCTTTGCTGGGGACAGAAAGAGCAACTCTTTAGATATGATGTCTCCTTTACCCTATACCATTATTAAATGTGCTACTATGTTGACATACGTACTGTTCTGTATTCAACCTTAAAAGAATTAATTAACCTCTATAATTATGATTCTTCCCAAAAAGGTGAGTGTGTGCATCTGTGGTGACACTCACATCACCTTTATATAACCAAAACTAGCTTTTGAATACCATTTATACAATTTTAAACTTTACATTTTACTTAATTAGATAATGCCTACCATCCTACACAGGCATGGCCTCAGGGTGCATATTGAAATTTTAGTTTAGTAATTATTTAAAGTTAATTTCACAAGTAAAATTAATTCTGTACATTTATATATTGTATACCATGCAACGTAAAATGTTGTATTATGTATATAGGGTTTTTATTTTTCATATTTTTTCTAATTGCTCTGGGTGGGACCGTTTTCCAATGTAGATAAATTCAAAACAACAGTTAAAGGATAAATTATAACTATTTACGTCTTTTATTCAGGAGTAAACCTCCATACAGGAAAATACTGATAGGATAGATATTTATTAATACTTATTCCATGGTAATCTTTGACAGAAAACAAAAATTCACCAAGCATTTTTTCTTTTTATTTTTTCTAAATTTAGAATGTATATCTACTTACATGATTACATGAACTAGTTCCATTTGTACTTGATTTGATAGTACAGTAACATTTTTAGGTATTCACTTAGACAGAAATCTTAATTGGAGCTCCTATATTGGCTTTATTTCTGCTAAGCTTTCCCGTGTATTGTTTTTACTTAGAAGCCTCACTGATTGTGTGCAACCAGATTATATTAGGACTGCTTGTATTGCCTTTTTCCAGTCGGTGCTTGGGTATGGTTAATACTTTGGGGCAATTGTAGCAGAATTCAGGAAATTCTTATCATGCAAAAGAAGGCCATTAGAATAATTTTGAATAGTGATATTTCAGCTCATTGTAAACCACTTTTCGTTAGTCTTAAACTGCAAACTATTTATTAATCTTTATCTATTTGACATTGTTATTTATTGACCGACATCATTTATTAAATTTTAAGAACTGCAGTCATGTATATAACACAAGAGGTAAACATGATTCTTTAATAGATTTATACATGCTCAGCAAAACACAAAATAGTCATATTGTTATTTCTTTGAAGGTTTTTAATTTCTTGAGACCTGTTATCAACAAATATGTTTTTAAAAAGTGTAAGAAAATATTTTACACATGGCTTTTGAAAACCCATTCAACTTTCTTAAAGAACATTTTAATTGTGGAAAATATTAACATCTGTCCCAACTTACCTCTGCTGTGTGGCCTAGTTACCCATTTTAGCGTCTGTTTTCCATTTTAAATTCAATGTCTTTTATCTATTTATTGTATTAATTATGATTTTTTTATGTGTAACCTATTTATTTGTTTGTGTTATTTATTGTAAATAGTATTTAATGAGTATTAAGAATGTCATTGTTGTTATTTTTATATTTGTTATTTATTATTTTAATATTATTTATCTAACATTGCTCGCCTTTAGAGCCATAACTATCAACTAATAATTTAATAAAATTGTTAAACATCATCTCAAACGTAGCAGAGTGAGCCAACCAGGTCTACCACACCTGCATTTCCTCTTATTAGTTTTATTTTAGTTTAAGAATTAGTTTTTAGGCTTGACCTAGCAAATGTGTTGTTAAAATTATGACTGTTATACCATTGGAGATTATGACAATTAATGATTCTTGATTAATAAATGGTTGTAAACATTAACTCAATTCATTATTTTATGATTGTGATATTTTATTGATTAATAAGGTAACTCATAAAAAAAACTCATCATTAAAAAAAGTAAGACCATCAAGAAATGTATTTTACCACTTGAGCGTATTCTAGACATATGAGCGACTATGAGTAGAAAATGAGAGTAGATGAGCAAATGTTGTCATTGTTACTAACTAAGGCCATTTATTAATAGCCCATTAGCTTGGGAAGCTAAGGACCTACAATTTAGTGAAATACGAACCACATAGTATTGGTTTGGTAGCCTGATACTCAGTGAAACACCTGGACAATCTTGGCAACAACCTTAGTAGTAGAGATATCAATGGTATTCAAAGCTACCATTTGCCAGCTAAGTTAAAATCTTTTTTCTATTGATAGTAAAGGATGTGCAATTGACTAGGTGAATAGTTTTTCTAGTTGTAAATACAATCATTTGAGAAGTAAATAAATTTAGAAGAATATGCTTGATCTGTTTTCTAATACTGCATGAGTTAAATTAAAATTGCATTACTTCAACACGTACAAAGTCATCGTAAGCATCCTTGATCGCAGTAAGAGAGAGAACGCCTATGAGAGGGAGGGCCGTGGTGACTGGCGTGAGAGAGGAAATGACCTTGACTGTTTGCAGCAACAGCAGACAGAGGAAGTAGAAGTTTGCCAATCGCTGGAACTGTTCCAATAGGTTCAATGGCAGGAATGTTATCACTGTATACTTAGACGTCTTGATCACGTTGTTCTGAAAAAAGTATGTTATTTTACAACACCAGCAATTAATTACCCAATACATTCAATTGTGAAACATTTAGTAGTTGGATATTGCGGAGTATTTAATTGAAAATACAAATTAAATATAAGATTAAAATGTATTCAGGAATAGTATAGTCATTTGATGTGTTATCTAAGCATGAAAATCACATCGGTATCTTTTTATGCAAAGGGATTTAAAAAAAATTTTTTATCAAAGGAGTAAAATAGTTCCTTGAACAAACAGATAAATTGTTTTCAGTAGCTCAAAAACATTTGTTCAGCCAAACAGATGCAAAAACTATTGATAACAAAGAAAAATAGCTTTTTATTTTGAGTCGAGGAAATTAAAGTGAACAATAAAAAAACACTCAACAAAATTTTGTATAATAAAAAGGAGTTTTTTCTTCAAACTGTAAAATTAAGATGCATGCCATTACTTACACTTTTTGTAAAAAAAGTAAATTTAAATTATAAAAAATAAATGTCTCAATAACTTCCTAAATCTCACTACATATAATACTTTTTGATGAAATCCAAGTGTGAAAGTTAATAACTAACAGTACTTGCCATACTGACCCTCTTGTGCTGATAGGCCCTCCACTGTGCAATAACAATGCTTTTTAATTAATTACAAAATATGTTTCATTATTATTTTTTCTTTTAAATTTTCGCAACTATTGATATGTGACAAATTTTTTGAGATAAAACTGTTTTTATTTTTGAAATATCTTGAGTTTTTAAAGTATTATAATTAAATTTTAAATATGGCAATATAATTTATATTGCCATAAAAACTCTCATTAACAGTTGGGCTGGATCTACTGATTAAAAAACAGAGCACTGGGATTCGGATAGGGATGAATAATTTTATTGAATCCCAAAACTTTTAAAAAATTTTATGCAATTAGAATTAATTATTTTAATACTAAAACTGGTATAATGTGGCAAAATTTACGGATTTTCACTATACAATTTATGTTTCTTTTTCAAAATCAACTATTAGGGAAATTTGATGAGATAATGTATACTTGCATTAAAATTACTATCAAAACGAATGAGCAGTTTAGTATAAAACTTTGAATGATTTATTAAAAATTAAATTAATGACTATAATTAAAATGATGTATCCACAAGACATTAACAAAGGCTGTGAAGTGACTTTCTACACCTGGCATGTGTTGTACCAACTTGTGTATGTACTAACTACATGTAAATCTGAAACAAACTTACCGCCTATGTAAAGTGAGAGTTGAAGAAGTGACTTTCTACACCTGGCATGTGTTGTACCAACTTGTGTATGTACTAACTACATGTAAATCTGAAACAAACTTACCGCCTATGTAAAGTGAGAGTTGAAGAAGTGACTTTCTACACCTGACATGTGTTGTACCAACTTGTGTATGTACTAACTACATGTAAATCTGAAACAAACTTACCGCCTATATAAAGTGAGAGTTGAAGAAGTGACTTTCTACACCTGGCATGTGTTGTACCAACTTGTGTATGTACTAACTACATGTAAATCTGAAACAAACTTACCGCCTATGTAAAGTGAGAGTTGAAGAAGTGACTTTCTACACCTGGCATGTGTTGTACCAACTTGTGTATGTACTAACTACATGTAAATCTGAAACAAACTTACCGCCTATGTAAAGTGAGAGTTGAAGAAGTGACTTTCTACACCTGACATGTGTTGTACCAACTTGTGTATGTACTAACTAGATGTAAATCTGAAACTAACTTACCGCCTATGTAAAGTAAGAGTTGAACTGACTGTTGTTGTCCACAAGGCATTAACAAGGGCTGTGAAGTGACTTTATACACCTGGCATGTGTTGTACCGACTTGTGTATGTACTAACTAGATGTAAATCTGAAACAAACTTACCGCATATGTAAAGTGAGAGTTAAACTGCCTGTTGTTGTCCACAAGGCATTAACAAGGGCTGTGAAGTGACTTTCTACACCTGGCATGTGTTGTACCAACTTGTGTATGTACTGACTAGATGTAAATCTAAACTAAACTTACCGCCTATGTAAAGTGAGAGTTGAACTGACTGTTGTTGTCCACAAGGCATTAACAAGGTCTGTGAAGTGACTTTCTACACTTGGCATGTGTTGTACCAACTTGTGTATGTACTAACGAGATGTAAATCTGAAACAAACTTACCGCCTATGTAAAGTGAGAGTTGAAGAAGTGACTTTCTACACCTGGCATGTGTTGTACCAACTTGTGTATGTACTAACTACATGTAAATCTGAAACAAACTTACCGCATATGTAAAGTGAGAGTTGAACTGCCTGTTGTTGGCCACAAGGCATTAACAAGGGCTGTGAAGTGACTTTCTACACCTGGCATGTGTTGTACCAACTTGTGTTTGTACTAACTAGATGTAAATCTGAAACAAACTTACCGCATATGTAAAGTGAGAGTTGAACTGCCTGTTGTTGGCCACAAGGCATTAACAAGGGCTGTGAAGTGACTTTCTACACCTGGCATGTGTTGTACCAACTTGTGTTTGTACTAACTAGATGTAAATCTGAAACAAACTTACCGCATATGTAAAGTGAGAGTTGAACTGTCTGTTGTTGGCTCGTATCCGCCTTTGACGATCTGACACAATAACAGACTATTGTTACTTATCCTGAAACTGAATTGTTTAATGACATGATAAATAAAAACACCTAAAGTCCGTCTTATTTGATTTATATTTTTATATTAAAATGTGTTATGTATTATGTTTATAAACCTGTTAAGTTCCTTCACTTTAATTATTAATGTTTTTATTGTTATTTATTACTTTATTGTTTAGTTGTTATTGTAATTTGAAAGTGTGTCATCACTTGAGTAGATTGAATTTGAACTAAATAAAATATTAATTAATGCTGATGAACTTCTTCCTTTATAGCTACTCAATTCGTATAGGTGAAGACAATACATTAACCAACTGAATTCATTACAGTTGTATTTCTAAACTTATTATAATATGCCCTAATAATAGCCCTATAATATGCTTTAACTTTTTTAAAACAAACCGCGATAGGTTTTTTGTAAAAACCATCAGCACAATCATTTTACCAAGGATTCTACCATGATACAGTATCCAATACACAGAACCTCCATTTTTGAAGCAACTCCATCATACATTTGCTCAAAAATTTACAACAAATTCCCAATATTCTTAAGAAATGAACCCAGTCTAAGTAAATTAAAGAGATTGGCTTTTGAGTTTCTTTTAGGACACTCCTTCTACAGTGTTGACGAATGTTGTCACCTCCCACAAGATTGGACAATTGAGTCACTTAAACATAATTTATATGTCAATTTCTTTTTTCAATTATAGTTGTGACCACATAATTGTTATTTTCCTTTTCTTATAAACTCGTATTTTTATTGTCTAATGACATGTGAGCAGACATTGAGATAACTGATGGCACATTTGTCATATTATGACTGTGCATGTAATGTTAGTTTTAAATTAGTTTTTAATGACAAATCTTCTGCCTTTGCACTTGTGTGCATGTTAAGGCATGCCAGATGCTGTATAAATAAATAAATAACATTTTACTGTCTTTGTATTTATAGATTGTATAGAAGTTCAAAAATATGTAGATAATATGATATGGTGTATATAGTATAAGTTAATTTTTATAAATAAAATCCAATTTTCTTTTTCTTGATAAAATATATTTTTACGATTGTCTTTTAATTTTTTCTTTAAGGTTTCAGGTACACTTAATAAGAAACTATTGATTTAATACTTGATTTTTTCAACATTTTAACATCATATTTTTTCATGTTATTTAGTAAAGTGTTAAAAAATCGTACTACAATCTGGTCATATTTTGGTTTAAGAGATTTTGATAGTCTGCAACTTGTAATAAATAAATGTTCTTATTTTTATGATTGTGTATATTTTTATGATATGAAATTCATGTAGATGTGATTTGATATGAATTAAAACATATTATATGAATCTTGGAACTTAGTCTTAAGCGGCTGGTGACAACAGCGTCAAGGTGTTCTACTAGAATTTCTGGTAACTTGAAAGATGTTTATTTATCTGAGAATAATTTAAACATTGGTGTATATGAACAAATCAATTTATTTCTGATTAAAATATTCCAGCGATACATTCATGAAAAAAAAAAAAAAACAAGAAATAGAAGTTACCACTTTATCCAGTAGTGTTGCAAGTTTTACAAAACAACAATATAAAAAAATTATATTAAAAATAATTCTTCATTGGATGTATTGTTTTTCTTCAGATGACATATTAGAAAATTTTGATTTGATAATTATCTAATTAAAATTGATTATACAGTTATTTTTTTCTATTTTTCATATAGTCTTTGATATGTTAGTGTGTTAGTGGAATTTAAAATTATTTTTTCATTATACTTAAGCCATTTTTATTTCTGTTCTGTAGATTTGCTTTGCTTTCTTTTCTAATTCTTATTTGTCTTGGTCTCCATTTTTTGAGCTTATATCTCTAAAAATTTAATAATCATTTATAAATTCTTCAAATTATTGTTGAATCATGCATTTTTTCTAAATTTTTAATTTCTCCAGGACAATATTTGTTGACAGCATCCAAAATAATTAGTATGCTATAAAGCGTTTGCATAGCGTTGTTGGGTTCATCAATAATATAATATAATGTACTATGTTATATAAACAGAGCCAATTTACTTTACCAAAAAATTTCCTAAGAGGATCTATATTTTCATCTTTTAGTAGCCATTAATAAATTTTTGATTCTGTTTTATTTATAAAATTATTTTTGTAAAAGTTCAAATATTTGGCTAATGTGATCTAATAATTTTATGTTATTAGATGTATACATTAGTTTGTTGTAATTCATTATGAAACTATAAATGTAAAAGGGTAATCCATTTTTTGGGACCCTAGAATATTCATGTATTGTTATTGATAATCCATAGTTTCTATGGAATTAGTAATCATGCCTTTGTAATTTATACTTTTGTAAACAATAATGTTCGAGATGAACGTTGAAATCTCACATTAAAATAATATTTTTCTTTGTTTTTACGAATTCATTAAAACTTACCATGAATAACTTTAATTAATTTCCTATAGAGTGTGATAAAACAACAATTAATTAATTTCCTATAGAGTGTGATAAAACAGCAATTAATTAATTTCCTATAGAGTGTGATAAAACAACAATTAATTAATTTCCTATAGAGTGTGATAAAACAACAATTAATTAATTTCCTATAGAGTGTGATAAAACAACAATTAATTAATTTCCTATAGAGTGTGATAAAACAACAATTAATTAATTTCCTATAGAGTGTGATAAAACAGCAATTAATTAATTTCATATAGAGTGTGATAAAACAACAATTAATTAATCTCCTATAGAGTGTGATAAAACAAGAATTAATTAATTTCCTATAGAGTGTGATAAAACAGCAATTAATTAATTTCCTATAGAGTGTGATAAAACAGCAATTAATTAATTTCCTATAGAGTGTGATAAAACAACAATTAATTAATTTCCTATAGAGTGTGATAAAACAACAATTAATTAATTTCCTATAGAGTGTGATAAAACAACAATTAATTAATTTCCTATAGAGTGTGATAAAACAGCAATTAATTAATTTCATATAGAGTGTGATAAAACAACAATTAATTAATTTCCTATAGAGTGTGATAAAACAACAATTAATTAATTTCCTATAGAGTGTGATAAAACAGCAATTAATTAATTTCATATAGAGTGTGATAAAACAACAATTAATTAATTTCCTATAGAGTGTGATAAAACAACAATTAATTAATCTCCTATAGAGTGTGATAAAACAAGAATTAATTAATTTCCTATAGAGTGTGATAAAACAGCAATTAATTAATTTACTATAAAGTGTGATAAAACAACAATTAATTAATTTCCTATTGACTGTGATAAAACAGCAATTAATTAATTTCCTATAGAGTGTGATTAAACAGCAATTAATTAATTTACTATAAGTGTGATAAAACAACAATTAATTAATTTTCTATGTGAATAATTACACCACTGATTTCTACATTTAAGACAACATTTTTTGTGTGTGTGGTATTTATTGATTTAGCGACAAAAACCACATTCTCACCTCAACAATTATTTATTGTACAAAAAGAAGGTGTTAAATAAAATCTGTCTGGAGTATAGTGTTTGATTTCATCCTTAGTACACCAATTTTCAGTAACAAAAATTATTTTTACAGTGAGATTGGAATGTAAAACATCTTTTAGTTTAAGTATTTTGTTTCTTAACTCTTGAAAGTTAGAATGACATTTTTCCAATCCTATTTATTCTAATTAGATTTATGTTCTTTAAATCATTTAAACAATATTTATAGTATTTTTTTTTTTTTTTTTTTTTTTGAATTTGAAGAGATGCTGGCTTTCTATTATTTTACCAAGTTTACGTTTTCCATTCTTACTAAGGTGGATCCCGTAATGAGTTTCTATTGTTATTAAAAGTCATTTTTAATTCATATCTTCTATAGTTGAATTCACGTCATATTTATCATATCTTTAGGATTTTTTTGGAATTACAATATTGTGTTTGTTATGTATAGCAAATATAAATAGCATCAGCCAACTTTCCTGAGAAGACGAGTACACTCGCATGAAAACACTGACAACACTGACACACAACACGTTTTCACTATCATTGACATTGAACACATATTGACATCATCTACGCTGTGTTAATGGATTTGTTGTCTCAGGTAAGTTTTTTGTTGCCATGTCTCTCTTATTATTAATTTTTGGTAGTGTTCTATAATCTAATCTCATTTTAAAGAGATAACAATATCTAATAGCGTGTTTTCAATCATACCCACAACTACCACGTTGGTCCATTTCATAATCACATCAAAATTTGGGGGCCAGAATGTTATTTTTTCAACATCCCTTGATTTGTTACAAAATGGGAAAAGTGAAACGCCTAAGAATTTAACTATACCGGCATAGGAAAGTAAGAAATAGACATAAAACAAAAATAATTTAGAAGATTGATTAGTACATTGTGGTGGAACATAATGGATTTCACTGAACATGGTGTAAAGGTTTGAAGAAAAAAAATTAAAAGTTAATGATGCCTTGATGCTATAAGATAAAGTCGATTGGCGAGGATTTTTCTACAATTCTTTCTTTCTATCTTTCTGTTTTAATAGGAATCGTATACAACAATCTCAAAACGAGGCATGGAGTACATATCATTTACATCCTACAGTAAATCTCCCTCACCATTTCATATAAACTCAAAATACGTGTTATTTTTGTTCATTTAAGTAGGACAAAGAATAGCTTTTTTCATTGGAAATGATTTTTAACAAAGTATTTTACCTTTCAAAGACAATAAGGCCCTGTTAAACAACAAATTATATAAATAATTAATAATAAACATACTATTATTATTATTGTTATTATGAGAAGGAAAAAATAGATTAGAGCTAACCTGACTGGTTCAAAATATTATTTATTAGTGGAAAAAAGTAACCAGAATATAATTTTAGTTTTCTTCTACAAAAAATGTAATATAGTTATTTTTTCAAGCATAATGCCCCGAGTTTGCTTTTTTCAATCTTTTCAACTGTATGTAAACTGAATAAATGAGAGTTCAAATGAAAAAATCAAAACAACATTATTATTAACTCTCGTAATATAAACATGTTTATATTACCCTTAGATGTAAACATGTTTTAGTCAATACACTGTACAATCAGATCAAGGAAATGTTAACTGAAGACAATGCCATTACATGAATTGTGTTATTCGCAAACAACTGAGTCAACCTTCATTAATTATGCAAAACATAAACAGTTTCTTTTTCGTAGTCAGTCATTCTCTTTCTCATTCTGTTCCATTTAACTGATCAACAATTGCACAAACTTTAATATTGCGAGTAAGCAACGCTCATGAATAAAATTACAACCAAATAAGATAGTTCACAATAACAAAATATGTAATATTCTAATTCACTCATTGGCACATCTGAAAATAATTATTTTTAAGATGCAACAATAAATAAATGAAGAAAAATAAGAATTATAAGAAGAGTTATAAGAAAAAGTTATAAGAAATAATGCTTGTACTAATATTAAGGCTTTATTTTATTTGGGAATATGTTATTATCAATATGGCTAGGTGGACAAAATAATAAAAAATGAAGTTTTACATAAATAAATGAAGACTATAATAATAAAGTAGTGGTTTGTTGGGGCAAAAGACCCTATATAAATAAAATTAAAATGTTCCTGTTAAATATATAAGGCATAACATTTAATTATTTATAGTTTTGTAAAACTCATCATCATATATACAGAATAATCAGGTATTATTGTTGTGTTGTGTTAAAACTTCTCTGTACAGTTTATTTTTTATGTTAGGATTGTCTATTTTGTTGTTTTAGTTGACTGTATTTTCATAAACAATTTTAATTCCGTCTGGGGATTTCACTTTACTAAATGCAAAGTTGCCCTTCTGTAAACACTGGTTTGTTCAGGTAAACACCAGCTTCTTAAAGGTTTGGCCTTGTGCCTTGTTGATTAGATTATAAAACATTAACAGTTGCAATTTATTTAATTTGTCTTATTGACAGCTGGACTCAATAAATCAAAACAAAAGTTAGAAACCCTCTTCACATAAGATTAACACGGGAACTTTGAAGGCCAATGGGGCAAAGCCCTAAAGGCGAATTGTAAAACTTTTATTTTTCCCACCATCTACAATATCAGAGCTTTAAAATGAGCCATTTTCAAGTGAAGTGTAGCGCTTGGAATTTTGATGCAACCGATTGGCCTTACGAAATTAAATATATAGATTATGAACAAATCTTATAATGTCTGTTGAGCACTAAGATTGAATTATTCAAGATATTTCCCTGTAAAGTTAGCCGCTGCATAATGACAGGGATGATATTAACATAAAGTTATTTTTACGTTAATATCCTCATTAAAAAAAATGACAAAATTTGAAAATATACCGATGAATATGATGTAGTTCACGTATATGCCCTCCCTTATACTTACAAAGGTATTGACCCATACATGAACAGTGGTATTGACCCACCCAACCACCCATACCCATACTGAACGTGTATGGGAGGTTGGGTGGGTCACTACCATTGAACGTGTACGGGAGGGTTAGGTTAGAAACATATAATCTTATATTATATGTTCTTTTTTAATCATGTTTTTAAAGCTGTTGATTGTAATTTACAAAGAACATTTAAGTAATATGATTTCAAGTTTATATATTATCAAACGATTCATAGTTAATTTGTTGTTCAGTTCACGTAACACGATAGTTATTTAAATTGTTATCAGTGTTATAAAATAACTAGTTTTCATTTTAATTTGAAGTTGATAAACAATATCATTTGTTGTGCAATACGTGTATCATTGACTATGGAAACAAACAAACGAAAGCAATGTATTTGCTTCAGACACATTTCTGTACTGCTATTCAATGGTGAAAAGTGCCAAACTAGCTCATACGCACCATTAGCTCAGCTAATTAATTCAGAGTGTGCTAGAGAGAGAGGGAGACTGCTGGTGCTGCCTGAGAAGATAGTACAAGAACTAATCATCGGACCCAGTGAGTGAGCAGTGTCTATAATCAATGCTTGTGGTATGGTAAACAAAACAATAATTATTTCTCATTCGCTTACTAATTTTGCTATCTGGTAAAATTTAGTAGATAAGTCCCAATGGTTAAATGAACAAGAATATTTTACCTACATTTACCATGAGTAGTCCTGCATAATTTGAAAGTTTTCTGTTATGGTAATTTTCTAAATACTTACAGTAATTATGTTTTTGCTACAATTCAGGCTGACAGAGCAAGTAACTATCTTTTATATAATACCTAAAGCCATTTATTACTAACTAAACTCCTCCCTAATTAATTTACCAATTTAAACGCTCAAAGTGTCCAAAAAATACTGATAAAATAAACCTTCTAGCATTCGCAGACGATGTAGCCATTATAGCTGAAAACAAAAATAATCTAAAAGTGCTAACAGAAGTACTAATTGAAGAAGCAAAAAAAGTGGGTTTACAAATAAATGAAAACAAAACCAACTACATGAAAATAAGTAGGCAAGATGATGAGGAAGACCACTTAGAAGTATTAAACTATAGGTTCCAGAAAACTAGTATTTTTAAGTATCTGGGAGTGATGATCACAAACAATAATAGAGAAGAAATAGAAATTCAGAGTAGACTCACAGCAGCAGAAAGATCATACTGGAGTTTAATAAAATTATTCAAAAGCAAACTGCTATCAAAAAAACACTAAAATAAGAATGTATAAAACTATAGTGCAACCTGTATTGCTATACGGGTCAGAAACTTGGTCTTTTACCAAAAAATCCCAGAAACGCCTTATTACGTTTGAAAATAAAATTTTGAGAAGAATTTTTGGACCAGTAAAAGAAGGAAATGTATGGAGGATAAGGAAAAATAGAGAGTTAAAAGAATTATATGGTGAACCAGATATTGTGGGAATAGTTAAGAGTAGGAGGTTGAGATGGCTGGGCCATATTAACTGTAGAAGTGAGAGAGAGAGATGGTAAAGATGGTACTCAGAGGTACACCAGAAGGAAGGAGACCATTAGGAAGACCAAGGATGCGATGGGTTGATGAGGTGACGAAGGACCTGAGAAGAATGGGAGCAGATTTGGAGCTGGCAGAGGATAGAAGAGCTTGGAGGCACATGGTTGGCGAGGCCAAAAACCACCTAGGTTTCCAATGGCCACAGGAGTAAGAGTAAGTAAGGAGTAAGTAAAGTGTCCAAATATTTACCTATGTTTGTAGGTAAGGTAACAAGGTCTTAATTCTTAATTTCACCCAGAAGGGTAAGGGAAGCCCTCAACATATGTTTTTCGACCATAAGAATAATACGAGAGAGATTTAAATGATCGAAAAATAACAGCTGTTCAAATGTAAATAATGCTTTCCAAAAAGTTTTAACGGCTATTGGAATGTAAAGAATGACGTTTGTAATATTGAGAATATTAGATCTTTCATAATGTTAATGTTGTAAGCGTGGTTTTATTCACATTCGATTGTAGGACCCTGGGCTCTGGACGGAAGGTTTCAATGTTAGTTTAATGCAGTTATTTTATTAATTTTCAACTGCTAAACAAAAATAAATTAAATTAACACGTTTTAAATAGGCCAAGTAATATCTTTAGGTATTTATAAACAGGTTTAGGTATTTATAAACAGGTAGCAACGCAGGTAATGTGAGTAAGATACTGTAAATAAATTTAATATTGTGATTTTATGTTATACAGTTAAGCTATTATAATTTTTAGTCAAAAGTCACAGGCCAAGCTACAACAAGCTCAGCAAGTGAGGGGGTTGGCACACAAAGCTTGCATGAATGTCCCAAGTCCTTATATTTAATATGTGAAGCTGTTTTCTGTCAACGCAAGACCTTATTTCTTGACCAATATAAATGATTGAGGTGTTAAAAAATTTACCTCTGTTCATCGCTGTGTAATAAGGTCTTAATTCTTCTATATTTTTACCCTGAAGAGTATGGGAAGCTCTCAAGTACCGGTATGTTTTTCGGCCTTAAGGCTGGAGAGGGATTTAGTTGAATTGAAAAGTAACAGTTGTTAAAATGTAGGCTAAATAATGATTTTCAGTATGGCTCATAGAATGGTATGAGTTGTTTGAGGGGAAGCGCTCAACCAATGGCAGACGCATTCCTCTCACACGCATTCAAGTCGGAGGTAGACTATAATATTGAGGAGGTTAGATCTTTTCAAAATGTTAAGGTTGTAAGCTTGGTTTTATTCACATTTGATTGTAGGGCTTCGCTCTCCTGGACCTAAAGGTTTCAATGGTATTTTAATGTAGTTACTTTGTTTATTTAATTAATTTTCAGCTGTTAAACGAAAACAAATGAAATGAATACCTTCTAAATAGGCTTAATATGGGTGTTTATTCTTATAAGTAGGTAGCAGTAATTAATGTGACCGAGATACTGCAAATTACTTTAATATTGTGACTTTACATTATATAGTTAACATACTATTACTTTTAGTCAAAAGTTATAGGGTGAGGTGTAACAAGTGCAGCGTGTGATGGGGTTGCACGCGAAGCGTGCAGGAGTGTCCTCTAGTAAAAAGTATTACCTGCTTTGCGCTAAAACTTTGAAGATTACAATCTGGTATTCTTGAGAAAAACTTTTAATTACTTGTTTAAGTTAATTTTGCTGGGTGAACCGCTTTAACATCAGTATTTTTTTATAAATAATGTTTGACCTTTAATTAACTTTCCAGCTGAAGTAGTTACCAAATTATACGGCACCCATTCATTGGTTATTTCTTGTAGGCTACTAAATATGTCACTATTGTCTTGCCGATAACAGACATAGGTTATTACATTTTAATTGTTATAAACAATGTGGCTGATTTATGGTTGATTTCTTTGAGACATTGTTAACTAGTTTTTGGGGTCATAAGTAAGCTCATTACTGCTTACTTCTACGTAAGTAAGCTGTAGAAATGTAGAACGACTGCCTCAGCTCAAGGCCAACAAAATGATGAATTAACCAGTTGGGTGGCCCGGCCCAGTTACAACTTGTTCATTGATAATGTATACGTAGAATCGATCTTTGGCGACACGAAACTATTGTTTTGCGTGCGTGCTGTGCTCTGGACAACCACCATTATCGGCCTTGTCTGTTCTGTCCACGGTGTGTCGCCTTTCTCCATAGGTATATTTTTTCTCTTATCATTTACAGAGTAGACGGAATCTACCAAAGGACTAACTGAAACTGCGAGTAAAAAGCAAACACGCCTGCCTACTAAAACTGAGCGATGACATGTATAATCAGGATTTGGTATCAATTAATTACTCATAATAAAATGTAAAATTCTAACTCTAGAGATGTTTAATACAATGAATTTTTTTCCATACACTACTCAACATTAAATATCAGAGTGAGTGAGTGAGAGTGCCTATGAGAGAGAGAGGGGGAGCGAGAGGGAGAGAGAGAGAGAGAGAGAGAGAGAGAGAGAGAGAGAGAGAGAGAGAGAGAGAGAGAGAGAGAGAGAGAGAGAGAGAGAGAGAGAGAGAGAGAGAGAGAGAGAGAGAGAGAGAGAGAGAGAGAGAGAGAGAGAGAGAGAGAGAGAGAGAGAGAGAGAGAGAGAGAGAGAGAGAGAGAGAGAGAGAGAGAGAGAGAGAGAGAGAGAGAGAGAGAGAGAGAGAGAGAGAGAGAGAGAAGGTGGCGCATCATGTGGTTCGGGTACTCCTTGCAGAAAAGGCTTTATAGAAATTAAAATTAAGGCGAGTTACACACTATGCATCTCGCACGGTCGGACTAACATTTTTTTGCTACTAGCGTGCTGCTCGAAGACCAACCTGTGTTAGCACACCGTGTGTGTATCACGTGGAGCTTACACGCATATGCGACTGGCACGGTGCTACTGGTATCGTGCAGCTAGTGTGCTAGTCGCATGCAGCGACCGATCGGTCGGTGTTTTGGCGCTGCATGCAGTGTGCGTCTTGAGTTGGCACATGCGCAGAACACATTTCCAAGCCCTGACGCACTTGTTCCCACGGTGTACTACGTTGAGAAGTGCGGAAAGTCACTTTTTGAATAGCTTGAGTTTGTTATTAGTAATTTTTAATTAAATAGTGTATACCCTAGTTTAAATTGTGTGATTAGTTAGTTGTAATAATTAGAAATGCCTTTTCCAGAACACGAAAAAACAAATATTGAATTTGTGTTAGCTTTGGAGGAGACTCCAATACTATTTGAGCATTTCATCATCCGACGACGACGACGTCATTTTCCAATGAACTGTGCGCCAAAAAGTCCCCACCTCTCACCTTGCCACTAGGACGTGCCACGACCATGCGCATGCATGCAGCTTGCATGCATCTCACACAGTGCTACTTGCATAATAAATGCTAGTCGCACCGTGCGAGATGCATATGTGTGTAACCCGCCTAACGTTCAATGACGTTGACGGAGACGATGTATAAACTAATATGCTTTCATTTACCAACCCACTAAAGCTATTGTTGTTTATGATATCTGTCAATAAAAGCTGATATATAATAGAACTAGATGAAGCTTTGAAACTTGGTCAGATAGTCTTACCACTTGTAATACTTGACATAGTTCCGACCTAGTTTCAAATCAAGAAAGCTTCTACAACAAGAAGTAGACTGTATCTGTCAGTTAGCATTTAATAGTAGGCATAGTTGCTGCTCGGGAATGTGTGGTTAACCACAGAGAAGAAAGAAACTGAGGTCTCATCCAATTGTGCGCTAACTATGAATTGAGTTAGTGTGTTGAATAGGCATTTCTCTAGTTTGTCATACGATAACAGGCCAGCACGTGTTCAGTCCTTCCCTTTATTCCCCCAAATCCTCAAGAACAAACGTAGTAATTTTTATTACAGATGTAGTAAAGATGTAAAATAGTTCCAATCTATTTTTATCTGTGGAGGCATTCACTGCGTCCATAAGAAAGCGACCTCTGCTTCTTTTTCTCTGTGGTTTAGCACACAAGGATTCGTTGATGTTATTTATATCGTTCGTTACTGAAGTCGTAGTTTCCAAATATTCGATTAACACCGGAGTACTTGAGTAAATATTTCCTTACCCTTGGTAATCGATTCCGGGAAATGTAAGTTCCAAAGGCAAGAAGCATACGACCATGATGAAAAAGATCTTATTTATTCTGCCAATTTGTTATCTGTGAATAATTGGCAACAACTTGGCAACCAGGTCCCTCAATTAGCATTTATTGTAACACATAAACTATCCCTCAAATGAATGTGATATTAATAGAATTGTTTATCGCTAGCACATACCTTTGGTGGGGCCACCGCTCCTCGAGAGGACCTCGCCCATAGCCGTCAACCTCACTCAGCCCCATCGGGTAATATCACCTAAACACCATACATAAATATGAGGGGTGTATTAGGAGACTAAATGTCAATTAATTAGCTATTATTTTATTGTTAAAAAAAACACATAGGTTAAACAACATAGCATTTTGCCCAAAGCAACAACAACATTGTGTTCATCATGTAGCTAAATAATGAATAAAATGATTTTGTGCAGTAACAATAATTGAGTTCTTCATTATTAAAACTATAAAAAATATTTGTCAATTGCTGAATATTACGTATTTTTAGTTACCAAGTGCAAGTCAAATATAATTAGTATCAAATAACATTTTATTGGGACTCTGATACCACAAAGAGGAAATTAAATTAAGAAACGAAACATTTTTTGTAAAATGGTTTGATTACTGTACAATTAATTACATTTTAACCACTATTCTGGCGTATTGTATCAACTTTAGAAACACCACTTTTTGAAGATCAACCACTGGTATGTTCAAGGTTTAGGGGGAGGATATTAAGTGGGTCACGTGATCAATCATCGCACCCACAAAGGGTCAATCGACGGCAAGTCAAATCGCAATCGATAGTGATGTATTGTGAGGTTAGGGCACTTCAGGAAGTCGACCAATAAGCCCTCAAAAGTACATTTCAGTGTCAATTATATTTAAAATATATCACTGGGCTTCGAAAAAAACAATAATTAAGGTGTTAGTTAACCTCTGGATTGTAAAAGTGGGGTTGTTTTGTTAAAAGTCAAAATAAATTTGTAAGATTGAAAAGACTTATGTAATTGTTAATGATATTAAACAATACATTATTATATAACAGCACCCACACGTCTTCATGATGTATATCGTGAATTGTAAAACAAACTTAGGGTCATGTGAATCAACCAAAGATAAACTAAACCAATTTCGTTTAAGAGTCCTATTCGTTGGAATTGTCATGACTCACAAGGAGTCATGTTCGTAAGGGAGAGTGGGTTACCAAGTGTTATTGTTGTGAAGGGTGGCCCACAAGGAGTCATGTTCGTAAGGGAGAGTGGGTTACCAAGTGTTATTGTTGTGAAGGGTGGCCCACAAGGAGTCATGTTCGTAAGGGAGAGTGGGTCACCAAGTGTTATTGTTGTGATGGGTGGCCCACAAGGAGTCATGTTCGTAAGGGAGAGTGGGTCACCAAGTGTTTTGTTGTGCACCAATTACTACAGATAGAATTCTATCTGTATGATGATATTTTCACGGATGGCACGGATAGGTGAAGATATATCTGTTGAACGGGTGCCACTTGGAACTCTGAAGTTTACTTTCTCTAGGAGATCAGGACAGACTATCTTGGCATTCACCAAACAATATAAAAAAAATGGACTCTTGAATACATCGTCTGAATTTAAGAGATTGTAAGTTTAACATTGCTGAAATTACAGTTATGGGGCTTCTAGGTATTTGAAGCAAAGTTTCATCCCCACAAAACGTAAGTGGAGCTGAAGATGGAGCTGAAACATCTCTGCCATATTGATAACTAAATTAGCTGACGAGCTTGTTGCACTAGGAGGGGAAGAATTCTAATTAATATCAGGTAGATTAAAATCACCCAACAAAAGGACTTGGTGAAACACCGGGGATAATATAACCTTTTCAAGTGCAGCCACAAAATCGACAAAACAGTAGTTGGCTGGTCTCGCGGTATATAGGCACCAGCAATTAGAGCCATCGTTTAAAGGTAAACATACGAAGACGATTTCACACTTCGAAGAATTTAAGTGTACAAATCAAAGAAGTTTGATACCGCGACATTTAAGTACACCACCTGCACCAATTTTAGAGTTAGTGCAATTGTCCCTGTCCTTTCTAAAAACATTGTAATTTTAAAATCCCAAGTTTACTAGTAGATATGGAATCAATTAGATTTGTTTCAGTTAAAATAAATATATCACTAGTACATGAAGAAAGAGAAGTTCTAAAATCATTAAGTTTCGACCTACGTTCATTACAGTTTTGATAAAGACACTGAAGATACGGTTGACATTTCTTAGATTTTTGTATTCTTCACTATTTTCGGAGTATCATTGATAAATTTAATTGTTAGGTCACTTTCACCGTTCCTTACTCGAGCCTCCTTAGTTTCCCGTAGTACCTTGATGATATTTTGACGTTCTGAGAGGTGAAGATGTGATTTTAGCAAGGGAGGAATCTATAGCAGCAAGACGATCATGTGAAAAATTCTTGAAGAAGTCATTTGTCGTGCTTGGAGGTTGGCAGGCCTGGTCTGCATTAGTTGGTTGTTACATGTATCACTCTCATATAATTGTTGAAAATTAAATGTTTCTAGAATATTAATTAAACCAGATGTGATACAGTTTACTTATACAACTCTTTTTAACTCTGAATATGACCAATAAAAATGTGTAAGTAATTCAATGTGCAAACTGTAACCAACCGACCTTCTGATGACCAGGTCTGCCTAAGATAACGGCTGTGCTAACTTAAAAGTTCTCACAGGCACGCAGGGAATTGACGCATGCTCGACGGTATCAGAATTACCAACGTAACCACTGTGATTTTTCCCATCTAAGAGACATTCTCAAGCACTCTGACTCGCTCCCAAGCTACCCAAGTATCAAGGACCAGCACCGCGTGGGTGAGCTACTTCACGCATTACATATTTGCACTGCGGATTGCAGTAAACGATTGGCATGCCGGAACTTAGAGAGTTGGTAACTTTATGACCATATTTTGACTTCGCTGCCTCAGTAGCACACACAATTAAAATTTTCTTCTCTTCCGGTTGGTTACTCGTATATATACAAATTCAGAAACATGTAGTAAGAATGATAATGAAAAAAAAAAGAACTGAATCATCATTCCCTTTATTCACACATTTGCACATTTTACCTCTTAGGCATATGTATATATACAAAGTGATGAAAATTTTTTATGTAAGGAGTGGAAGTTATAAGTCAACAAACAAATATAAAACAAAATTACGTAATGCACAAGATCTAATAGTGCCAAGACCAACAAACACGTTCTTTACACAGACATATTGCTTTTTGGCACCAAAAATATACAATTCCTTGTCACTCCGAATCAAAGAACAAACTTCACTGAACACTTTTTTAAGACTCTTAAGAAATTGGCTTTTCTCTATTAACGATGTTGAAGAATTTTTAATTACAGCGGTTATTTGATGTTTGATCCCTTTCAATTTTCATATATTAATTGGTTTTCTATATTCCTCTTGATAATTTTTAACATGTAATATAAATCATAGAAATTTTTAGAATGTGTACAGTTATATTTAGTATAATATATGTATGTATGTGTGTGTGTGTGTGTATGTACATGTGTGTGAGTAGGTGTGTGTGTGTGAGTATGATTTTATAGTTTTATCTGTAGACCTATATTTGTATATGTGCATGTAAGCATATTTCATGTGATGGGATTTTTTGTTTCTGATAATTATTTACTTTGGGCTTTAAATTATTTACTTGATTTTTATATAGTAGCTTGAATATATTAATATTTGTATATATGAGTTTCTTTGTAGGGAGAATCACTAATTTTAGTTTTATTATTTAATTGTAATATTTTGGTAATGAAGGTAGCTGTGACAGCAACTATGAATGTATGCCTTCAAACGGGCCAAGCCTTGAAGGTTCCCTATTTTCTCAATTAATTTTAAGTCTTTTACTCATTTACTTAATTATTTCATTTATGTAGATCAGACCTGTGCATTATAGGAATAAATAATTATGTATTAATGTTATTGTAGAAATGAGTTGTCATTTATTTATGTATATTAATTGAGAAAATAAATACTTATTATTATTATTATATTGGTAGCCACTTATTAAATTTTACGAAATGTCTTTTGTATTGGAAGAAGTGAAAAATGAGAGAAACATAATATTATTTAAAAACCACAAATACCGTGAGGCTACTCCTTAAAAAGTGGTGACATTATCTAGAGGTGTCTAGGAAAAGTGCGCTAAGCTAATATCAAGACTAACAAAGAGAAGAAAGGTATTTTCTTCTCCAGTGATACTCATACTGGGACTCATCCTGTGAAACTACGAGCCTTGACACCGACTCCATCTAGAAATTACCGGTCATCTGCTGTGTCCAAGACTACAGATACTTCCACGGCTACCGCGACGCCCGTGACCACCGCGACGCCTATGACACCCGCAACTCCTATGATCGTGGTGACTCCGGTGACTCTCAATGATTCCACCAGCACAAGTACGCCAAATACTTCCTTCCAGGACATTCTGAGGGAGAACTCCGCGCTGAAGATAGAAGTGGAGAAGCTGCGCTCGGAGAAACAGGTCGTCCTCAACCACTCTGTAGAGTCTGACTGCAACTTCTCGAATATACAGACAAAATATTTCTTCCCCCTCAGTCTCTGTCAGTGAACGCAGAGTTTGTGGTTGTCAGTGAACAACAGAGAGCCTATGGTCAGAAACCGGCCCTACAGCCCTCCAAATAATAAGGAAGACTTGAAAGAGGCATTAGCTAAAATAATAACGCTAGAGGAAGAAATAAAGAGACTCCAGCGCCAATGTGAAGTATGCGTGATTCTCAAAGACGGGACTAAGAATATGATAAACCGTTTGAGATGCCTAGAAGAGGAAAATAGAGCTCTGAAATGTACCATCGAGGCTAAAATAGCAAACCCTACCTATATGGCCTCACTTCTGCACCCCTTCTTAAGCTTCACAACACCTACGAAGTGCTGAGAGAAGATAGTACTCAAGAGGTGGACGATGAAGGACATTTCATCATGGTGTCAAAGAAAGGCAAAGCCAACCTAAACGTAAAAGCTAACAAAACCACAAAGCAACAGCCTAAAGTAAATCATTGGCGATACTCCGTGACTAGAAAAGCTAAATCCATTCCTTTTAGATCTATCTCAGTTATCGGGGATAGTCACGCTCGTGGCTTAGCTGACGTCATGAGAAAGCACATAGGAGATGGCGTATCAATCATCGGATTCTTCAAGCCGGGAGGTCGCCTGCTGAACATTGAACCCACTTCCCCGCCACCAGAGGGCCACTGCCAGGAGTGTGGGTTCAGTCTTTGCACACCTGGAAAAAGTTCTCCAAACATGTAAGAAGTCATCCAGAGGCCTCCTGGTGCCTATACCGACAAGATACGACCTCCATCGTAGCAGCCCCGTCCATGAAGCAGTCGATCTCGTCAACGAATTAATGGCTGAGCTGAACTTCCGTCACCAGAGAGTGGAGTTTCTGGATACTGACAGCATCCACAGACACCTCCCACGGCCTTCGTTTCAACGGGAGTGGGAAATGTCAGCTGGCTAGACTCGTGGCAGACATGTCACCGCCATCAACACACTACAACCCAGTAACGAAGCGGACAGCTCCTAGAATTGGGAAAAAGCCACGGTCCATACCCATCGACTCATATGACGATACTATTCAGGCACCGAAACGAGAAATGGAAAATATCCCCAGTCCACAGCCCATTGGAAAACCCCCACAACGCTCATTTCCTCATCATTTTTTCCTCACGCAGGGCTCATCACCATGCCCTATGAGACATATGCAGAGGCCCCCGCACGACCATTCAGCGCCCTCAACCCGCCAAGCAACCATCAAATTATAACACCTAGTTATTAAAAAAATGTATTAGTGTTTTTTTAGACAAGGCCAACTAAAAAAGGTTGTTTTTTTAACAACCAATCAAAATTAAATCATGTGAAGCACCATGTGAATTCACTAAACATTTTGCATCAAAATTCACAATGGGCGACCAACAAACTAGATGAGCTTTCTATCATGTGTGATGAACTGCAGCCCCACGTTTTCATTGTAATCGAAAACGGCTTTAACAATGATAACATCTCCTTATGTAAACGTAACAACTATAATCTAGCTAGTTATTATTGCCGTCAAAACCACACAGGAGGGGGTATTGCCATATTTATAAAAAAACAATTTAAAGTCTAACAATATTAAATTAAAACAATCTTTAGACAAAAATTTTGAAACAGTTGGCATTAAATTGCCCTCTGAACACAAATACATATCAGTCATTGGCATTTATAGGTCTCCCAGTGGCAATGTAAACAACTTTTTCTAAATTTTGAGTCACTTCTGATCGAATTGACAACAAAAAACTCAACTTTTGTTTCAAGGGGGGGACTTTAATATAGATATACTTGATTCTAACAATTATCTGGCAAAACGACTCTCAGATTGCTTAAAGACATTTGTTCTATAAAGTGGCTAATAAACTCTCCTACGAGAATTACAGCCACTACTGAAACTGCAATAGATAATTTAATCACGACATACCTGACATTGTGGTGTCTGTAGTCAATGCCGCAGTAGCGGACCAATGCGGCCAACTCGCTACTATTTTGGGTCATTATCATCAAGGTAATAGTAGACACTAACCCCCGGGAGATAACAGACACAAGGCCTTCCAATATCAGTCATCTTAACTCACTGCTGTCAAAGGAAGATTGGATGTTTAAATGCCGATGAAGACTGGGAAAGTCAATTTTCTAAATTCGAGGATGCTTTCAATTTTTACGTTATTACTTGTTGCCCAATAAGAACTTAAAAAGCCAAGCTAGCTAAAAAAAGTTGGCTCTTGGATCACAAAAGTCATATTAATTTCCAGAAAAAAATTGAGGGTTTTTTGGAAAATTTCAAAAACTTCTGTCGATTTGGAATTTCAAAACTGTTTTACATATTTAAAAATATATACAAAAAGTCATAGTTGCAGCAAAAGCTTATGACGTTCGAAAAAAACTCGAAGTCCAAACATTTTCCAACACTACGTCACAATTCATACATTCACAAAGACAACAAAAAGAACAAGAACAAATTTAATTAAAAATCAACGAGGCGGATGTTTGATATGACTTCTTTTCCTCAGTTGCTCAGCTCCTTCAGGGTCCCGAGCCTATGTCTACTCTTCGTGGGAACAGCTCGACGTCTTCAATGGTGTTGAGGCCGGACGGAAGTGGAACTGGACACAGTAATTAAGAGTTACCCTAAAAAAACTAACGACATAAATCTCATTTCTATTTGACTTATCAAGAAAGTATCCAAATACCTACTGAAGCCTCTAACACACATTATCAATCTCTCTTTCTCAGCAGGCACTTCCCATCAAGGCTTAAATTAGCCAAGGTGATACCTATTTTCAAAACAAAAATGACAGGAATGAAATAAACAATTTTAGACCTGTATCGATTCTTCCTTCTCTGAGCAAAGTTTTCGAGAAAATATTCTTAACTCGCATGTCAGGGTACTTGGAAAAACACAATCTCCTCGCGAATGAACGGTTTTAGAGAAGGTAGATCCACAATAGACGCTTTGGGTCATTTTCATCTTCTTTTATGAAAAAAAACCAACAAACTCCAAAGTGACCCTCCTTAATTTCATCATTTTTACAATTATTGACAGAAATTAATATCACATTAGCTTCATTTAGTTAAAGATAACAAGATAAGATAAGATTTTATGGTGTCATTTATTATTATTTTATTATTCAGCAACAGTTGAAGGTGGTTAGTAGATCCATTCTGGTAGCGATGAATAGTTTAAAGTGATCTTAGCATATTATTTATGATAAAATTTGGAAGTCGCTTCGGAGATTCCTTTCAACTGTGAAGGAATAGATACGGAGATTCCATCCAGTCCTTGAGTTTCTAATTCTTTTAAAGATGTCTTAAACACTGAGATTCTATGGCGAGGACTAAATGTGTGCAATTAAATGGAGGGATTCACAAAAGACTCTTCTGTGAATCCCTCTGGTCTGAGGAAGGTAAGCGTGGTTTACCGAAATCGATCACCATAATATTTGTGCATTTTATACTTGTATTGTAATATATTTGTGCATTTTGTGCTTATATTGTAATAAATTTGTGTTGTGTGACGTTTTACTTGTACTGTATGTACAAACGTTGCGATGACAATATTTTCATAGTGGCAGTAAAAGTGTCTGACACTACCATAGTGAATGAGTACAAACCATAATACCTTATGGTCAGAGTAGTACTTCCAGTTTCCGAACACCCTGTTCTGTATGCTGAGGACTTTGATAGTCATCACAGTCAATGGGGTTAGGCAGAAGCCTAATCGACTGGGCTTAAACTAACAACTTATTTCTTTTATTTAATGCTAAAGATACGAGTACTTTCTTCTCAGCTTGTTGGCTTCGGGATTATTCCCCGGACCTATGCTCCTGTTCATGTGAACGATCTTTAAGGCCCTCTAAAAATTAGGAGAAACGTTCTTGATGCCTTCTCCCATTCACAGCATAGGCTTCTTCTGATAACAGTAGGAATTCAGGTTCTCGTTGGCCAATCTTTTCCACAGCCTAGATGGAACTTCAATAAAGCTGACTGGGAGGCCATCACAGCAAGGCTTGAAGATGGCATTCGGTTCATTCAACCTTTAATATTTAATTATGAAAGTGTCACTTTTAAATACTAATTCACAAGTACTCTGTACTTAAGATTTTATTTTATTATTTAGATTTTATCTATCGGTCTGATTTTTAATTTTTTCATTCCTCCTCCTTTTAATTTGGCAACTGTCTTTGAAAACATACATTCATCTATATGTATGTTGAATATATATATTCATGATTCATCTAAATTCAATATATATAATGTCTGTTCGCACACAATCAAATTTTTTCCCTTTATATCTTTGTTATTTTCACATGAGGTGTAGAATCCAAATATATATAGCCAGGACACCTTTCTATATATATTCTATATATATATTCTATATATATATTCTATATATATATTCTATATATATATTCTATATATATATTCTATATATATATTCTATATATATTCTATATATATATTCTATATATTCTATATATATATAAATAAATCTGGCAGTGTGCTATTGGTCGTGAATCCCGGTTGGATACATTCCTCGCAATCGGTGATGTTGCTGGAGGATATTTAACAGTGGAAGGAGTGTTATAATAAGGAGGCAATTATGTTATTTATGTTGCATAATGTTTTCTACAGAAGTCAGACTTCTTGAATGTACTGTAGGTACTCTACTACTAACTGAAGCATCGAAGGCTAGTAAACAGAATTATAAAGATTATTGGAGTCCGTGGATCGTTACTTCAAATTATTCGTTTTTCGTGGCAGTCTGGGGAGAAGTGGAGAGGTGAAATGAAAAAATGGATGCGTATAAAATACTGATATTTACTTTTGGGAAATGTTTCATCAAAAAATGTGACTAGGGCCATTTCTAAAGGATCTATTCGCTTTATTAAAGGACTAGTATTTATGTGTCTGCTCAATTGAAGATTTTAGAATGGCTTAAGGGATTGCAACCTCTTCGAAAAAAAAGAATGTGACTAGGGCCATTTCTAAAGGATCTATTCGCTTTATTAAAGGACCAGTATTTATATGTCTGCTCAATTGAAGATTTTAGAATAGCTTAAGGGATTGCAACCTCTTCGAAAAAAAAAAAAAAAACTAGACCAAGAAGAGAGCTGGAGTAAGAACGCTTACTATAAACAAATAAAGTGTCAAAGTCACACAATATTTTCGTCAGTTTAGTTGCGTGGGTATTTATTTCACACAATGTTTCTTCAGCTTACGAAGTATTGAACAACATATCCGACAATTCTTCTAGAGCAATTTACGCCAGACAAATTGCCGTTGTATGAGTAAGTGAACATTTATCTATTATTCAAACCCACTCACTACCAATATCTGATCTAAGTATCGTTCACCAGTCTCGATCGATGGGTTTCCTGTCACAGAACAAACCATTCGTTATCTACCATCTGCTCCATACTCATCCAATGATTGAAAGAAAACTTATACCAAGGTTTAAGGGATACTCAAACTAGATACCAAAGTGAATGATGTTTTGAAATCAATCTGATGCTTTGTTCATTTGTGTTTCATTTATTTCATGGGAAGTTACTATTATTTCTCTGAAATAATAGATTATATAACTATTAATCTAAAGTAAGCCAAAGTCCAGAATTCATAACTTCCGTTGTGCAATTTGTATTCATGCAATTTTCGAGTAAAAATTCTTTTATGATTTAATAAAAATATATTATTTGAACCACAGATCGAGGTTGCTTATAATTCTTACAAAACATAAGTGAAACAGAGATGAGAAATTTCTATCAAGTGTCAAGTAATTTTTATTAATTTTACATTTATAACATTTAATTTTACATTCAAGCAATCTTTTAATACCACTTTTGCAAATACTCGTAGAATAGAACCGAAGGAAATTAGTAATATATGAAATGTGTACAATGAACAAAATATTTGCAAATGCAATATACAGATTCCTTTGATATATATACACATTTTTCTTACTTCGGGATAACTATAATGAAATACATAATATATGTTGTTTATGTAAATTAACAAAACATAAACAACGTGAAACAAAAATTTTATATTCTTCATGTAATGTAAGTATCACAGTTTCCATAAATGTTGCATAATTTGGATGAAAAAGGAATGCAAATTGCGGACGTGCAAACATTTTGACCAAAACTACTGTACATTGGTCCTTAACTAGATGCACGAGTTATGACTTAAGCAACCATGGCCTCTTGATCTTATGGCTCACACAAGGCCTCTTTATACCTTAGTGGTTAGCACTTCATATGCGCAGTGTCATGGGTTCGAATCCCAGGAGGTTCACTAAACATTTGCTTGATGAGTTTGAACCGTTGTCCCATAACAATGTTTAAGTTAAAAATTTCACTGGCGTAAATAAACTAAGGAAAACTAAACTTACCTAATCTACTTACCTATACTAAAATTACCTGAACAACCTTGGACTCATAACAGGACACACGAGCTGTGACCCAACTTACAATAGATCCATAACAGGACACACGAGTTGTGACCCAACTTACAATAGACCCATAACAGGACACACGAGTTCTGACCCAACTTACAATAGACCCTTAACTGGATACACGAGCTGTGACCTAACTTACAATAGACCCATAACAGGACACACGAGCAGTGACCTAACTTACAATAGACCCATAACAGGACACACGAGCAGTGACCTAACTTACAATAGACCCATAACAGAACACACGAGCAGTGACCTAACTTACAATAGACCCTTAACTGGATACACGAGCAGTGACCTAACTTACAATAGACCCATAACAGAACACACGAGCAGTGACCTAACTTACAATAGACCCATAACAGAACACACGAGCAGTGACCTAACTTACAATAGACCCATAACAGGACACACGAGTTCTGACCCAACTTACAATAGACCCTTAACTGGATACACGAGCTGTGACCTAACTTACAATAGACCCATAACAGGACACACGAGCAGTGACCTAACTTACAATAGACCCATAACAGGACACACGAGTTCTGACCCAACTTACAATAGACCCTTAACTGGATACACGAGCTGTGACCTAACTTACAATAGACCCATAACAGGACACACGAGTTCTGACCCAACTTACAATAGACCCTTAACTGGATACATGAGCTGTGACTTACTTACAGTAGACCCATAACAGAACACACGAGTCGTGACCCAACTTACAATAGACCCATAACTGGATACATGAGCTGTGACCCAACTTACAATAGACCCTTAACTGGATACACGAGCTGTGACCCAACTTACAATAGACCCTTAACTGGATACACGAGCTGTGACCTAACTTACAATAGACCCTTAACTGGACACACGAGCAGTGACCTAACTTACAATAGACCCATAACAGGACACACGAGTTCTGACCCAACTTACAATAGACCCTTAACTGGATACACGAGCTGTGACCTAACTTACAATAGACCCATAACAGGACACACGAGCAGTGACCTAACTTACAATAGACCCATAACAGGACACACGAGTTCTGACCCAACTTACAATAGACCCTTAACTGGATACACGAGCTGTGACCTAACTTACAATAGACCCATAACAGGACACACGAGTTCTGACCCAACTTACAATAGACCCTTAACTGGATACATGAGCTGTGACATACTTACAGTAGACCCATAACAGAACACACGAGTCGTGACCCAACTTACAATAGACCCATAACTGGATACATGAGCTGTGACATACTTACAGTAGACCCATAACTGGATACATGACCTGTGACCTAACTTACAATAGACCCATAACAGGACACACGAGTTCTGACCCAACTTACAATAGACCCTTAACTGGATACATGAGCTGTGACATACTTACAGTAGACCCATAACTGGATACATGACCTGTGACCTAACTTACAATAGACCCATAACAGAACACACGAGTCGTGACCCAACTTACAATAGACCCATAACTGGATACATGAGCTGTGACATACTTACAGTAGACCCATAACTGGATACATGACCTGTGACCTAACTTACAATAGACCCATAACAGGACACACGAGTTCTGACCCAACTTACAATAGACCCTTAACTGGATACATGACCTGTGACCTAACTTACAATAGACCCATAACAGAACACACGAGTCGTGACCCAACTTACAATAGACCCATAACTGGATACATGAGCTGTGACATACTTACAGTAGACCCATAACTGGATACATGACCTGTGACCTAACTTACAATAGATCCATAACAGGACACACGAGTCGTGACCCAACTTACAATAGACCCTTAACTGGATACACGAGCTGTGACCTAACTTACAATAGACCCATAACAGGACACACGAGTTGTGACCCAACTTACAATAGACCCTTAACTGGATACACGAGCTGTGACCTAACTTACAATAGACCCATAACAGGACACACGAGTCGTGACCCAACTTACAATAGACCCTTAACTGGATACACGAGCTGTGACCTAACTTACAATAGACCCATAACTGGATACACGAGTTGTGACCCAACTTACAATAGACCCTTAACTGGATACATGACCTGTGACCTAACTTACAATAGACCCATAACAGAACACACGAGTCGTGACCCAACTTACAATAGACCCATAACTGGATACATGAGCTGTGACATACTTACAGTAGACCCATAACTGGATACATGACCTGTGACCTAACTTACAATAGACCCATAACAGGACACACGAGTCGTGACCCAATATACAATAGATCCATAACAGGACATACGAGCTGTGACCTAACTTACAATAGACCCTTAACTGGATACACGAGCTGTGACCTAACTTACAATAGACCCATAACAGGACACACGAGTTGTGACCCAACTTACAATAGACCCTTAACTGGATACACGAGCTGTGACCTAACTTACAATAGACCCATAACTGGATACACGATTCATTTTATCTTTGGAGATATTATAGTTCTTAACATTGTTATTTCACTTTTCCAACGAGTCATGTGTGTCCTAAAGTAACTTAGGCCCATAATTGAAAGCATATGTAAAAAACAATATATGTAACTATTACTATTGTATGGGACATAGCTGATATGATATAAATAATGTCACAATTAGACAGGTATTTTGGTTGATTATGCCTATAGCTTCTTATTAATTAATGATACAATTGATTATATTTTGTAATATATTTCAGACAAAATGCATATAACTATCATTGGTAATCTGCAGTTCTAATTAATCGTAGTGTCTCGTACTTAGATAACTGTGATGGTTTGGTGCGATCTGGACACGTATCTAAGGTAATCTTGTGCGTTTACATTATTAAATTTAATATAAAATAAAATACATCATAAATCAAGGGAGAATCAAGCTAATGAATTCATGTCGAATATTTAAATACTTTGTATGATTAACATGAGATATCTCTCCAAATTGTTTTAAACTTAAAATGTTTTTATACAAGGAGGAATATTTGTGATTAGTAACTTTAAAACACCCCGGAGTGTCTTCCCTTTCCACAACGTTCGGAATATTAATACTTGAATTACAAATCTGTCAAAATAATCAACATCCGTCTTAAGAATAAATAGCAGGAAGTTATCGCAAAACGCTTATATCTTTGGTAATGTTCTTCCTCCGAGTCACTATTTTACAATTTAGCATTTTACCCAACCAAAGTTATATCATGTTAAAAATAATAAATACGTGTTACAAATGGCTGCAGAGCGTTGTAACGCCTGCAATCTGGAAATGCAATTTAACTACAGTACCTATATTGCATACACAACGCCGTCACAATGTGTTGCCCTTGATATAATTAATGGGGTTACTGTAAAGGTGTGTTAACTCCTAACCTCCCTATTTTAATGATTTAGCAATTGAAGAGCTATCCCTCCACCAGTAACGAGCGGGTGAAGCGGTGCAGTGGTCCCACAGCGTGCTGCTGAATTTTTCAAAGCTCATCGATTCATAACTTAGGTCGTCCGAGGTCAGGAGTGTTTGAATTGTCTGGCCCAATGATCGTCCACCAGTAACGAGCGAGTAAAGCGGTGCAGTGATCCAACAGCGTGCTGCTGAATGTTTCAAAGCTCATCGATTCATAACTTAGGTCGCCCGAGGTCAGGAGTGTTTGAATTGTCTGGCCCAATGATCGTCCACCAGTAACGAGCGAGTAAAGCGGTGCAGTGATCCCACAGCGTGCTGCTGAATGTTTCAAAGCTCATCGATTCATAACTTAGGTCGCCCGAGGTCAGGAGTGTTTGAATTGTCTGGCCCAATGATCGTCCACCAGTAACCAGCGAGTAAAGCGGTGCAGTGATCCCACAGCGTGCTGCTGAATGTTTCAAAGCCCATCAATACATAACTTAGGTCTCCCTAGGTCAGAAGTGTGGATTGTTTATACCTCCCCGACTGTCCACCTGTAACGAGCGAGTAAAGCGTTGCAGTGGTCCCACGGCGTGCTGCTGAATGTTTCAAATCCCATCAATACATAACTTAGGTCTCCCGAGGTCAGAAGTGTGGATTGTTTATACCTCCCCGACTGTCCACTAGTAATGAGTGAATAAAGCGTTGCAGTGGTCCCACAGCGTGCTGCTGAATGTTTCAAATCCCATCAATACATAACTTAGGTCTCCCGAGGTCAGAAGTGTGGATTGTTTATACCTCCCCGACTGTCCACCAGTAACGAGCGAGTAAAGCGTTGCAGTGGTCCCACAGCGTGCTGCTGAATGTTTCAAAACCCATCAATACATAACTTAGGTCTCCCGAGGTCAGAAGTGTGGATTGTTTATACCTCCCCGACTGTCCACCAGTAACGAGCGAGTAAAGCGTTGCAGTGGTCCCACAGCGTGCTGCTGAATGTTTCAATGCCCATCAATACATAACTTAGGTCGCCCGAGGTCAGGAGTGTTTGAATTGTCTGGCCCAATGATCGTCCACCAGTAACGAGCGAGTAAAGCGGTGCAGTGATCCCACAGCGTGCTGCTGAATGTTTCAAAGCTCATTGATTCATAACTTAGGTCTCCCGAGGTCAGAAGTGTGGATTGTTTATACCTCCCCGACTGTCCACCAGTAACGAGCGAGTAAAGCGTTGCAGTGATCCCACAGCGTGCTTTTGAATGTTTCAAAGCCCATCAATACATAACTTAGGTCTCCCTAGGTCAGAAGTGTGGATTGTTTATGCCTCCCCGACTGTCCACCAGTAACGAGTGAGTAAAGCGTTGCAGTGGTCCCACAGCGTGCTGCTGAATGTTGCAAAGCCCATCAATACATAACTTAGGTCTGCCGAGGTCAGAAGTGTGGATTGTTTATGCCTCCCCGACTGTCCACCAGTAACGAGCGAGTAAAGCGTTGCAGTGGTCCCACACTGTGCTGCTGAATGTTTCAAAGCCCATCAATACATAACTTAGGTCTCCCGAGGTCAGAAGTGTGGATTGTTTATACCTCCCCGACTGTCCACCAGTAACGAGCGAGTAAAGCGTTGCAGTGGTCCCACAGCGTGCTGCTGAATGTTTCAAAGCCCATCAATACATAACTTAGGTCGCCCGAGGTCAGGAGTGTTTGAATTGTCTTGCCCAATGATCGTCCACCAGTAACGAGCGAGTAAAGCGGTGCAGTGATCCCACAGCGTGCTGCTGAATGTTTCAAAGCTAATCGATTCATAACTTAGGTCGCCCGAGGTCAGGAGTGTTTGAATTGTCTGGCCCAATGATCGTCCACCAGTAACGAGCGAGTAAAGCGTTGCAGTGGTCCCACAGCGTGCTGCTGAATGTTTCAATGCCCATCAGTACATAACTTAGGTCTCCCTAGGTCAGAAGTGTGGATTGTTTATGCCTCCCCGACTGTCCACCAGTAACGAGCGAGTAAAGCGGTGCAGTGGTCCCACAGCGTGCTGCTGACTGTTTCAAAGCCCATCAATACATAACTTAGGTCTCCCGAAGTCAGAAGTGTGGATTGTTTATACCTCCCCGACTGTCCACCAGTAACGAGCGAGTAAAGCGTTGCAGTGGTCCCTCAGCGTGCTGCTGAATGTTTCAAAGCCCATCAATACATAACTTAGGTCGCCTGAGGTCAGGAGTGTTTGAATTGTCTGGCCCAATGATCGTCCACCAGTAACGAGCGAGTAAAGCGGTGCAGTGATCCCACGGCGTGCTGCTGAATGTTTCAAAGCTCATCGATTCATAACTTAGGTCGCCCGAGGTCAGGAGTGTTTGAATTGTCTGGCCCAATGATCGTCCACCAGTAACGAGCGAGTAAAGCGGTGCAGTGGTCCCACAGCATGCTGCTGAATGTTTCAAAGCCCATCAGTACATAACTTAGGTCTCCCTAGGTCAGAAGTGTGGATTGTTTATGCCTCTCCGACTGTCCACTAGTAACGGGCGAGTAAAGCGTTGCAATGGTCCCACAGCGTGCTGCTGAATGTTTCATACCCAATGATACATAACTTAGGTCGCCCGAGGTCAGGAGTGTTTGAATTGTCTGGCCCAATGATCGTCCACCAGTAACGAGCGAGTAAAGCGGTGCAGTGATCCCACAGCGTGCTGCTGAATGTTTCAAAGCCCATTGATACATAACTTAGGTCGCCCGAGGTCAGGAGTGTTTGAATTGTCTGGCCCAATGATCGTCCACCAGTAACGAGCGAGTAAAGCGGTGCAGTGATCCCACAGTGTGCTGCTGAATTTTCAAAGCTCATCGATTCATAACTTAGGTCTCCCGAGGTCAGAAGTGTGGATTGTTTATGCCTCCCCGACTGTCCACCAGTAACGAGCGAGTAAAGCGTTGCAGTGGTCCCACAGCGTGCTGCTGAATGTTTCAAAGCCCAACAATACATAACTTAGGTCTCCCGAGGTCAGAAGTGTGGATTTTTTATGCCTCCCCGACTGTCCACCAGTAACGAGCGAGTAAAGCGTTGCAGTGGTCCCACATTGTGCTGCTGAATGTTTCAAAGCTCATCGATTCATAACTTAGGTCTCCCGAGGTCAGGAGTGTGGATTGTTTATGCCTCCCCGACTGTCCACCAGTAACGAGCGAGTAAAGCGTTGCAGTGGTCCCACAGCGCGCTGCTGAATGTTTCAAAGCTCATCGAATCATAACTTAGGTCTCCCGAGGTCAGGAGTGTGGATTGTTTATGCCTCCCCGACTGTCCACCAGTAACGAGCGAGTAAAGCGTTGCAGTGGTCCCACAGCGTGCTGCTGAATGTTTCAAAGCCCATCAATACATAACTTAGGTCTCCCGAGGTCAGAAGTGTGGATTGTTTATACCTCCCCGACTGTCCACCAGTAACGAGCGAGTAAAGCGTTGCAGTGGTCCCACAGCGCGCTGCTGAATGTTTCAAAGCTCATCGAATCATAACTTAGGTCTCCCGAGGTCAGGAGTGTGGATTGTTTATGCCTCCCCGACTGTCCACCAGTAACGAGCGAGTAAAGCGTTGCAGTGGTCCCACAGCGTGCTGCTGAATGTTTCAAAGCCCATCAATACATAACTTAGGTCTCCCGAGGTCAGAAGTGTGGATTGTTTATACCTCCCCGACTGTCCACCAGTAACGAGCGAGTAAAGCGTTGCAGTGGTCCCACAGCGTGCTGCTGAATGTTTCAAAGCCCATTGATACATAATTTAGGTCACCCGACGTCAGGAGTGTGAATTATCTGTGTTCCAAACTATCCACCAGTAACGAGCGAGTGATACCGTGCAGTGCTCCCACAGCGTGCTGCTGAATTTTTCAAAAACTTAGGTCACCCGAGGTCAGGAGTGTCTGAATTATCTGTGTTTCAGACTGTCCACCAGTAACGAGCGGGTGATACGGTGCAGTGGTCTCACAGCGTGTTGCTAAATGTTGCAAAGCTTACGATAGCAAACTTAGGTTACCCAAGTTCCCGATTTCCTGATTTTTCTCCCCGGTTATCAGGAATGATGATTTTGTACAAAGAAGGCATGCCACTAAGTAAGCACGCATTAAGTAAGAGTTTGGAGTGGTCTGTTGCTGCTCGTCAGCTGTGGTCGTGAAACGCAGTCTTATTACGCTTAACTAACTAATATCAAGTACCACTAGTCTGTTATCAGACCCTACACGCCTGTCTTCTGGCTGCATTGTCTGGACTCCGGCGTTATGTACTGCGTCTGCTGACGAGACAGCCATCATCACGGGAATTGACTACTAATTAATTGTGTTAGAACTTTTCTGGTTCTCAAATAACTTCCGGTTGTCATGTTACCTTTTGCTTTAAATTAATGCCAATTAGTTTACCAGTGCAGTATTGTACGAACACAGTTTATATAGGCACAACTGGTTTGTTACATAATTATAACGGAAATTTTAATTGTTTATCTTGCAGTTAATTTGTTAATATTATATTACGGGTTTCTTATATAACTGTTGAATCATTTAATTCAATCTTATAACTTGTCGAATTTGTTTATACATATAAACTAAATTACAAAACATATTTTTTTATTTTTATTTTAACAAATTGTATCTTAGGTCACAACTCGTGCGTCCAGTTATTGTAAGTTAGGTCACAGCTCGTGTATAATTTATGGGTCTATTCTTGTATTAAGTAAGCCAATATGAAAACATCCACAGTAAAGACCAACAAAGTAAACATTGCCTTTTAATTGGTAAATTTAAATATCGAGGTTACCTCACGCACTTGTCAAATGAAAATGTTTACTCTCTAGTATGAAAACTTTTAAAAACCATAAAAAGGAACACATATCTGAAAAGGGTTAATATTCTGTTTCTATCTGATACCTTCCATTAGATTTACTCCCTCAATAACCACTCGTTAAGATTTATTCATAATCACTGCTAATTAAGTGGTTAATTGCGCCTGCTTTTAAAACTATGTTCCACACACTGTGTGTGCCTTTGAATAGATGAGTATTTGATATACTTTTATATAACTTTTATAAAACTTTTATATTATTTATTTTTACTGTTAATATCAACTTGACGCATTCTTTGTATTACAATTACTGACATTCATTTAAAGAAAATTGATACGGTAACGTAAATTGCTTGCTAAATTGAATTTCAAGTAGGTTTATGTCATATTGATTGAGTGGGAAGTTAAATGTATACGAAAGAAAACAAAATATAGTTACAGAATATAAAATTTGTATAGACAGAAAAGACACAATAAAATCGCCATTTTAATCGTGATAATGTTTTCTGATTTATGTGAGTTACTACAGTAAAGAACGTTGTTTTATTATTGAGCCCATCGCAAATGCTACAAACATTTTTTTACTACGCGCTGGACTTGTTTTCTACCGTTTTCCTAGTATCCAAACCCTCCCCTCCAGCTACTCGTAAAACCCCTTAAAGTTACAATAATTTGTCCTTGTCAAAAGTTATCCGTAGGCTGGATTATGTACAAGTAGGCTGTGTATTTTTACTACCGTGTCATTAGGATTAAAATAGTGGCTTACGTAACCAAAATATATATATAAAAAAAAGATCTTGATGAAATAAAGAGGGAAACGCAAATGAACTCTTCTTGTTATCAGAATTGTCAGTTTTTCCCAATCGTTTTGTCCAGATCTCACTCCATTGTGACACCAAAAGTATGCTGACGATAGCCTTTAATGGCACTATAGTATTCGAGAATTTTTCATATGTTAGGAAACGAGAAAATAATGATCTAGGATTAATTATCTTAAACCTACCTATGACCTTGTAATTATTTATCTTAAACCTTCAATTTTTTTATTTGTAAATAGGGTTGCGTTTCAGAGTCTGCTCAATGGTTGCCATCGACGTGGACACTACTGAAGAAGTCTAGGGTGTCCATGTTGGATGGTAGTCAAGATTCAGATGTTGTATAGGGAAGAGCACTGGTTTTCAGGCTTGTCAGTTAGCTAAAAATCAGACCAACACAATGTGGTTCGAATTCCACGTAAAGCTGTACTGTAGGTCTCTTAGTTGCTCTGGCTATTGGGCTATTAATAAATAGATATTTCTGAGGAACAGTAAACCTTGTTAGTAACAATGACTACACTCATTCGCTCCTCATATTCGCGATATTATTAATTGGGAACTGACGGTAAATAGATTGCGCTGAATATATCGATTAACTATTTACCATTCCGTTAATATCTTAAGCCATTCCCGTTGAAAAAAATTGATAAAATTTTTATATCCATTCGAATTGGATACACTTTTATTATTTTTGTTAATACATTGTTCTGGGCTTATAGATTGAGGTTTTGGTGTGTTAAGCTCCATTTGTACATCAAATAGGCCTAAACATTTTGAAACGAACCTTCCCTTAGGTACAATAAGCAATCTCAGCCTATAATCTAGTTGCCTTGACCGGAGGGTTCCAACGTTATCACAAGATAACGACGTCAAGCAAAATTTAGTGTGGATGTTCCTTGGGTGGGTGGTCGTTTGAGCGATCTCGGCCTTGCACGCAGCCCACCTGCCCGGTCATTGGCGGGGGTTCGGAAGTCACCCTTAAAGCGTTGGTCCCCAGGTCAAGTTTTGGTTAGGGCGTCTCAGTCGTAACTTCATCTGTTAAAATTCATTTAACTTTTTTAAAGCTAAATCGAAATCAGGTTGGTTAAAATGAATTGTTCCAAAAACATGAATTTTAATTCCCTTTTGCTTTAAAAATTAAAGTAAATAACTTACAGTGCTTGCAAACATTTTAGGGACACTCTCAATAAAGCAATATGTCTTGCATTTAAATTGTTTGTTCTATGCACCATAGAAACAAAGCTTTTCGGTGAAAATTTCAATACTATCTTATGAAAACTTTTTGCTAGAAGTGTAATTATAAGATTTTAAATTCTTTGAGGAAACCTCTGTTTTCGTACACACATTTTCCCCCTGATAAACTACAAGTAGCATTGATTGAAATCAATATGTTTGGTTTGCTTCTTCAGCATAATGTATTAAACACAAAATGATAGACGTTTACAAAAATCATCTAATCATTTTGCTACCTCTTAAACGCAATTTACTTGTCCCAAATTGTCAGTGTTTGAAACAATTAACATTCACTTGTTACGTCTCGTACAGGAAGCAAGGCAGACGAATTCTGACTGCACGGTTGTATTCGCCGGAGCAAGTGGAGGGTGGGCGGCTGTGCGCGCATCGCCCCGTGTGCTGGACTCTGCTTCATTTTGCATTGTTTGTTTATAAACCTGTCAACACTAACAATTTGTGACAAATAAATTACGCTTATGTAGTGGCAAAATTATTAGATAATTTTTGTAAACGTCTATACAGCTATTGTTGTGTTTAGCACATTATACTGAACAAGCACACCAAAAATAAAATCAATGGTCAGGAAAAAGATTTACTATGTACGAAAACAGGGGTTTCCTCAAAGAATTTTAAATCTTATAATTATTCTTTTAGCAAAACTGTTTCATGTATATTATTGAAATGTTTACCAAAAATCTGTGTTTCTATGATGAATAGAACCAACACTTAAATGCGAGATGTATTAACAACTTTAGGGACACGAAAACAAAATAACTTTATTGAGGGTGTCCCTAACCTTTTTGTAATCACTGTACTTAAACTCAGTCATTTGACCTCATTACTTCTGCATTTACAATCTAAAGAAGACAATAGATAGGTTGAACCTTCCTTTTATTTCTCATCCGTATTTTGAGAAGCACTGCAATAAATTTAATCTAAAAATTAAATTTACAAATGTCAAAAACTTTATAAGGGGTTGCGGTTATATTATGTAGGGTAATGTGTGTTGTATGCCAAATTCTGCTTGTAAAGCGAGTGTCGGCGAGGCGTCCAGTTGTTTATTAAGGGTAATTTATAAGACCATGGAGTATCGTTTGTGATGTTTGGGTTATTGTAAAACTTGTTTTAACTTATAACTAATTATTAAATTATAATTATGTTTTTACATTTAAATAAATCTGGAGTAAAAAATGTATTAGACCACCCGTAATACTTCAGTGATTGATTGCTTATTCAATCACAATATTAAGACGAAAGGATTGAAAATCCCGAGCGAAAAAAATCAATGAGCTGTCTTTAATAATAATGTAAGTCACAGTTTCAGCGTAGCAATGCAAATTGTCATAAATAGATACTTATATTCACCATTGACATACACAAAGAATCCAAATAGGCTTCGTCAAATGAGTTATGAATCTACAATTAAATTACTTAATATTACAAATCATCTTAACTCTAAAACTATGAATACATTTATATTTTTCTATATTAAAATGAGAAAAAAATTACAAAGGGAAAAAACAATACTAGCATTGTATTCGGTCATTACGAACCTCGGCAGAGAATCATAAAATCCAAGTAATTAATAATAGTAAGAACTAAAGAATCATTTGTGAAAGAACAACTATGACTAGGGTGTGACTCGTCTGACACTGAGAAGTATAATACTAGTAATTAATATTAATGAAAACAAGAGATGTTTACTCGAATCTTTGAAGTCCACGACCTACTTAACCAACACATCAACACTGATATACAGTGTTTTACACATTTATAATGCAGTTTATCTACATTCTAACACACGAAGCTATGCAGTCTACGACCTACTTAACCAACACATCAACACTGATATATAGTGTTTTACACATTTATAATGCAGTTTATCTACATTCTAACACACGAAGCTATGCAGTCTACGACCTACTTAACCAACACATCAACACTGATATATAGTGTTTTACACATTTATAATGCATTCTATCTATACATTCTAACACACGAATCTATGCAGTCCACGACCTACTTAACCAACACATCAACACTGATATACAGTGTTTTACTCATTTTTAATGCAGTTTATCCACATTCTAACACACGAATCTATGCAGTCCACGACCTACTTAACCAACACATCAACACTGATATACAGTGTTTTACACATTTATAATGCATTCTATCTATACATTCTAACACACGAAGCTATGCAGTCTACGACCTACTTAACCAACACATCAACACTGATATATAGTGTTTTACACATTTATAATGCATTCTATCTATACATTCTAACACACGAATCTATGCAGTCCACGACCTACTTAACCAACACATCAACACTGATATACAGTGTTTTACACATTTATAATGCATTCTATCTATACATTCTAACACACGAAGCTATGCAGTCCACGACCTACTTAACTAATACATCAACACTGATATACAGTGTTTTACACATTTATAATGCAGTCTATATACATTCTAACACACAAATCTATGCAGTCCACGACCTACTTAACCAACACATCAACACTGATATACAGTGTTTTACACATTTATAATGCATTCTATCTATACATTCTAATACACGAATCATTGCAGTCCACGACCTACTTAACCAACACATCAACACTGATATACAGTGTTTTACACATTTATAATGCAGTTTATCTACATTCTAACACACGAAGCTATGCAGTCCACGACCTACTTAACCAACACATCAACACTGATATACAGTGTTTTACACATTTATAATGCAGTTTATCTACATTCTAACACACGAAGCTATGCAGTCCACGACCTACTTAACCAACACATCAACACTGATATACAGTGTTTTACACATTTATAATGCAGTTTATCTACATTCTAACACACGAAGCTATGCAGTCCACGACCTACTTAACCAACACATCAACACTGATATACAGTGTTTTACACATTTATAATGCAGTTTATCTACATTCTAACACACGAAGCTATGCAGTCCACGACCTACTTAACCAACACATCAACACTGATATATAGTGTTTTACACATTTATAATGCATTCTATCTATACATTCTAACACACGAATCTATGCAGTCCACGACCTACTTAACCAACACTTCAACACTGATATATAGTGTTTTACACATTTATAATGCATTCTATCTATACATTCTAACACACGAATCTATGCAGTCCACGACCTACTTAACCAACACATCAACACTGATATACAGTGTTTTACTCATTTTTAATGCAGTTTATCCACATTCTAACACACGAATCTATGCAGTCCACGACCTACTTAACCAACACATCAACACTGATATACAGTGTTTTACACATTTATAATGCATTCTATCTATACATTCTAACACACGAAGCTATGCAGTCAACGACCTACTTAACCAACACATCAACACTGATATATAGTGTTTTACACATTTATAATGCATTCTATCTATACATTCTAACACACGAATCTATGCAGTCCACGACCTACTTAACCAACACATCAACACTGATATACAGTGTTTTACACATTTATAATGCATTCTATCTATACATTCTAACACACGAAGCTATGCAGTCCACGACCTACTTAACTAATACATCAACACTGATATACAGTGTTTTACACATTTATAATGCAGTCTATATACATTCTAACACACGAATCTATGCAGTCCACGACCTACTTAACCAACACATCAACACTGATATACAGTGTTTTACACATTTATAATGCATTCTATCTATACATTCTAATACACGAATCATTGCAGTCCACGACCTACTTAACCAACACATCAACACTGATATACAGTGTTTTACACATTTATAATGCAGTTTATCTACATTCTAACACACGAAGCTATGCAGTCCACGACCTACTTAACCAACACATCAACACTGATATACAGTGTTTTACACATTTATAATGCAGTTTATCTACATTCTAACACACGAAGCTATGCAGTCCACGACCTACTTAACCAACACATCAACACTGATATACAGTGTTTTACACATTTATAATGCAGTTTATCTACATTCTAACACACGAAGCTATGCAGTCCACGACCTACTTAACCAACACATCAACACTGATATACAGTGTTTTACACATTTATAATGCAGTTTATCTACATTCTAACACACGAAGCTATGCAGTCCACGACCTACTTAACCAACACATCAACACTGATATACAGTGTTTTACACATTTATAATGCAGTTTATCTACATTCTAACACACGAAGCTATGCAGTCCACGACCTACTTAACCAACACATCAACACTGATATACAGTGTTTTACACATTTATAATGCAGTTTATCTACATTCTAACACACGAAGCTATGCAGTCCACGACCTACTTAACCAACACATCAACACTGATATACAGTGTTTTACACATTTATAATGCAGTTTATCTACATTCTAACACACGAAGCTATGCAGTCCACGACCTACTTAACCAACACATCAACACTGATATACAGTGTTTTACACATTTATAATGCAGTTTATCTACATTCTAACACACGAAGCTATGCAGTCCACGACCTACTTAACCAACACATCAACACTGATATATAGTGTTTTACACATTTATAATGCATTCTATCTATACATTCTAACACACGAATCTATGCAGTCCACGACCTACTTAACCAACACATCAACACTGATATACAGTGTTTTACACATTTATAATGCATTCTATCTATACATTCTAACACACGAAGCTATGCAGTCCACGACCTACTTAACTAATACATCAACACTGATATACAGTGTTTTACACATTTATAATGCAGTCTATATACATTCTAACACACGAATCTATGCAGTCCACGACCTACTTAACCAACACATCAACACTGACATACAGTGTTTTACACATTTATAATGCATTCTATCTATACATTCTAATACACGAATCATTGCAGTCCACGACCTACTTAACTAATACATCAACACTGATATACAGTGTTTTACACATTTATAATGCAGTCCATCTACATTCTAACACACGAATCTATGCAGTCCACGACCTACTTAACCAACACATCAACACTGATATACAGTGTTTTACACATTTATAATGCAGTCTATCTATACATTCTAACACACGAAGCTATGCAGTCTACGACCTACTTAACCAACACATCAACACTGATATACAGTGTTTTACACATTTATAATGCAGTTTATCTACATCCTAATACACGAGTCTGTGCATTCCACGACCTACTTAACCAACACATCAACACTGATATACAGTGTTTTACACATTTATAATGCAGTTTATCTACATTCTAATACACGAATCTATGAAGTACACGACCTACTTAACCAACACATCAACACTGATATACAGTGTTTTACACATTTATAATGCAGTCTATCTATACATTCTAACACACGAATCTATGCAGTCCACGACCTACTTAACCAACACATCAACACTGATATACAGTGTTTTACACATTTATAATGCAGTTTATCTACATTCTAACACACGAAGCTATGCAGTCCACGACCTACTTAACCAACACATCAACACTGATATACAGTGTTTTACACATTTATAATGCAGTCTATCTATACATTCTAACACACGAATCTATGCAGTCCACGACCTACTTAACCAACACATCAACACTGATATACAGTGTTTTACACATTTATAATGCAGTTTATCTACATCCTAATACACGAATCTTTGCAGTCCACGACCTACTTAACCAACACATCAACACTGATATACAGTGTTTTACACATTTATAATGCAGTTTATCTACATCCTAATACACGAATCTATGCAGTCCACGACCTACTTAACCAACACATCAACACTGATATACAGTGTTTTACACATTTATAATGCAGTTTATCTACATTCTAACACACGAATCTATGCAGTCCACGACCTACTTAACCAACACATCAACACTGATATACAGTGTTTTACACATTTATAATGCAGTTTATCTACATTCTAACACACGAATCTATGCAGTCCACGACCTACTTAACCAACACATCAACACTGATATACAGTGTTTTACACATTTATAATGCAGTCTATCTACATTCTAACACACGAATCTATGCAGTCCACGACCTACTTAACCAACACATCAACACTGATATACAGTGTTTTACTCATTTTTAATGCAGTTTATCCACATTCTAACACACGAATCTATGCAGTCCACGACCTACTTAACCAACACATCAACACTGATATACAGTGTTTTACACATTTATAATGCATTCTATCTATACATTCTAACACACGAAGCTATGCAAGCTACGACCTACTTAACCAACACATCAACACTGATATATAGTGTTTTACACATTTATAATGCATTCTATCTATACATTCTAACACACGAATCTATGCAGTCCACGACCTACTTAACCAACACATCAACACTGATATACAGTGTTTTACACATTTATAATGCATTCTATATACATTCTAACACACGAAGCTATGCAGTCTACGACCTACTTAACCAACACATCAACACTGATATATAGTGTTTTACACATTTATAATGCATTCTATCTATACATTCTAACACACGAATCTATGCAGTCCACGACCTACTTAACCAACACATCAACACTGATATACAGTGTTTTACACATTTATAATGCATTCTATCTATACATTCTAACACACGAAGCTATGCAGTCTACGACCTACTTAACCAACACATCAACACTGATATATAGTGTTTTACACATTTATAATGCATTCTATCTATACATTCTAACACACGAATCTATGCAGTCCACGACCTACTTAACCAACACATCAACACTGATATACAGTGTTTTACACATTTATAATGCATTCTATCTATACATTCTAACACACGAATCTATGCAGTCCACGACCTACTTAACCAACACATCAACACTGATATACAGTGTTTTACACATTTATAATGCATTCTATATACATTCTAACACACGAAGCTATGCAGTCTACGACCTACTTAACCAACACATCAACACTGATATATAGTGTTTTACACATTTATAATGCATTCTATCTATACATTCTAACACACGAATCTATGCAGTCCACGACCTACTTAACCAACACATCAACACTGATATACAGTGTTTTACACATTTATAATGCATTCTATCTACATTCTAACACACGAAGCTATGCAGTCCACGACCTACTTAACCAACACATCAACACTGATATACAGTGTTTTACACATTTATAATGCAGTCTATCTACATTCTAACACACGAATCTATTCAGTCCACGACCTACTTAACCAACACATCAACACTGATATACAGTGTTTTACACATTTATAATGCAGTCTATCTACATTCTAACACACGAATCTATGCAGTCCACGACCTACTTAACCAACACATCAACACTGATATACAGTGTTTTACACATTTATAATGCAGTCTATCTACATTCTAACACACGAAGCTATGCAGTCCACGACCTACTTAACTACTACATCAACACTGATATACAGTGTTTTACACATTTATAATGCAGTCTATATACATTCTAACACACGAATCTATGCAGTCCACGACCTACTTAACCAACACATCAACACTGATATACAGTGTTTTACACATTTATAATGCATTCTATCTATACATTCTAATACACGAATCATTGCAGTCCACGACCTACTTAACCAACACATCAACACTGATATACAGTGTTTTACACATTTATAATGCAGTTTATCTACATTCTAACACACGAAGCTATGCAGTCCACGACCTACTTAACCAACACATCAACACTGATATACAGTGTTTTACACATTTATAATGCAGTTTATCTACATTCTAACACACGAAGCTATGCAGTCCACGACCTACTTAACCAACACATCAACACTGATATACAGTGTTTTACACATTTATAATGCAGTTTATCTACATTCTAACACACGAAGCTATGCAGTCCACGACCTACTTAACCAACACATCAACACTGATATACAGTGTTTTACACATTTATAATGCAGTTTATCTACATTCTAACACACGAAGCTATGCAGTCCACGACCTACTTAACCAACACATCAACACTGATATACAGTGTTTTACACATTTATAATGCAGTTTATCTACATTCTAACACACGAAGCTATGCAGTCCACGACCTACTTAACCAACACATCAACACTGATATACAGTGTTTTACACATTTATAATGCAGTTTATCTACATTCTAACACACGAAGCTATGCAGTCCACGACCTACTTAACCAACACATCAACACTGATATACAGTGTTTTACACATTTATAATGCAGTTTATCTACATTCTAACACACGAAGCTATGCAGTCCACGACCTACTTAACCAACACATCAACACTGATATACAGTGTTTTACACATTTATAATGCAGTTTATCTACATTCTAACACACGAAGCTATGCAGTCCACGACCTACTTAACCAACACATCAACACTGATATACAGTGTTTTACACATTTATAATGCAGTTTATCTACATTCTAACACACGAAGCTATGCAGTCCACGACCTACTTAACCAACACATCAACACTGATATATAGTGTTTTACACATTTATAATGCATTCTATCTATACATTCTAACACACGAATCTATGCAGTCCACGACCTACTTAACCAACACATCAACACTGATATACAGTGTTTTACACATTTATAATGCATTCTATCTATACATTCTAACACACGAAGCTATGCAGTCCACGACCTACTTAACTAATACATCAACACTGATATACAGTGTTTTACACATTTATAATGCAGTCTATATACATTCTAACACACGAATCTATGCAGTCCACGACCTACTTAACCAACACATCAACACTGACATACAGTGTTTTACACATTTATAATGCATTCTATCTATACATTCTAATACACGAATCATTGCAGTCCACGACCTACTTAACTAATACATCAACACTGATATACAGTGTTTTACACATTTATAATGCAGTCCATCTACATTCTAACACACGAATCTATGCAGTCCACGACCTACTTAACCAACACATCAACACTGATATACAGTGTTTTACACATTTATAATGCAGTCTATCTATACATTCTAACACACGAAGCTATGCAGTCTACGACCTACTTAACCAACACATCAACACTGATATACAGTGTTTTACACATTTATAATGCAGTTTATCTACATCCTAATACACGAGTCTGTGCATTCCACGACCTACTTAACCAACACATCAACACTGATATACAGTGTTTTACACATTTATAATGCAGTTTATCTACATTCTAATACACGAATCTATGAAGTACACGACCTACTTAACCAACACATCAACACTGATATACAGTGTTTTACACATTTATAATGCAGTCTATCTATACATTCTAACACACGAAGCTATGCAGTCCACGACCTACTTAACCAACACATCAACACTGATATACAGTGTTTTACACATTTATAATGCAGTTTATCTACATTCTAACACACGAAGCTATGCAGTCCACGACCTACTTAACCAACACATCAACACTGATATACAGTGTTTTACACATTTATAATGCAGTCTATCTATACATTCTAACACACGAAGCTATGCAGTCTACGACCTACTTAACCAACACATCAACACTGATATACAGTGTTTTACACATTTATAATGCAGTTTATCTACATCCTAATACACGAGTCTGTGCATTCCACGACCTACTTAACCAACACATCAACACTGATATACAGTGTTTTACACATTTATAATGCAGTTTATCTACATTCTAATACACGAATCTATGAAGTACACGACCTACTTAACCAACACATCAACACTGATATACAGTGTTTTACACATTTATAATGCAGTTTATCTACATTCTAACACACGAAGCTATGCAGTCTACGACCTACTTAACCAACACATCAACACTGATATATAGTGTTTTACACATTTATAATGCAGTTTATCTACATTCTAACACACGAAGCTATGCAGTCTACGACCTACTTAACCAACACATCAACACTGATATATAGTGTTTTACACATTTATAATGCATTCTATCTATACATTCTAACACACGAATCTATGCAGTCCACGACCTACTTAACCAACACATCAACACTGATATACAGTGTTTTACTCATTTTTAATGCAGTTTATCCACATTCTAACACACGAATCTATGCAGTCCACGACCTACTTAACCAACACATCAACACTGATATACAGTGTTTTACACATTTATAATGCATTCTATCTATACATTCTAACACACGAAGCTATGCAGTCTACGACCTACTTAACCAACACATCAACACTGATATATAGTGTTTTACACATTTATAATGCATTCTATCTATACATTCTAACACACGAATCTATGCAGTCCACGACCTACTTAACCAACACATCAACACTGATATACAGTGTTTTACACATTTATAATGCATTCTATATACATTCTAACACACGAAGCTATGCAGTCTACGACCTACTTAACCAACACATCAACACTGATATATAGTGTTTTACACATTTATAATGCATTCTATCTATACATTCTAACACACGAATCTATGCAGTCCACGACCTACTTAACCAACACATCAACACTGATATACAGTGTTTTACACATTTATAATGCATTCTATCTATACATTCTAACACACGAAGCTATGCAGTCTACGACCTACTTAACCAACACATCAACACTGATATATAGTGTTTTACACATTTATAATGCATTCTATCTATACATTCTAACACACGAATCTATGCAGTCCACGACCTACTTAACCAACACATCAACACTGATATACAGTGTTTTACACATTTATAATGCATTCTATCTATACATTCTAACACACGAATCTATGCAGTCCACGACCTACTTAACCAACACATCAACACTGATATACAGTGTTTTACACATTTATAATGCATTCTATATACATTCTAACACACGAAGCTATGCAGTCTACGACCTACTTAACCAACACATCAACACTGATATATAGTGTTTTACACATTTATAATGCATTCTATCTATACATTCTAACACACGAATCTATGCAGTCCACGACCTACTTAACCAACACATCAACACTGATATACAGTGTTTTACACATTTATAATGCATTCTATCTATACATTCTAACACACGAAGCTATGCAGTCTACGACCTACTTAACCAACACATCAACACTGATATATAGTGTTTTACACATTTATAATGCATTCTATCTATACATTCTAACACACGAATCTATGCAGTCCACGACCTACTTAACCAACACATCAACACTGATATACAGTGTTTTACACATTTATAATGCATTCTATCTATACATTCTAACACACGAATCTATGCAGTCCACGACCTACTTAACCAACACATCAACACTGATATACAGTGTTTTACACATTTATAATGCATTCTATCTATACATTCTAACACACGAAGCTATGCAGTCCACGACCTACTTAACTAATACATCAACACTGATATACAGTGTTTTACACATTTATAATGCAGTCTATATACATTCTAACACACGAATCTATGCAGTCCACGACCTACTTAACCAACACATCAACACTGATATACAGTGTTTTACACATTTATAATGCATTCTATCTATACATTCTAATACACGAATCATTGCAGTCCACGACCTACTTAACCAACACATCAACACTGATATACAGTGTTTTACACATTTATAATGCAGTTTATCTACATTCTAACACACGAAGCTATGCAGTCCACGACCTACTTAACCAACACATCAACACTGATATACAGTGTTTTACACATTTATAATGCAGTTTATCTACATTCTAACACACGAAGCTATGCAGTCCACGACCTACTTAACCAACACATCAACACTGATATACAGTGTTTTACACATTTATAATGCAGTTTATCTACATTCTAACACACGAAGCTATGCAGTCCACGACCTACTTAACCAACACATCAACACTGATATACAGTGTTTTACACATTTATAATGCAGTTTATCTACATTCTAACACACGAAGCTATGCAGTCCACGACCTACTTAACCAACACATCAACACTGATATACAGTGTTTTACACATTTATAATGCAGTTTATCTACATTCTAACACACGAAGCTATGCAGTCCACGACCTACTTAACCAACAAATCAACACTGATATACAGTGTTTTACACATTTACAATGCAGTTTATCTACATTCTAACACACGAAGCTATGCAGTCCACGACCTACTTAACCAACACATCAACACTGATATACAGTGTTTTACACATTTATAATGCAGTTTATCTACATTCTAACACACGAAGCTATGCAGTCCACGACCTACTTAACCAACACATCAACACTGATATACAGTGTTTTACACATTTATAATGCAGTTTATCTACATTCTAACACACGAAGCTATGCAGTCCACGACCTACTTAACCAACACATCAACACTGATATACAGTGTTTTACACATTTATAATGCAGTTTATCTACATTCTAACACACGAAGCTATGCAGTCCACGACCTACTTAACCAACACATCAACACTGATATACAGTGTTTTACACATTTATAATGCAGTTTATCTACATTCTAACACACGAAGCTATGCAGTCCACGACCTACTTAACCAACACATCAACACTGATATACAGTGTTTTACACATTTATAATGCAGTTTATCTACATTCTAACACACGAAGCTATGCAGTCCACGACCTACTTAACCAACACATCAACACTGATATACAGTGTTTTACACATTTATAATGCAGTTTATCTACATTCTAACACACGAAGCTATGCAGTCCACGACCTACTTAACCAACACATCAACACTGATATACAGTGTTTTACACATTTATAATGCAGTTTATCTACATTCTACTACACGAAGCTATGCAGTCCACGACCTACTTAACCAACACATCAACACTGATATACAGTGTTTTACACATTTATAATGCAGTTTATCTACATTCTAACACACGAAGCTATGCAGTCCACGACCTACTTAACCAACACATCAACACTGATATACAGTGTTTTACACATTTATAATGCAGTTTATCTACATTCTAACACACGAAGCTATGCAGTCCACGACCTACTTAACCAACACATCAACACTGATATACAGTGTTTTACACATTTATAATGCAGTTTATCTACATTCTAACACACGAAGCTATGCAGTCCACGACCTACTTAACCAACACATCAACACTGATATATAGTGTTTTACACATTTATAATGCATTCTATCTATACATTCTAACACACGAATCTATGCAGTCCACGACCTACTTAACCAACACATCAACACTGATATACAGTGTTTTACACATTTATAATGCATTCTATCTATACATTCTAACACACGAAGCTATGCAGTCCACGACCTACTTAACTAATACATCAACACTGATATACAGTGTTTTACACATTTATAATGCAGTCTATATACATTCTAACACACGAATCTATGCAGTCCACGACCTACTTAACCAACACATCAACACTGACATACAGTGTTTTACACATTTATAATGCATTCTATCTATACATTCTAATACACGAATCATTGCAGTCCACGACCTACTTAACTAATACATCAACACTGATATACAGTGTTTTACACATTTATAATGCAGTCCATCTACATTCTAACACACGAATCTATGCAGTCCACGACCTACTTAACCAACACATCAACACTGATATACAGTGTTTTACACATTTATAATGCAGTCTATCTATACATTCTAACACACGAAGCTATGCAGTCTACGACCTACTTAACCAACACATCAACACTGATATACAGTGTTTTACACATTTATAATGCAGTTTATCTACATCCTAATACACGAGTCTGTGCATTCCACGACCTACTTAACCAACACATCAACACTGATATACAGTGTTTTACACATTTATAATGCAGTTTATCTACATTCTAATACACGAATCTATGAAGTACACGACCTACTTAACCAACACATCAACACTGATATACAGTGTTTTACACATTTATAATGCAGTCTATCTATACATTCTAACACACGAAGCTATGCAGTCCACGACCTACTTAACCAACACATCAACACTGATATACAGTGTTTTACACATTTATAATGCAGTTTATCTACATTCTAACACACGAAGCTATGCAGTCCACGACCTACTTAACCAACACATCAACACTGATATACAGTGTTTTACACATTTATAATGCAGTCTATCTATACATTCTAACACACGAAGCTATGCAGTCTACGACCTACTTAACCAACACATCAACACTGATATACAGTGTTTTACACATTTATAATGCAGTTTATCTACATCCTAATACACGAGTCTGTGCATTCCACGACCTACTTAACCAACACATCAACACTGATATACAGTGTTTTACACATTTATAATGCAGTTTATCTACATTCTAATACACGAATCTATGAAGTACACGACCTACTTAACCAACACATCAACACTGATATACAGTGTTTTACACATTTATAATGCAGTTTATCTACATTCTAACACACGAAGCTATGCAGTCTACGACCTACTTAACCAACACATCAACACTGATATATAGTGTTTTACACATTTATAATGCAGTTTATCTACATTCTAACACACGAAGCTATGCAGTCTACGACCTACTTAACCAACACATCAACACTGATATATAGTGTTTTACACATTTATAATGCATTCTATCTATACATTCTAACACACGAATCTATGCAGTCCACGACCTACTTAACCAACACATCAACACTGATATACAGTGTTTTACTCATTTTTAATGCAGTTTATCCACATTCTAACACACGAATCTATGCAGTCCAAGACCTACTTAACCAACACATCAACACTGATATACAGTGTTTTACACATTTATAATGCATTCTATCTATACATTCTAACACACGAAGCTATGCAGTCTACGACCTACTTAACCAACACATCAACACTGATATATAGTGTTTTACACATTTATAATGCATTCTATCTATACATTCTAACACACGAATCTATGCAGTCCACGACCTACTTAACCAACACATCAACACTGATATACAGTGTTTTACACATTTATAATGCATTCTATATACATTCTAACACACGAAGCTATGCAGTCTACGACCTACTTAACCAACACATCAACACTGATATATAGTGTTTTACACATTTATAATGCATTCTATCTATACATTCTAACACACGAATCTATGCAGTCCACGACCTACTTAACCAACACATCAACACTGATATACAGTGTTTTACACATTTATAATGCATTCTATCTATACATTCTAACACACGAAGCTATGCAGTCTACGACCTACTTAACCAACACATCAACACTGATATATAGTGTTTTACACATTTATAATGCATTCTATCTATACATTCTAACACACGAATCTATGCAGTCCACGACCTACTTAACCAACACATCAACACTGATATACAGTGTTTTACACATTTATAATGCATTCTATCTATACATTCTAACACACGAATCTATGCAGTCCACGACCTACTTAACCAACACATCAACACTGATATACAGTGTTTTACACATTTATAATGCATTCTATATACATTCTAACACACGAAGCTATGCAGTCTACGACCTACTTAACCAACACATCAACACTGATATATAGTGTTTTACACATTTATAATGCATTCTATCTATACATTCTAACACACGAATCTATGCAGTCCACGACCTACTTAACCAACACATCAACACTGATATACAGTGTTTTACACATTTATAATGCATTCTATCTATACATTCTAACACACGAAGCTATGCAGTCTACGACCTACTTAACCAACACATCAACACTGATATATAGTGTTTTACACATTTATAATGCATTCTATCTATACATTCTAACACACGAATCTATGCAGTCCACGACCTACTTAACCAACACATCAACACTGATATACAGTGTTTTACACATTTATAATGCATTCTATCTATACATTCTAACACACGAATCTATGCAGTCCACGACCTACTTAACCAACACATCAACACTGATATACAGTGTTTTACACATTTATAATGCATTCTATCTATACATTCTAACACACGAAGCTATGCAGTCCACGACCTACTTAACTAATACATCAACACTGATATACAGTGTTTTACACATTTATAATGCAGTCTATATACATTCTAACACACGAATCTATGCAGTCCACGACCTACTTAACCAACACATCAACACTGATATACAGTGTTTTACACATTTATAATGCATTCTATCTATACATTCTAATACACGAATCATTGCAGTCCACGACCTACTTAACCAACACATCAACACTGATATACAGTGTTTTACACATTTATAATGCAGTTTATCTACATTCTAACACACGAAGCTATGCAGTCCACGACCTACTTAACCAACACATCAACACTGATATACAGTGTTTTACACATTTATAATGCAGTTTATCTACATTCTAACACACGAAGCTATGCAGTCCACGACCTACTTAACCAACACATCAACACTGATATACAGTGTTTTACACATTTATAATGCAGTTTATCTACATTCTAACACACGAAGCTATGCAGTCCACGACCTACTTAACCAACACATCAACACTGATATACAGTGTTTTACACATTTATAATGCAGTTTATCTACATTCTAACACACGAAGCTATGCAGTCCACGACCTACTTAACCAACACATCAACACTGATATACAGTGTTTTACACATTTATAATGCAGTTTATCTACATTCTAACACACGAAGCTATGCAGTCCACGACCTACTTAACCAACAAATCAACACTGATATACAGTGTTTTACACATTTACAATGCAGTTTATCTACATTCTAACACACGAAGCTATGCAGTCCACGACCTACTTAACCAACACATCAACACTGATATACAGTGTTTTACACATTTATAATGCAGTTTATCTACATTCTAACACACGAAGCTATGCAGTCCACGACCTACTTAACCAACACATCAACACTGATATACAGTGTTTTACACATTTATAATGCAGTTTATCTACATTCTAACACACGAAGCTATGCAGTCCACGACCTACTTAACCAACACATCAACACTGATATATAGTGTTTTACACATTTATAATGCATTCTATCTATACATTCTAACACACGAATCTATGCAGTCCACGACCTACTTAACCAACACATCAACACTGATATACAGTGTTTTACACATTTATAATGCATTCTATCTATACATTCTAACACACGAAGCTATGCAGTCCACGACCTACTTAACTAATACATCAACACTGATATACAGTGTTTTACACATTTATAATGCAGTCTATATACATTCTAACACACGAATCTATGCAGTCCACGACCTACTTAACCAACACATCAACACTGATATACAGTGTTTTACACATTTATAATGCATTCTATCTATACATTCTAATACACGAATCATTGCAGTCCACGACCTACTTAACTAATACATCAACACTGATATACAGTGTTTTACACATTTATAATGCAGTCCATCTACATTCTAACACACGAATCTATGCAGTCCACGACCTACTTAACCAACACATCAACACTGATATACAGTGTTTTACACATTTATAATGCAGTCTATCTATACATTCTAACACACGAAGCTATGCAGTCTACGACCTACTTAACCAACACATCAACACTGATATACAGTGTTTTACACATTTATAATGCAGTTTATCTACATCCTAATACACGAGTCTGTGCATTCCACGACCTACTTAACCAACACATCAACACTGATATACAGTGTTTTACACATTTATAATGCAGTTTATCTACATTCTAATACACGAATCTATGAAGTACACGACCTACTTAACCAACACATCAACACTGATATACAGTGTTTTACACATTTATAATGCAGTCCATCTACATTCTAACACACGAATCTATGCAGTCCACGACCTACTTAACCAACACATCAACACTGATATACAGTGTTTTACACATTTATAATGCATTCTATCTATACATTCTAATACACGAATCATTGCAGTCCACGACCTACTTAACTAATACATCAACACTGATATACAGTGTTTTACACATTTATAATGCAGTCCATCTACATTCTAACACACGAGTCTGTGCATTCCACGACCTACTTAACCAACACATCAACACTGATATACAGTGTTTTACACATTTATAATGCAGTTTATCTACATCCTAATACACGAGTCTGTGCATTCCACGACCTACTTAACCAACACATCAACACTGATATACAGTGTTTTACGCATTTATAATGCAGTTTATCTACATTCTAATACACGAATCTTTGAAGTCCACGACCTACTTAACTAACACATCAAAACTGATATACAGTGTTTTACACATTTATAATGCAGTTTATCTACATTCTAACACACGAAGCTATGCAGACTACGACCTACTTAACCAACACATCAACACTGATATACAGTGTTTTACGCATTTATAATGCAGTTTATCTACATTCTAATACACGAATCTTTGAAGTCCACGACCTACTTAACCAACACATCAACACTGATATACAGGGTTTTACACATTTATAATGCATTCTATCTATACATTCTAACACACGAATCTGTGCAGTCCACGACCTACTTAACCAACAACATCAATACCGATATACAGTATTTTACACATTTATAATGCAGGCTATCTATACATTCTAACACATGAATCTATGCAGTCCACGACCTACTGAACCAACACATCAATACCGATATACAGTGTTTTATACATTTATAATGCAGTCTATCTATACATTCTAACACACTAATCTATTCAGTCCACGACCTACTTAACCAACACATCAATACTGATATACAGTGTTTTACACATTTATAATGCAGTCTATCTATACATTCTAATACACGAGTCTGTGCAGACATGTAAAGAGCTCTTCAACCACCCCTACACTTACGTACTTACTTAACACTGTTCGATAGCTGGTTTCTTCTTGAGTGTATCAATCAACTGAAAACGGAAACATACTGTACAATTTAACTAACTCCAACATTAAAATTTAAACCCATTTTGCAACCGGGTGGAATTTTACAACATACTTTTAAAACATTTGCTTTATACTTAACCATTAGATTGAGCATATATTTTATACTACCATGATCATTTTCATTTAATTAAAAAAAATGCATCAGAAGAGGAACATTTTTCTGATTCTCGATAAAACTTACCCCTTCTTGTTTTTACAAGTACAAAGCCTTGTTGGTTCATATTAATATTTAATGTAGCTATTAGTAGATGTGTTCATAATGTTTCGTTTATGCTGTTTCATAGTTGTATTCCAACTAGGATTCACTTAGCGCACCGCGGGTACTTGCACGCAGCCATTCCACCTCTTGGCTAGCGCCGCTTTTAAAAAGAACCCCCAAGATTAGCCCAAAGCAGATCCCACACTATTCGCGATTATTCGGGTGAATGTTTGGTGAGCTTCTGGACAAAAGTTCAGTAATTAATGATAATAGTATAGTGCATTTTCATAATGAACAATAATACCACTACATACTAAATATTTAGGAATTAAGAGCCATCGGCACTCTGTATATTTTAGTTATAAGAAACTAATTTTAACCCTATACATGGCAGCTTAAAATCTCTATAGTGGCAGGCCAGTTTTTGTTGTTTTGAGCCTTATACTTCAAAATTCTGTAAAAAATACTGTTTTGCACTAAAATGTATCATGTTTTATATCGTTTTGTTCAGAAATAACTACATAATATGTCTGTTATCTTTACAATGTTATATATTCACATCAAAAATTTTTATTACCAGTAAAATATAAATTTTGTACATTTTGAGTTATAAAATTGAAAAGTAACCACAATTATAAAATATACTACAATTTTTACTGGAATAATCAAAATATACAAAATGTATGAAAAAAGGTTCTCTTCAAGATGTAGTAAAATTTTGTTTCAAATTTCTTGTATTTTGTTTTATTTTTGTAAATATTTGAAAAAGTGTAAATTTATGAAATTATAGGTATATGCAAATAAATACGCAGAAAAATAAGTAAATTTACATTTATTTGATAAAACCTATTATTGATGAGTACAATATAAAATAACCTTTCAAAAGATATATTTTTTTGTTTTATTGGACATTAGTTTTTTTGTTTTTTTTTTACAAATCGTTGAAATTGTGAAATTTGAGAAAAATGTTTTTGCAAATAAACTAGCACAATCATGTCTCCAGGATCTCAAATCAAAGTATCTGAGTACATAAACATGAAATAACATATAACTAAACATAATTAAAAAAATAAAACACTTATCTATAACTATATATACAATTATTTGAATTTACTCATCTGAGTCGCTTACATTGACATGTGCTCTTATCATACGTCCCGTTCGACAGGTAAAATAAACAAGGTCAAGCTATAAATAGCCTCCCAAAATGTGTATTCCTTGTTGACAATTTCATAACGCGTCGAATGGTATAAAAGTCGATCATATAAACCATACAGTTACTTAGCAACAGGTCGAAAACAATTCGATACCTACAGGTATCGTTTGCCATTATAGAAAACAAGAAAACATCACTTCAAATAAAAATCAAATAATAAGAAATCGACATTTTAGAATGAATAAAAACAGTTGGTCGTGTTGCCTAGGAAAATTCTGATTCAGGGATGTAGCTCTCATCTTTCCCACACAACAATAACCTGGCCAAAAGTGGAGGGAAAAACGTGTGATCTTTTGTGTATACGCACGGGCGCGGGGATATTTGTGGAGTGCAGATTTTGTAATTAGCCTTTTATAATTTTTTGCGAAGGTATTTTTAAGAGTATCTTTATCAAATTACAGTATTTTACTCTTGAGAATATTCCGAGTGTAATGATATATAATATGATAGGATTTCTTGGTTATTTGTATGAAAAAATAGCCGCTAAAAATAGGCTTGTAAATTCGATACCTCAGGTATCGTTTGCCACTGGGGAAACACTTTAAAACGATACCTCAGGTATTCTTTGCCACATCAATGGTTAAATTAAACAAGTAAAATGCTATCGTCGGTTTATTTCAGTATTCAATTGTTTTGTTAATGTGCCTTTAAAGCGTGTGATGAACAAAATTCCATGTTTTCTTAAGTGAGAAAAACGAATCGTAATAGTGTTTTCTATGTTTCATTAACATTATAATTCAAATAAAATATTGTCATGTTCAAACATTCCTTATAAAATAACAACTCAGTTGAGTTTCCCAAATCTAAAGGTAATTATTTATATAAAGTAAATGTACTATCCAGCAAAATGCCTAGAACGCCTTTTTAATTTCTAAATGTTATTGAATAACTTGACAATCATAGGTAATCTGATTGGTACAGTTATGATATTTAAAGTGCTCTTGAAAATTAATGGCCGTAAAATAAAAATTCATTATCTTAGAATTTTATTCATTTTAAATCGTCGTTTTTTTATATTACACTGGGTTCTAAGAAGTTTTAGTTCTTGTATTATTGGGTCCTACATTTAGTTTCTATCGACAAAGGAATACAATACTGCGAATTAATTATCAAATGATATAAATATTTGATAATATTTAACTCATAAGATTAAAGTTAAATATTACTTAATTACTAATAAGTAATATAAATGTTCAATACTTACTTGAAAATATCAGCAGACACTGCTCTCTTGCAACCCACGCCACTGAACGTTCGCGAATAGTGAGGGAGCTTCCCAAACATTCGTCGAGTCAACATTCGGCAAACATTCGTCTCCTTTGATGCGGCTCGAAGACCGCCTCCAGAGAGAACATGGCCGAATGCCGCGAACCCCGAATATTCGTGAGGCTCCCACACTTCGCCGAACATTTGTCATCTCCACGAACATTCGGACATGATTGCGAATAGTGTGGGACCGGCTTAAGGAAGTCTGAGACAACCAGTCTCAACATAATCCAAGCGTTTAATCTAGAAGAGGTTGATAGCTATTTTAAAAAACCTAACGAAGTTTTTAAAAGTACAAATTCAAAGAAACGAGAATATTCAATATCGCTGAAACAGAGATATATTCTGTCAAAAAACCAGGATGAATTCTAGCATCTTAAACAGTGAAGCAAATCGGAGGTGCATCATCCTGTAAGAGGGGAAATGTTAGTTATATGCTACTTCAAAGCAGTTAGCCCATATATTTCGCCTTTGTTCAAGTATCCTCAAAAGAAAAATGTCCCCACTTTTACGTAACCGGAACATTATAAATGTGATATTCGTCTTCCAGGAGATTGTCATGCTCAAATTTATGTCAATAGTGCTTATTATTTTTGTCAAGAATCTAATTAAATAGCATTTATTTGTAAATTATAGATAGTGTTTGAGCAATATTGATTATTTTATTCCGATTTGGCTCGTTTTTCACTTTTATTCACTCGTATTTATTTTACCGAGAAAACAACTAATTACTATGTTCGTATTTTCTCATTCACACTTACTTACTTTGTCTCCTTTAGTTACAATAAAACTAAAGTAGAATATGTAAAAAATCCCGCAATAAAAAAATCACAGCAACCATTATATTTCAGTTTTATAAACAGTAAAGTAGATACTAGTATTGTTCAAAAACTATAAAACAATTTCACACCAATGAATGATTAGAAACTTAACCTTTAAGAAATTGATCAAGCTTTCATTCTACTGAAACGCATTATATCACATTAAAATGAATTACAAAATTAATATATCATAAAAAATAACCGTTGGATACCATGTAGTCAATTTTTTTTTTTTTATTTTAATTTTCTACGAGTATAATGTTATTTGTACTTTTAAGAAATGCCCACAGAACTTGTAGTAAAATGAACATTCGTAAAATCAAACAAGAGAGTAAATTTAATTCTACCTCCATCTTGTAGGTTATAATTTAGTTTTTGTTATCAAGAACAGCTATGTTTTAAAACCCTAAAAATAACCAGAGAAATATACCAGCAACCAAATTATCTAAACAAAGTCACAATTTAAATTACTAAAATAACTAACCGTGATTCGATTTACGTACCATTTGATGACTGAAGTTATTTAGGCTATCCAAGTAGAAGGAATGTTGTGGACTGATAGCGCCAACAATGAACGAAGTGTTTGCCCATCTGTCCGCTAGATTGCAGCTCGTTTCAATCAGCTGTCATTATTAAAACATATACCAATAAAAACAGCTGATCAGAATTATTGATGACTCATCACAATGTTTTTATTAGCCGTTGACAATCGACAGCTGACAACCAGCTAATCTTACTTACATTACCAGTTAATGAAGTTAATTATTTTTTCATTCGCTAAGTGGGGGTTTCTTCAAGAAAGCGTTATTAAATCTATACTGATAGCTTTCTCAATTGCTGTACTTAACACGAATATTGAAGTGATTTTTGAATGGAATTTTTTATCTTTTCTATGCGTCACTGCTTCCATTGTATTTCACAATTAATTCCCTCCTTTTATTTCTGGAGACAAATCCAACATTTAACGTTTATGAGGGTAATTTAATATCAAACTTTCTTACAAGTAATTAATTCAACATACTTGTCAGGTTTGGAAATTTTTTGTATACTACAAAAATACACAAACACTTTATTGAGTGCCTTTCTTTGGTGTCTCTTATTAAGTTACTATATGAGTATATTTATTTATATCCTTTAACAACACCAGTCCCGTATTTTTTGTTTTTTGAGCAAACTGTTTTTGTGTAGTGACTATCTCAGTTCCCTGCCACTAATAACTTAATATTTGGCTATGTTCACAGTGAGCCTCTTCCATCTTCCTACCAATAACAAGTTGCTTCATTTTAGTCTCATTTAGTAAGAGGTTGTTGTTGTGGTAGTTTTTAATTACTATCTTCAGAGCAATATGTTATGAGACTTCCAGTCTGTTAGGTATCTTGTCCCTTAGAAGGATCACTGTATCATGATGGTAGTAGCATGATCTTAAAAATACCCAAGGAGATTACTAGTGAAGCAAATAAAAGAGGACAGGTCCCAGGATTGAACCCTGCGAAATGCCTCTAGCAATATACAGGGTGTTCTAATGTCCCGCACCAGCTTAATAATTTCTGAACAATTATAGATCACTGATAATTACTGCACCTATGCATCTTTTTGAAGTAACTGCAGTTCTTCTCTAATATAAGAGGGCAGGCAACACAATCAGGAGGAAATCTTAAAGAGAACATTGGTTGAGTAGTACATCAAATTAAGAATTAGAACATAAATCTACAAATCCAACATAAATCTACAAATGGGGTCTCATTCCTCAAGAAGTGGTTCTGAACAATATAAACGCTATGCTAACAAGATGCCAGGAAGTAAAAGGGTGACGAGGAGGGTCCACTTCTGAAATCAGTTAGGTTATAAATTAGCAAATTTCTGCAAAATTTCTAATAGTACTTTTAGTTATAACTACACTGTATTTACTTTGATTTTTTAAAGTAATGTTGCTAAAAATAACTCAAGTGACCTACTTCCTCTTCTATAATTTATATTATTCAAGGGAAACATTCAACAGTGGAAAAAAGCCATAGAGAAGCAGGAAAAGTATGAAAATTAAATGATCACTATAAATATAAGTGTTCCACTCCCAATGTTGAGCAGTCCATATATATTATTTGGAACAAGATCCAAAAGTCATGTTATATATCAATAAAAATATAAAGTGATCTTCTGTCATAAAACTAAACCCAATCCACCAAGCCATTTAAGACCTACCTAACTGATTCTATTTTATGTTTACATTATCATTAATCAAATATGTGACTTTGTAATGTATTTTATTTTCTTATAACGTTAGAACGATAAAAAACAATAAATTATTTGACTTAACAGAACATTAGCAGATCTGTCATATAGTTCAGTCACCGAAGGGTTTCACCTCTGAAAGTCATCAAGATGCATAAATTTTTCTGAAAATATCAAATAAGTTGTAAAATAACCCATTCAACAAAAGTTATTTAGTACCGATATGCCCTTCCCCCCAGGGTGACTCTCCCCCCCCCTCTCAGGGGTGGTAAATTCAAAATTCCAAATAACACCTGAAATTTAATAATTTTAAGCAAACAATTTCTTATACATTATTTTCTAAAATCCACTAGTTTCTTAGGTATTTGTGAATACAAATTGCAAGAGAAAACATGATTTTCAACGGTTTTTCACGAATAACTCGAAAATATTATGATCTACAAAAATAATTGTTCTTATCAAAAATTAAAGTTCATAAAAATCCAAACAAAACGGTTAATTTTTTATTGCAATGAGTTCTACCGGGAGAGAGTTACATCTCCTTGAAGATGGTTTTTTATTAGCCGTAATTTTACTTTGAGATTTGATATAAAATAACGGAAAAATGAGTAGCTTTTACGGAAATACTTATATGACTTTGTTTAAAGTTCGTATAAAGAGCTTTAATTTAACTTTCATTGAAGGTTACAGAACAAATATTAATGAAGGTACAGTGAAAACAGTCAAGGTAACTAAAATGTTTCAAAAAGAAATTAGCAATAAAACTGAAGCAATTACTAATAGTTATAATTTATCAGAATCCAACTATAATTAACTTTACTTATATGTCACTACAAGTTCTAGAAGTTTTAGTTTTAGAAAGCATACTTTCCAAAATATAAACTATTAAAATAAAATGGAAAATAATTAAAAATTTTAAAAAATTGCCTTTTGTTTAATTAATTTCAAAACTAATAAATATTTGTAAAACGAATGTAACGTCTTTTCCACTGAATATTCATCTATTTTAAAAATTGATGTAGCATGAAAACGAAATGAGATATGGCCGTTCAAACCTTTGCATACTGGGCAAAAAGTACTCATTTTGAAACCTTTAAACCGTATTTGTTTTTAAAGTTAAAGGTTTTCAAAAACTAATTTTACTTGAGGCCTAAGTTCATAAATTTCCCTTAAATGGATCTATTATTTTAAAATGCAATGGAGTTATGACCAAAAGATGATTTGTATCATTGCGGACTATATAACAGAGCATGGCATGTTTTGAAATATTGGAGCTCTCCCTTTTTATTAGTTACGTATTAACTTACCTCAAGATACCGTTAATACCAAGGGAAATATCAAATAGGATATATGAGGATATGTACTTATATCAAAAATGATTGTTACATTATCCATGTGTAGTATAAATCACAAAATTCATTACAATAAAAACCATTGAATAAAAAATCAATTATTTCAACTATGATACATATCAAAATTTATAAAATAATAATAATATTGTATAAAATGTATAAATCTCTATTAAATTAATATTGATAAAGTTATTTACATATTTACAACTAAATTTCATGTAGCATGAACATTTATGCTACAAACTGAGCATGGACAATTTGTTTATCAAAATACTTATTTGTCTTCTGGTTATATGCATATATTTTGTCTTATCCTGGTTTATTTCTAATCCCACCTTTCTGGTTTCTTGAATGAGCACTTTTGCTAAATTTTCCAGATCTGTTCTACTTTCAGCAAAAAGAGCAACGTCATCCGCAAAAGCTAACACATTTACTTTTGATCCAACATAGATCTCAGCCCTTAAATCTTTTGTCTTCTTGAGTGCATCTTCTAAGACTAGGTTGAAGAGTAGAGGGGATATCCCATCACCTTGACGAACTCCTGTATTAACTTCAAAGCCCTCTGTATATTCTCCATTTACCTTCACTTTCCATCTTGATTTATCAGTACATATTTGTGTCAATTTTATAAGCTTGTCTGGGATGCCAAACATTGAATTTTTTCATACATTTTCATTCTATTTATACTGTCATACGCTTTTTGAAAATCTATAAATTATAGGTGAACATCCTTATTAAACTCCCAATATTTTGAGAGATTGTTTTATGGCAAATATTTGGTCTGTAGTAGAGCAACAATAAACAAATCTTGCTTGGTGGTCTTCAATATTTTTTTCTATATACTCCTTCAGCCTATTCAAGAGAATTTTCGATAATACTTTATATGTTGAACTTAGAACAGAAATACCTCTATAATTTTTGCACTCTGTCTTATCACCCTTTTTGAAAACAGGTGTTATTAGTGCTTCATTCCAATCATTGGGTATTGTTTCTTTTCTTCATATTTCTAATATTAGTCTATGCATACAACTTTGTAGCTCTCTTCCACCAATTTTGAATATTTCAGCCTGAATGCCATAATTTCCTAGGGCTTTATTGTTGTTTAGTTGTCTTACGGTTCATCCACTTTTGGTTGTACTTGTTGACAAATTAATTTATTTTCATCTTCTGCTCCTTCTTCTTCGTCAGGTATTTTATCAGCTTTCAGTAGTTGCTAAAAATATTGTTTCCATATGTTAAAAACATTTTTTCTATCACAAGTCAGGTTTCCATTTTTATCTTTGATGCTGTCTGTTTTTGGAATGTATCCCTTCTTAAAAAATCTTATTGATCTGAAAAATTCCCTTGCGTTGTTATGAGTACTGTCCTCCTCTGCTTTTCTCAGTTGGTCTGTTACATATTTACGTTTTTTCATTCTTAGTTTCCTAACTACCTGTTTGTTGAGTTATTTGTATTCCTCCCTATTTTCATTACGGTTGTTTTTGAGAAGATCATTTATATCGTTCTTCCTCAACTCTATTAAATCTTCACAACTGTTAGAGAACCAAAGTTCTGTTTTCTTCTATTTTCTTTGTATTGGTTTTAGTTCTTCCTTCGAAACTTCTGTAATAATTTCTTTCATTTTCCCCAAATACTCATTAATATCATTAATTTCATCAGTCTGTTCTTGTAGCACCTGAAATCTGTTTATTAGTTTAAGTTCCACCTTCTTTTGATTTTCTATGTTTTACTATATCTTTTTCTCGTTTTTCCCATTTCAGTTTTTGTCTTATCTTAACAAGTACTAAGTTATGGTCAGTCCCACATTCAGCACCTTTTAAGCTTCTCACATCATATATGTGAGTTTTATGTCTCCTGTCTCAAATCAAATTAACATATGATCAATTTGGTTTCTCGTTTTTCCATCAGGCGATACCCATGTTTCTTTGTGTTTGTTTTTATGTGGAAATGAAGAGCTGCTAATGTAGAGATTGCTTGCACATGCGAGACTGAGAAGTCTTATTCCATTGTCATTGGACCTGTCATGTAAACTCTCTTTTCCTGCATAATCCTTCAATATATCGTCTCTACTGACTTTAGCATTGGCATCACCCAATGTACTTTTTATATCATAATTAGGGATGACATATATAATTTCTTCTAATTGTCCATAAAATTCATCTTTGGTTTCATCTTCTTTATTCTCCGTTGGAGCATATATATTTATCACATTCATGTTCTTGAATCCACACACCTCAATCTAATCAGACACAGCCTTTCATTCACAAATTTATTTAGGGCTTCCAACAGAGGTTTTTTAATAGCAAATCCAGTTCTCGCTCGGTGTATTCCATCATCTCTTCCGCTGTAGTATATAGAATATTTTCCAGAGTTGATTATACCACTAAAGAGCCATCTTGTTTCTTGGAGGGCCACTATGTCCATGTTGTATCTTTCTAGTTCATTGCACACAATATCGACTGCTCCTGCAATAGCAAGCGAGCGAATGTTCCAAGTTCCAAATCTTGAGTCCTTTGAGCGTATCCTATGTCATTTTCCATTTAATTCGGTCCCTTCTGAGGCATTTTGTTGATGGTTCGTAACCAGAAGATTTTTTACATGGTAAGGTGGTTAGCCCTATGCTTAACCCCCAAAATGAAACTTATGGTCAGCAGGTCCATTGGACCTAACCGGGAGGACTGCTACACATATCTCCCAACCTCTCCCCTATCCGCCACCTAGGGGCACTCCATATACGCCAAAGTAGGATAGCGCACAGATTATCATATATAAAAATAATAACAAAAAATTAAATAATTATATGATAATGGGATCTTTTACATTTTTAAATCAATGTTGCATTCATCTAGTTGTAAAATAAAATAAATTATAACAAAAAGTAAAAAAAAACTTTTTTACTTCCTGAGTACTATAATATGGTAAAACAAATACTCACTTGGTAAGTCATATGACGTGGATACTCTTCAACAGGTTGAAAAAAAGCACAACTTGCACCCATATAACTTTTGAAGTAGATGGTAAAACGAGCTTAATTCCAAATTTTCAGAAAATTTGTCTTTCTTGAAAACTTTCGGAGGTTTTACTTTATTTTCACCTTCAGTGACTGGACTAATAAGTGGCAAGTAAAAAGAGAGTTGAGAATGCTAGCAGAGACTGTAGGCTACATCATCAGGTGACTGGGTAAGGTGGGAGACAGAATCTGTCATGTATGTGCTGTCAACATGACATTTACCATAAATTTATGCATAATAAATTAATTCCACTGTATTACATTTCTTTTGTCGGGTTCAGATGGCTCAAGGGTGGAGAGGATTAGGAAAATAAGCTATGGCCTGAAAGCATGGCATTCCCTTGAAAATAATTCTTTTGATGCTTTGTAAGAGTCCCAATGGTACAATGAGAGTGGTAATTAGTACAATATTGTAGACTTGTTTTTACAATTACTTTGCTTTCATTGCTTAGTTATTCTACTGTAAATATCCTCATTTACAATCATCACACTCATTCGAAATCCATATTTGCCCATATCTTTCATAAGACGATCGGCGTCTTATGAATAAATAAAAAAAAATAAATAAATAAATAAATATCCTTATTAATATTATTCCCTACTCGAATGGTTAGTGTTAGCTGTAATCTTGTAATTTCATTGCATACATAGTTCTTGCTTAAAATGACAAAAGTTTTAAGCATAGCGAACATTTTGTTTTCAATAGGGAACTGTGCAGAGGACAATTAAAAAAATATTTCTACTATTAATTTTATATTGATAAAATTACATTAAATTAGTTATTAGGTCCATGTCCATAAAATGCAGTTTTGTGTGTCGCCAAAAATTAGTTAATAAGCCACAGCAATGACTACGACTATAACCATACTAAAAACAGGAGCAAAGCGGCGACTTCAAACACTACCCTCCAGTTTCCTCCTGAATCCATCCTTCTTCCTCTCTGCCCCAGTAGTGGTTGAGCCATAACCAAACTTGAGTTGTGAGACTTGCACTCAACTGTTCACAATACTTCGTCAAATTACATTTCTGATTACAAAGTGGGATAAAACACCTGCAGCTGAATTTGTTAAAGATAAACAATTCAGCTTGGGTAGTCTTTGGCCATACAAGTTTTTTCTTATTGAAAGCCTAATGTGAGATGCCAACACAAAGGATTAGAAAAAAAAAAAAAATGTATTGTCAGTTATTGCACAAGAGCAATTTTTATTTATAATCTATACAATAATTTATATACTGACTAGTATGCATCTATGCACAAAATCATTAGTTGAATTAAAAAAATACATTGTTTTACATTAATGAAGTTCAATATCTCCCAAAAGAAAATTTTTAAGCCAAAATGAAATGTTTAGTTTTAGATAAAATATGAAACAATTTTTGATTTTATTTGATCGATAATACTTAAAACTAAAACAACAATATGCATTTGAAGGTTCAACCTTCTAAAAATGGTAGTAAAACCAGATGCAGCAAATTTAAAGTAAAAATTATCTGTACACAATAACTTTACATACCTAGGATTGAGAGGAAGAACCAACGAGTCACTGTCAATCTAAACAACTACCAAGCTATGCTCGTGGTATTTACATCATTACAAGAGGTTAAAGCCCTTTTAGGGTTAAAGCATCACTCATGTGGGTAAAGATTTTGGATAATAGTGCTGCAAAACCTTTTTTAGCAAAAAAGGTGGACTTAACAAGATTCTAGTTTTAAACCCTCTGAATTTCAACAAGTACTTTAACATTAAAGTAGAAACAACAATTATTAATAAATAAAACTTAATACAGGATAATTACTCATAACAATTAGTTACAAAATGTTTGAAAATCTTTTGGATTAGCCAAATTACAGCACTGTTTCCAAAATTGACCTGTAAAATTAAAATACTGAAACCTAACAAGATAGCCTAACAGTTGTTAACTTCCTAAGTCATTCATGCTATCTTGCTGCATATTTCGTTAGTAAATTCTGAACATTTAGCTTTTCCACCTAAGTCACCCGTCCGGTACTTTCCTTCTTTAATTGTTTCCAAACATGCCTTTTGTATCTTATCTGCATACTGATTTAACTCCATGTACCGCAACATCATGCAAGCAGACAGGAGAAGGGCTGTGGGGTTTGCCAGGTCTTTACCAGCAATATCTGGCGCTGTCCCGTGAACCTAAATCATCAATATTGATTAGTTCTTTTAACTTATAAAACCAATAGTAACATTTATTTAGAGAAAAGTTAACAACAAATATTTTTCATGTGATAATTAATGTTCAATATTTCTAACAATCAATTTACAGTTTAAATATCAATAAATATTATTAATAACACTTTTTCAGTTCATGATCCAGTAGTTTACAAAAATGTAAGTAAATTAGGGATACAATTATCCAAAGTTAATGAGAGCCAATTTTGGATAGCTAAATTTTTGGATAATATGGTTTGCCATTATAAGCTTGTTTCCAGTTAGTTTATAGGTCTAAAAACGAAGAATCAACGTCACATACACTCAAATTGCCTGTAGCGAGGGTCAATGTATACTATTTATAGACATTCATTGTTCAGTTCTTACGAAAGCAAAGCTTACCAACATAATATTGTATGTATATAAAAAAGATAAATGAGTTAAATAGGAAAGTTACAGATTTTACAGAATTAGTTGTTAAAATATACATATTTAACTAAAATATTTAGGTGTAAACAAAACTTTTATTTGGAAGTTGTTTTCAACAATTGTTATTGGTAATCAAATAAAAAGTAAATTTTGCACAAAAAACTAAACAATCATACTGAGTTGTGAAAAGTTAAAGCTAAGAAAACAAAGAGAGTATTGCATTGTCAGTCAAATACAAGGGGCATGCGTAAAATTCCTAAACAATACAGTTGTAAATTTTATTGACAGTGATAAAAAGTTGACAGTGATAAAACACCCTGGCTGCTGGCGGCACGGCATACACACAATGACAGAGATCTGCCTATTATAGTTGTCTTGCAATAGCCTTGATATACTCATGATAAACATTTTATAGCCAGACAGCATTCTGTTCACACATAGTAGTGTATGAAAAAATTCTAATTGATTAATGTTCTGTTTTAAAAAAGATCTATATAATTGACATTTGGTTTACAAACGATAAAACAATTAATTCTAATAATATTTTGGATACCTGAAACTTTGGATGTGTGTGTGTGTGTGTCTGATAGGCAGTACAGACGAGTTTATGGCACACAACTGGGAGGCACTATGAGCACACAGACCAGAGCTGTATATTGAATAGAATTTGAATGGATGACTCTGAATGCAAAATTGTATGTTTGAAAGTGACTTTAATGGAATAAATGAATTCTAGATAAACGTGTCCCTAGTATAAAAGGTTTTTAATTTTTTTATTGTGTAGGACAGATAATTTGCAGCATTGAAAACAAATAATTTAAATGTTTGTTATAGTCTTGATTATTATTTCAAGCTATTATTTATTTGTTTGTTTTCTTTTGTTCTGTGAGATTGATGAGAGGAAAGTTGGATGAAATTTTATGATTAATGAATTTCAAATCATAGTTCACCCATAATTGCCCGTTTCCTACCAAAATTGCTAGCCCCCGCCACAATTTTCATTTACTTATTTTATACACTTTTATATAAATAATTTTAGAACTTACACCTTAATAACAGTTGTTAGAGTTTCTTTTCTTCCAATACAAATTTCAAAGTAATCTTATTCTTTAGAAACAAATTTTCATAAATCACCCTCGATGCATAGTTAATAATATATTCTTACAAATTAAACTTATTAATTTTTAACGTTTTCCTAGATTTTGAAATATCCACTCCAGTGTATATGCACTTACTTTTATGTATAAACATTATGGAATTTATAATAATATTTCTTCAGTGGATGCTAGGTTATGTAAAATGTTTGTAAAAAAATGCATTTAATGGCAAAGAACTATATAAAACAATATCAATAATAGGTTTCAGAAACATACATGACTTCTACAACCTAAACAACACAATGTACAAATCCTCTGTCCTTATCATCCAGAGCAGGAAACCACTTCCTTCCTTTAACTCACAAAATTATAACCAAGCAAGGACAAATAAAACGTTTATGTTAACAGTTATCTTTTTATCTAGTAGCAACAATTGTTTTTATGTTGCTTGTTTGTCTAAAAACAAAACACATGAATCTGTCATGACTTCCTTCCTGCATGAGAGATGGTGGAGCTGAACTGTATTGGAGACATGATAAGTGAATCCATTGCATGGACCATGGAATCCAGTATTGTGCTTCCGAACATGGTATATAACATTCATCTACTGTACTTATGAATGATATTCATAAGTTTACAAAATAAAAGACTAATACAACATTTAAGGTTAGATATTAGGTACAGCAGAACCTCATTATAACGGACTAATAGGTGCTGAAGGTTGTCCGTTACACTGAAAGTCTTTTTTATAGCAAATACTTTATATTGGTGTGAATGAACACAAATGAAAGTACAACTCTTTAGTTTTGTGAATGTGTGGTTTTTATTATGTATCAAATATAGAAGGTAATGTGGTAGACAATCTCAACTGGCTATGAAAAGTCAACGCCAGGTCACACTCACACACTACCCATCCTAGCCATCTCTTATACCCTCCGTCCTCACCATTTTAGAGGAGAGATGGTGAGATTCCATGGCAAGGAACTGAAGGCAACTGAAAGATTAAACAATCTCAAGATTAAATGGGCTCAAGCACATTAGCCCATTTAAATAAGCTATACCACTTGCCTAAAATTCATAACAAATAACATATTAATTTTATTCTCATTTTTAATTATAAATGTAGTTTCATTTAAAACAAGGCCAAACATGGTATAATTTTGATTATTTAACACTTTAAAACATGGTATAAAGAAGTGACAAGTAGGTAAAAAAAGTCAGAATTATTTACAAGAATTATATACAATATAGACTTATTTTCAATGAAATATTAATTAAAATTCTATAAAATAAACAAAACTGAAAAAATTTCTATTTAAAATTCTTGTTTTTATGTAGTGTCTGTCATGAAAAATGCAGTTTTATGTGAAGTTCGCTATAATAAGGTTCTACTGTATTTATTATGAGAAAAAACTACTTACTGACTCAAAAAGGGCACCATTGAGGCCAATGTTACCACTAGGTGTTAAACCCAGCCCACCGATGAGTCCAGCACACATGTCACTCAAGATGTCTCCGTAGAGATTTGGCATTACAAGCACGTCATACTTGTTAGGATCCTGTACCATGTTGAGACAAACTGTATCAAGGTACTTTTCTTCAAACTTGACATCTGAATATTTCTCTGCTGCCTCTCGACAACACCGTAGGAACAGTCCATCTGACATTCTCCTGTGTAAACGTTAGAAAATAAGAAATAAATTCTTATTTCTAATAGAATAAGAAATACACATATATATTATTTGTGTCTTTAATGAATAAATGAATTTATTTCCAGTTAATAATGACACAAACAACAAAAAACAATATAAGAGAACCTCGCTAGTTCGATCTCGACTAGTTCGACTCCTCACTTAATCCGACTGTGTTATAACTTAGTTCGTTTGATTACATTTCCGATGTAGCGATCCGTTCAAGTCGGATCCTGACGATGACTCATAACTCGCTACCTGTGAAAATAATAGAGAAGCGGCGTCACAAAAAAGTAATTAAAATCCAGAAAATATGATAGCAGGAACAAGTAGTGAAAATTACGATGTAGATACACCTACAATGTTGAGAGTCCTACAAACTTTAAAACCAGAAATTCAGGCCAGTGACGTTAGTGAGTGGATCAGAACAGCAGATGTCAACTGTACTACAAATGAAGACTTTAGTGATGAGCAGATAATTGGAACAGTAGTAAATCAAGCAAATGGTGTTTACGATTAAGATGACAAACCAACAACATGCTGATGCGAAAACTGCATTTGATTTGGCGCTTCAGTACGTTGAAGAACGTCATATGTCTACACCAATGGACATTTTTTTTTCTCTCCATTTATTACTGCAAGTACCATTATTATTTCTTTTCTATTTATGAATTATTGTGATTTTATACCCTGTACAACACAAATATTGCAACATTTTCTGTTTTGACTACAGTTCCATGGATATAAATGTACTCCTCTGATGATCCGACCTTTTTACTATTCCGACCACGGCCTTGGTCCCGTAGGCGATGGATTAGCGGGGTTCTACTATATAAATATTTGGAAATAATTTTTGCTACGGAAAAAACGTTTTTATTAATTGAGTAAATTTTTGACCAATTTTGTCAGCAATAGTTGGTATATTTTTATTAAAAAGTTTTTGTAAATTTTAGGGGTGTGCGAGTACTTGAAACTTCGAGTATTTGATCGAGTATTTTATTACTCGAACTCGGCTCAAAGCTTCCGAAACTACTCAAAGTTCGATCGAGTAGTTGTATTTCATGAAATATCAGATTTAAATCTTAATTTAGTTTTAAGAGTAAACAGTTTTATAAGTTATGAATAAAAAATGTGGGATTCCTTGTGTTTTACTTTACCCTTAATCATACGTTAACAGTTTGGTATGCGTAATTATGAACTAAACAATACGCTAAGAATAGGTAGTACAAGACGACAGTCAAATGAACTAGTCAACGTAGTGAACGAGTTCGTTCATTATGATTTGAACTAGTTCAATTCAAAGTTAACAACAAAGCTGGGAAGGAAGTGATCACAGATGTTGGCTGTCTGAGTCTACTAGTCACTTGTAACCATGGTGGAACGATACAAGTAGCCTTCCACCATGACTTGTAACCTAACCTAAAATAGCATGAATAAAACAGAAGTGCGGGTTAGTGTCTTTATGACCCAAGAAAGGGGACAAGAGATCCGGTTCAAGATGCCAAAAAGACCTGTTACCGATACAAATCTAATGGTCTGTACACAGTGGAAATTATGCATATTTTCTTTCATATCAATAATACCACTCAATCAAAAGGGTACCAAGAACGGATCACTTTAGATCCCAAGAATCGAACTTCCCATCTTTTCTAGGCGAAAGTTCATCTCGGTTGTAGTATACGTACGTGCAAAGAATCGTTCGGCTCCTTTTCGGAACTGAAATTATCGTATATTTCTTGCAAGTCGATTGAGGTCTATTTTGTTTTTTAATCTGAGCAGGGAATCGTCCAATGATTTGATGTAAGAAAATACCGTATCGTATCATATAAAATATGGTAATGGCATTCTAGCAGCGTGTGACACAACATTATTGATTTATTTTCCGTCAATTAAATACGAGGTCTGTAAATTAAGTAATGAGACTGATTTTTTAAAATTTTTTATTCAAAAAGAATTACAATTCTATATTGTCACCTTCAAAATAACTTCCTTCTGAGGCCACACAGCGCTGGAGACGTTTCTTCCACTCCTCATAGCAGTGCTGGAACTCCGATACTGGAATAACCTTCAGCTGGTCGGTTACAGCCGTTTGAATGTTTTCGACTGTCCCAAAATGATTTCCCTTGAGGTGATTTTTCAACTTTGGGAAGAGAAAAAAGTCACAAGGACTCAAGTCAGGCGAATAAGGAGGCTGAGGAGCCACAGGAATGTTTTTACTGGCTAAATACGCGTTTATTGAAATTGCTGTGTGACAAGGAGCATTATCGTGATGCAACACCCAGTTGTTCTTGATGTTTGGTCTCACACGAATGACCCTTTTTCGAAGTCTTTCAAGAACCTCTCGGTAAAAGAGTCGATTGACCGTTTGACCTTGGGGTAGAAACTCTTTGTGGACGATTCCGTGGATATCAAAAAAACAAATCAGCAGGGATTTGATCTTTGACTTCGCCATCCTTGCCTTCTTTGGCCTCGGAGAGGTTGAAGTGTGCCACTCCATGCTCTGGCACTTGGTTTCTGGGTCGTACTCAAACACCCAAGACTCGTCACCAGTAATGACACGTTCCAGAAAATGGGGGTCATTTTCAATTGAATCCAAAAAGTCAAGGCACCTTTCCTTCCTGATGTTCTTCTGGTCTTGCGAAAGGTTTTTTGGAACCATTTTTGCGCAGATTTTCCTCATCCCCAATTCATTTGTCAAAATTTGATGAATGGTGGTGTGAATCAAATTTAACTCTTCCCCGATCATTCTGACTGTCAACCGACGATCTGAACGCACAACATTCCTGGATTCTGTCGACATTTTCATCGGTTCTTGAAGATGAAGGCCTTCCGCTTCGTGGTTCATCTTCAATCGACTCTCTTCCTTCTGAAAATGCCTTAAACCAACGAAAAACCTGGGCTCTTGACAAAACACTATCTCCGTAGGCCTGCTGAAGTTTAAGAAGAGTTTCCGTTGCACTGTGCCCTAGTCTGAAGCAAAACCTGATAGCACACCGTTGCTCGAAATTGATGGCATTCATTTTTAGAACACAACAGAAAAAACTGTTTTACAAAAACAATCGCTACGCACAACCAAATGACTCGAGCGAGGTCAAACTCGTACTGAAGGTGGATAACATGTTCCTCTGCCGCCCCACCAAGCCCCGCGCTTCCAGTGTTGCCAGATCAAACGCAACGTTGCCAGTCTCATTACTTAATTTACAAACCTCGTATATATATATATATATATATATATATATATATATATATCCGTGGCGAAAGTCTATTGATTATTATTCCGCCTTAGATCGCCAAAACTGTGTTTAATATTTGCGCATACGATATTTTTGCCTGTCAATTCGTTGAACGGTTTCCTGACTAGGTTAGACAATAACACAGTTGGATGTAAAAGGTGGTAAAGTACGATAATTTTGATTTGTAAACTCACTGAACAGTTCCCTGTTCACACTGAGGTCGATGTAAACTGTAAAACAATCAGGAATCAACCCAATTGAGGGAGAAACATGTTGGAAGACCTTTTTTAAACAAAATACGACGAATTTAGAGATTCGGTAATAATTTTTATTTAACCGAAGCCTTATCAAACGTCTGGTTTTTTATTCTTAAGTTTATATTTCAGACTGCATCTCGTCGCCAATATCGGCTAGACCTATTATATTAGCCGACTACGTCTATGGTTTTCATTTGATTACGCAAGGTTTTCATGAAATAATTATTTATCTGTTGTTCAGTGTAGCCTCATGAATCGAAATATTTTCAAGTTGCACACATTTCATTACCGATCATAATTTAAAAATTAATTCATCCTAAGTGACTTTTAAGTTTATTTTTAGTAAACCTTCTTAGTTATTATTATCAATTGATTGAACTACAGTCTTTGTCATCCAGATTTTCAAATTTGATTGTATAATTCACAGCTTATTTCCGGTTAGTTGTAATCTTGTGATTACTGAATTAAATAACCACAGAATACAGATCCACTCTTCTTGGCGTGTACATAATCAATTTTTTGTTGAGAGGAGGCAATTCTGAGGCAAATGACTGCATTTGGCGATGACGCCTGAATTTTAGCACCGTTTGGTTGGATGCAGCTTTTGCCAACAAGCTTAGCTACGTTTTCGCGGTACACTTTGAACTGAATCACCAGATAAACACATTGGCTGTGAAACAGTATAATTGGCTTGCATAGAAAATCTGATCTGTGATATGAGTGAACAGATTAAATTTTTATTATCCACGTTGTTTCAATTAATAATATACTTTCTTAGTTTCTTTCATCATATTAGTTATGAAAAAAGGTTAAACAAAACAATGCCACATAAAAATGTAGGAAGGCAGGAAGTAAAAAGTTTTATTTATCAAATGTTACAGTTACAAACAGCAAATCAACATTATTGTGTTCAGTTTAGATGTATATAGTTACGAATCTGGCAAAACTTAACATAGGCTTAGGATGGTGTCTGCCTTTTACAGTTGTATTGGGTGAACAGGAAATCCTTCTGTAAATACTCGCTTGAAAATACTCGATACGCGAAAAAAATGCCAACTACTCGACTCGACCTCAAAAATCACTACTTGCACACCCCTAGTAAATTTTCCCCTTTGTGCCTTTATTTCATGAAACATGTTTTAATAAAGGAAAAATCATAATTACTAAGTCTTCATTAAAATTGTATGAAAAATTAAAATATATGAGTACATTAATTTTAGAGGCAAGATTTTTTCAAATTTAACAAACTTACATTATATTGGCTTTGTGAACTGCTGTGACTTTATGACGTCCGTTGTCCTTTGCATATTGGAATGCAAATTCAGCAACACGACGGGAGGCTTCTTCTGTTATCAACTTGATGCTCTGCACCACACCTTCTACTATTTCATGCTCTATGCCTGAATATTCTCCCTCAGTATTCTCTCGTATAGTTATGACGTCTACATCATCATACAGGGTCTGGTATCCTTCAAGAGACCGACATGGCCTCACATTGGCATACAGATTAAATTCTCTGAAAGAAAAATAAATATACTTAAAATTGTTGTATAAAAGTCCAACAATCAAGATACTTTTTGGCAATCAATTATTTAACTTTGATTGTCCTCTTATTTAGATAAATTACAGAAAACAAACAGAAAATATCAATATTTAATTGTCAGAAAGCACAAGATGTAATGTTTTTCTTCACTTGTTGTGTTATAACCTGACTGAGCCTGTTACAGGGTATATGTGACAAGATGAGCCACACTCCTGCACCGTGGATTGTGTTAAAACTTAGGTCCAGGCCTCTCTGAAACAACCTGCCAGTTTGATTAGACATTTCCACTGCAGATTTAACATCACAGGCATCTTTGAATTACTTATTAGATACTGATGAATTGATATATAAATTTATATGAGTGTATATATATATATATATATATATATATATATATATATATATATATATATATATAAATGTGACTTACATCAAATTAAGTTTACAACTTATTAAAACAATTTTAAACAGAATTTAGTTTGAAAAATGAATGTAACTATACAGAATTCCCCAAACAAAATTAAGAAAAAAAGAAAAAAAAATGCTTCATCTGTATTAACTTTTGAAGATATTTAGGGCAGCCATGCAAATGGATGACCTAAAAAATAGGTCATTAGGCCTATGGTTAGCTTAATTTTAAGCACTTCTGCTTCATATGCAGAGGGGTTATGCGTTAAAATTCTGGGAGGTCCACTTAATATTTGCTTGATGGATTTGGTCCGTTGTACCATAACAAAGTTTACAGAATACGTTAAAAATGCCACTGACTTAAAGAGATAGTTAAAAATAACAAAAACAAAAAATTAATGTTAAGATAGGTATGTTAAAAACAAACAAAGAAATCTATTTGTAAAGGCATTAATACCAACAGTGGAAACAAGAGGCCAATATCTAATAGAGTCGATGAGTCCACATCAGCAGTTATCTAAGGTAGTCTACTGATAGTAATTAAGCGTTGCGGTGAGTTTAAATTATAATAAAAATGAAATACATTTTGAGAAGAAGTGGATTGTGTGTATTATACATAGGTAAGAAAATTACAATACAATATTTGGTTTGTTTAGATTTTAACAGATTCAAAAAAATGTGTCTGTGTCATTTAAAAAATAAATTAAAATCATAACTCACATGTTGAAATAGTAAACATTAAACATTCCCCTGCCTCTGAAAACTCAATGGTTTCACAAAAAAAAAAAAAAAAAAGAAAAGCATAGGACGGCGTTAATGCTATTAGTCTTCACAGGCAAAAGAGATATTTTTGTTATTGGTCTGGACAGAATGTCTCTTGATGTTTTGATTTTCACCACACGTACCAGACCGTCAGAGCCAGGACAAGTCTGAGATTCGTCCCATCTTCCAGGATAAAGGTGGTAAATTTGAATCATGAATTAGCACAAAGTCTCCCACATTAACATTGTTTTGAGTAGTTTTCCATTTCATTCTTTGTTGTTTGGTATTTAAATATTTTTGACTTCATCATTTCCAAAAACTTTGTGTCATAGATTGCACCAACTGCCACCTAGAAAGGTGGTTAATTGGCATGTTTCTCCAGTCGTGTTCAGGTACAGCTACCAGGGGTCTGCCAATGAGAAAATGCCCTGGTGTAAGATAGTCAATTTCTGATGGATCAGACGAGAGTGGAGGGATGGGTCTTGCTTCGATTTTTGTTGACAATGCAATAAAATCCTCGAGAGTCAGAATTTGGTCACCTATGACTCTGTTGAAGTGATTTTTGATGCATCTGACAGTTTTCTCCCAGAGACCTCCTTGATGTGGTGCTGCTGGTGGTAGGAAGCGAAAGTTCATTAATTTGTCACTGCAAAACTGGTAAATTGAACTTTGAACTTCTTCTTTCTTGAAAAATCTTTTAATAATATTGTCAATTTCTGAAGCTCCACCTTCTGAATTGTATAATTTAGTCCCACAATCTGAATAGATATCGTTGCAAAGACCCCTCCTTGAAACAAATCGAGTTAGAGCTGCAATGTAAGCTTCGGTGGTAAGACTGGTCACTTCTTTTAAGTGGACGGCTTTAACTGAAAAGCATACAAAAACACATAAGTAAACTTTCATTTGAAGAATTTTTCTAAACGTGTGAGGCTTCACAGTAAAAGGTCTTAGAAAGTCAGTTCCACATGTGCTGAATACACTGGATGGAATGATGCGGTTTTTAGGTAAATCTCCCATCTTTTGAATAACATTTCTTGGTTGGCATCTAAAACAACGAATGCATTTAAAGATTCTGCTTCTGATCAAACTGCGGCCATTTACTATCCAAAAATTTTGTGAAATTGTAGACTGTAAAAACTGGGATCCACAATGAAAATTTTGTAAATGATAGTAGTCAACAATCATTGAAGTTACTTGACTCTATTTAGGTAGTAATATAGGTTGTTTTACATTGTTAGGTAGATGTGAATGTTTGATGCAATCTCCAACTCTAATTAAATTGTTTTTGTCAATAAAAGGTGAAAGGGAAAGCAAGCGAGTTGTAGAATTTTTCCTGCTTTTAAAAACTTGAAGTCTTTGATAAAATGAACCTGTTGTATGACCTTGCAAATAGTTGTTGTTGCTGTTTCTAGCTCACTAATTTTTAAGTGGCCTGTTTCCTTTTCTTGGTGTAGTGTTTTTCTTGAAACACAGTATGTATGCAGCAATCCTTACCAAATTAGTCCATGAAGAAAATCTTGAAAACAGGTTTGGTTCTTCCATAGTAGTTAAAACTTGCAGTTGGTCAGTTTTAATCTCAGATAATTCCTTCTCATCAATTTAACTGAAACGGGGTAAAGGCCAAGAGTCTTCTGAAAATTGTAGCCACGATGGACTATGCCACCATAAGTCATGAGTTCGAAGTGAATCTGGTAATATGCCTCTGCTAGAACAGTCTGCTGGGTTAAATTTTGTAGAAATATGCAACCAGGAGTGAGCTGGAACCCATTCTTGTATTTCAGCTACTATGTTTGCAACGTGAATTTAAGTCTATAAGGAGGAGTGTGAATCTATGACAAGGCCACAGTTGAGTCACACCATGCAGTTGAGGACTTTATTTGACAATGTTTTGTGATGACACTGTTCCAGTAGTTAAGAAGTTTTGCCAACAAGTGAGCTCCACAAAGCTTAAGTCGTGGTATAGATAATTTTTTTAGTGGAGCCACTTTAGATTTTGCAAGCAGTAAGTGAGTCTTAATTTCATTGTCTGAACAGACTATGCGAATGTAAACAACTGTGCTGTAGCCAGCTTCAGAAGCGTCACAGAATCTGTGCAACTGAATGTCCTTTGAAGTTTTCGAGAAAACACAGCAAGGAATGTATGTTGTGCAAGAAATCTCTTCCATTTATTTATCCATTATGTCGGCACTGGTGGCGTAGTGCTGTAGCCCAGCTACTTGGGGACAAAGTGTTTTGAGATTGTAGGCGATAGGTTCCATGCTCGGTTCTCTTAATACCGACACGGCGCCCGCTCAATGGTTGTCATCAACGTAGACACTACTAGAGAAGTCTGGAGTGTCCATGTTGAATGGTAGTCAAGGTTCAGATGTTGTGTAGGGAAGAGAACTGAGTGTCAGACTTGTCAGTTAGCTGAAAATCAGACCAACACTACGTGGTTCGGATTCCACGTAAAGCTGTAGGTCCCATAGTTGCCATGGATATTGGGCTATTAATAAATAGTCCTTTCTGAGCTAAGGCGAACTCAGATAATAACAATGACTATACTCGTTCATGTACACTCATCACACTCATTCACTCTTCATATTCGCCCATATCTCTACGATCGGCCTCTTAGAGATGAATAATAATGAATGAATAATAACAATTTATCTGCTATGTTTGCTGGAACTGGTTCATCCCATTGTAGACCCAAACTCCAAAGAAGTTGAATAAGACACTTTGTCCAAATGGTTATTGGTGACAACCATCCACATGGATCAAATATTCTTGCAACTGTGGACAAAATGTTTGGTTTTGTAATGTACTTTTCTTGAATATCTATATGAAAGGTAAAACTGTCTACTTCAGATACCCATTTTATGCCTAAAAAACTGAATACTGCATTTTCTGTTTTCTAAAAATACAAAGGTTTTTCTTTATGTTCTTTTGGTAATGGTTCCATTAGTTCAGGACAATTAGTTCTCCATCTACGCAGTTCAAACTAATTAAACATAAAGTCACAGTTTCTTGCATTAACACGTTCACTGCTATAGTAAAAACACTCTAACCGACCCGGGAAACTAAGTACTATAAAATTTAATTTTACTTTTCATAAGGTATAGACAGCCCAAAAACAGCAAAACGAAGTTGGTTGTAGCATGGGAAAAAGTTGTTTATGACGTCATAAGTTGTGGTCTGGATACAGTCCATCAGCCCCTTGGGATGCTGGAAAAAGCAATCAATAGGTGAGCCATCACCAGGTATGGCCACCAATAGCTTATTGTCCTTCAAAAAGTTAATTTTTTTGAGTCCAGCAGTGTTGTTACACCAAATAAGGTTCAAAACTTCATCATAATCATCACTTTCGTCACTTTTGGTGTCGGAATCTTCACTTGTAATAATGTCGTCACTCAAGTCAAGGTCATCAACAGTGTTGTCAGCCCTGTTTCAACAATAAAAATTACACTAAATACTACAATAATATACACTAAACACACTTATTTACATAAAGAACAAACTTATTTACATGAAGAAATCACTAAATTACATCAATAATTGTAAAACTTCGCTCGAAAAAACGATAGATAAAAACGGAAAACGCAAAAATATAGAACGGTTCACATTCGTATAGCGGCCGACGTAAGGTCTACCTCACACAAGAGCTGAGCTCACACTGACTGCATAGCAACAACAGTGTAGAGTGGTATGGGCCCGGTCCACGTGCCACCAGCGCCCGGCCGGCGGTGGATCGTATACGGTCCACCCGCACTGAACGTGTTAATTTTACTCCTTCTTCAACAGAGGTTGTGCCCAATAACAGATCATCAACATATGATTTTTTCTATTGCTGTGGTTGCCAATCGATACAACGCTCCTTCACTTTTCAAAAGCTGCTTCAATGTTCAGATTGCTAAATAGGGAGATGAACTAAATCCAAAAACTACTCTTGTAAAACGATAGATAATTAGGGGATGTGTGGGATGTTCTCTCCAAAAGAGTAACTGAAAGTTCAGGTCATCAGGATGAACTTTTATTTGATGAAACATCTTCTTGATATCACATGAAAATATTATTGAAAAACATTTAAAATCTAGTAGAATATCACATATGTTGTTTTGCAGTTTTGGTACTGAATGAAGGATGCTATTTAGGGACACTCCTGTGGAGGTTTTTGCACTGGCATCGAACACAATTCTCAGTTTTGTAGTAGAGGATTCCTCTTTCTGAACTGCATGATGAGGTAACAAGTAGTGCTTTTTACCATCTAAATTCAATTCATCATGAGGTACATTTTCAATAAACCCAGAGTAGATAATCATTCATGCAAGCAGTGTAGGAGGATTTAAGACTTCTATCAGAATTTAATTGTTTTTCTAAGCAGAGAAACTTTTTTCTTGCTGTGTCAGCCGAGTTACCCAGTGGAGGATGAGAATTTTTGAATGGTAAGCGAACAGTGTAAGTGTAATTCAATCAATAGGTATTGAAGTTTATGGCAGTGGAGCTGTAATACAAGATAACACTATTGCACTAGTGTGCAGATTAGGATGACTCTTGAAGTGAGGTTTTATGCAACATTTTACTATTCCTTTTGTTGATTGTACTACAGTCTGAGATATACCTTGTATAATTTCTGAGTATTTTTGAAGAGGTAGTTGAAGCCCTCGAACACAATCTTCTGTTACAAAAGAAATTTGTGAACCAGGATCTAAAAGTGCTCTGTATGTTTTGTACTCACCTTTTAAATTAATAAGTTGAATTGCTGCTGTGCCTAGAATGGTTGTGTAAAATTCCTTCTGATGTGTAGGCAAGAGTAGTTGAGAAGTGGCATGTGTAGTTTTGGACTGAACCTCCTTTATAGAGTGTTGCAGTTGAAACCCAATGGGTGTCTCGTTTGGTTGAGTAAGTAAACTACCATTACGAGGTGAGTAATGAAGCAAAGTATGATGACGTCTGTAACACACTTTACATGAAGTACTGGACTTACAAGATTTTGCAGTATGTCCTGAGGACAAGCAATTAAGACAAGCTTGTTTGCGTTTAATAAATTCTTTTCTTTCTAAAACTGAAACTTCATTAAATTTCTGACATTTGTAAATGACATGACTTTCATTACAGTACATACTGTTCTTAGAGCCCATATTGCTAACAAAGGTACTTTTCAAACCAGTAGGTTGGTTGGAAGCTTTCTCAAATGTCTTTTGAAATTTATCAGAAGAATGTAACTTTTTTGAAGTGTCTGTTTTAAGCTGAAGTTGACAGGCCTCCAAAGACTTACATATGGTCTTTTAAAAACCCAAGTAGTTGGTAAAAAAAAGGGAACTCTACATTAGAATACTTTCTTTCAAACAGTTGTCTAGTATGTATATCAAGGTGTTGTATAACAATATGGCAAAGCATAAAATCACCATAGTCCACTGGTAACTGCATTGCTCTCAACACAAGACAATTTTCTGTGCATACATCGACTAAGTGTCTAAAGGACTTAAATGATTCTTCCTTTAAAAATGGAATATTTAAAATTTCATTTAGGAGGGCTCTAAAGGGAAAGAAAATATAGAAGTCATGCGACACTGGCGAGAGAAGTTGGAACTATGTCCAGTTTCTTTTAGACGATGAAGTTTACTCCGCCAGACAGAGTACTATATAGTTCTTTAATCATTTCTTGTATTGTAGTATTTTCAACCGGAAATCCCAATTACCCCTCCCTTCCACCTGCCGCCTCCTCAGTTGGCTACGGCCGACCTTCTCTGTCTGAATGTATGTAGAGCAGAGAGGCCAATTCTTTTCAACAATTGTCAATTTTCCAGTCAGTACCGGTATTGCTGCTGTATTTTATTTCTTAAAATGTTTTTATGTAATTATGTTTTTGTAAAAAATAGTAATATTTGTTTAAAAAAGTAGACTTTTACAGCGAAATCAAATTATTCACTGATAAAACTAGGGGTCTACTAAAATATTGAGTTTCTACTTGAAACGTTTTCCAAAATCATAATTCTTGTTAAAATCTTGTTATTCTCAAAACAGTTAAAAATTAACATAGTTAGGCATATGCTTACCATACTTATATTCTACAATTGAAGAGTTTGATTTATAAACATAAAGATACGCTTTACTAAAAACTGAGTAAATTACGTTACAAAGCATGGTTTTTGTAAATATTTCTTAAAGCTGTTGGATTGTGCTCTAAATATTGTTTTTTTTGTGGTTAAATATTTAATAAAAGGCATCAATTTGAAAAAAATTCTATTTCGTATCTTGTTATGATCACGCTAAATACTTATTTACCAATTAATGTATTTGTCGTTTATAAGATATGATTTTATTGCGTAAATTAAAGCTGATGTTAAAACATATTTAGAAACAAATTAATGTTATTCTTAATACATATACAAAAATTCTTGAAAAATAAATTGATAATAAATAATTATATTTAAATAACCAATTACCGGAATATTATAATATACAGATACATGAGTTGGCTGAGTAAGTCGCAATTTTATAGTTGCTATTATTTGTAAGTAATAGATCTTTCAAGAACAGTTACATACATTCAAAACGAGACCAACATAGGTTGTACCTTGGGTACCACACGTGATTAACTTGGGTAGTATCTGTGATTATTTTGTGTAGAACCCATGGTCAACTTGGGTAGTCACCCGTAATTACCTCGATTATAAAACGTGGTTGACATGGCTAGCCACTCGTGACTACCTTGGTTAGGACGCGTGGTCAATATGTGGGATTGTCTTTGGTAGTACCCATGGTCAACTTAGATAGTAATTGTGATTTTTTTGGGTAGGATAGGATCTGTGGTGGACAGGACTTGGAAGTCACCTGTGATTACCCTGAGTAGACCCTGTGGTCAACTTAGGACATGTAATTATCTTAACAGTGGTCAATATGGGTAGTACCTGTGATTACATTAGGTAGGACCGGTGGTGAACTTTGGTAGTGCCTTTGATTATCTTGGGTAGGGCCTGTGGTCAACGTGAGTAGCTATACCTGATTATAAAATTACAAATAAATTACCTAGCATTTTTTCTACCACAACATTAAAGAACTATAATAAATTAATAGTTACGAGTTAACATTACTGAATTTACATTTTAAAAATAAAATAAATGTCAATAGAGACAGTGACTTAGAATTACTTATTGCTTTGATCAAGCCGGAATTATTGAATTAATATTTATTGTATGCATTCGTTAATGTAGTTTATATGATTTATTTCATAGGCAAGTTGTATATAGATGATTATTACAGTATTTGTCATGCCATAATAAATATTGTGCACTGTCATTACGGATAAACGTTTGGTGCTTTACTTTGTGGTTAGATTATATCAGGAACCACATGGGAACGCACATTTTTAATTTAAACGAAATAAGCCATACAAAGTAAGTAGACTAACTCTAAGTGAGTAAATCAGTATGTAAAATGATACTGATATCAGTCGTCGTAGGCATCTATTGATGTTAAGTAAAAGGAATAAAGATTTTTTATGAATGAAGTAGTAAAATCCATCCGCGACTAAGAAGTTCGGGTTTTCGCCACTTGGATCTCACGAATCACTGCATTTTTTAGCAATAAATTACCATGCAGGCTTTTGTGCAGTCCTATATTGCGGCTAAAGCTTTACAGATATCGATCTGAAACCAAAACTAAATTGAAACTAGATAAATTTCTTACTAAAATCGCTTTTTAAAATTTCGATAACAGCTCCAGTTTTATTTTGGCACTAGTTTGAATATTGGGTAACTTCAATAACCTATAACATCGAAATGAAGGAGAATTTGAAAATTTTAAAAAGCGATTTGAGTCAAAAATGTCTTTATCTTTAAATAGATACGTCATTTATAATTTTACGACAGTAAATAAAGGCAGTATATTGGACCGCACAAAGCAGTTTTTATGCTTCTCAGCGCAGGGGTTTAGAGCCCTCTTAAGTAATGACTAGCTAGAAGCCTTTTGTTGTCATAGCGTTCAATTAACAAATTCCATACAATTTTATAGTTTTCTCCTACAAAGGGGAGAGTTTTAGCTAAAGTTTGAGGCTCTAACTTCAAGCATGAGGTCAAGTAATGAAATTTTTCTATTTCAGACAAATTTTTGTTGTCATATACTAAAGACGAAAATAAATCCCTGAAATGTGGCCAATTTTTTAAGTTACCATCAAAGCTAGGTAATTCAATGTTAGGAAGTTTTACCTGAGGCTGGTTTTGTCCTAAAGATTGATTATAATATGTCAGGGGTGTCAATGTTAGCATTTTGAGGTTGGTAGATAGGATTTGAAAGTAAATTTCTTCAACGTGTTCCATTTGTTTCCTTTCTTCTTCTAAATCTGATGTTTGTCCCATAATAATTAATACTTTGATGACTTCTTCATGTGCACTTCCGAATTCTGCAAAGTCCTTTTCTAAATTATCAAATCGAACTTTAAATTGAAAGTATTACTGAGAATCTGATGTAATTCCTTCACTTACTGTCCGCGCAGAAATTATGGATACTCGAGTTCACGATACCATATCTCCGAAACAGTCCGTTCGATTTTAACGAAAGACCTATCAAATAAAAGGAAATATTGTCAATTTTTATACTACGAAGTTTCAAATTTTTACGTAGCTTTTTATAATTTATAAGACGGAAAAAGTGGAAAATATCGGCATTTTTCACAATCTTTTTGGAAATCTCAACTTAATGCAATTATTACAAAATATCTATTAAACTTATCAGCTTCAAATTTTAATAGCTTATATGAAGGTTACTTACAAACACTTTTGTAGAGTTTCATAATTTTAACGTTATTATTTTTTATGTTCTTGTAAATTTTGTAAACCTTTGTTAACTTTGTTATCTTGGGTTTAAAATTCCCGCTCAAAACAGTGTTTTGACTATCGATTGTATGAACGAAAAATATAGTGTCTACAGAATATGATGTAATAGTGATTTGTGATGAATTTATATTTGTTAAACGTTTTTATTCCCGCACGAGGGGCTGGTACGCGGGGAAACGCTCTGGGGTGGCTCGGGTTCTCCCACAAAACGAGTGCAATGTTGCCGGAATGCTATAGAACGGGTTGGTGACTCAGACCAACCTTCCCTTAAACTAGCAAACTTCACCCTGTCGTTAACCCCTGTGAGTCACAGGAATCAGTCAAATATTTAAACAAGATGATTCACACAGTGAAACAAGCTATCTTGCTCACTCAACACTTAACACTCTTCATTGCCTTCCACCTTGGTCTTGTGTATTGTTGTGTGCAAACCGTGCTCCGAGACGCCTCCACGATGCCTCCAAGACGAGCCTTTACCAAGTTGGAACTTGCGATGATTGTAAGTGCGATTTGTTTTTTTAAAGCAGAGGGCAAACGAACAGGCGATAAGCGGTATCCCGTGTATCAATGTGTTTCTGACTGTTTGGGTGTTAGTTTAATATCTGTAAAGAGGGCAGCAAAGAAATACAAAGAAAATGAAGACGATGAATCTGGAGAACCAGCTAAGAAGAAAAACTCATCTGCAGGACGGCCAAAAATTCAAATTGACCAATTTACATTAGGAGTTATCCGGCGTACGATTCATAATTTTTTTATAGATAAAACTTTTCCAACAATTGAAAAATTAAAATCAAAACTCGAGGAGGTTATGCCTAAATTTCCTAAGATGTCACTAACAAAACTTCGGCTTCGGCATATTGTTCATAGTATTGGATTTAGATATAAAAAACTTAACAAGAAACCTGTACTAATGGAATCAGTAAAAATCGCTGCATCCAGACATGCATACCTACGAAGGATCCGACGGCTCCGGAATGACGGGTATAAAATATTTTATACTGACGAGACGTGGTGCGGTCAAAACCACACAATGAAGTACACCTGGCAAGAAAACATAGTCGAAGCCCTGAACCAGTATAACAATTATGACCAGTATCGCAATCACCTTCAAGAAGTTTTCGGATGGCGAGGTGGTTTTAAAACACATCAGGTGCTGGCCAACGTGTAATTATTTTGCACATTGGCAGTGAGAGTGGATTTTTAGAAGGAGCCCAACTCTGCTTCGTGGGAAAGAAGGGGACTGGCGACTACCATAAGGAGATGAACACTAAACACTTTGAAGAATGGTTTAGAAACGTTTTAACCATTCTACCTCCAAAATCAGCTGTAGTTATCGACCAAGCGCCATACCACACCATGGTGGACCCAGAAACCAAAAACCCTAATATGTCATGGCTGAAAAAAGATATTATTTCTTGGATAGTAAAGAGAAACATTCCTCTACCACCTGATGCAACTGAATTCGAAAAACTCACAAAATCAGTCTTAATAGACCACGCCCGACCATACTTCAGGACCCCAGGAAAAATACTAGAACAACTATTAAAAAAAAAAAACCGATAGGATGTAGAGTTAATTTGGTTGCCTGTCGCACATTGTGAACTCAATGAAATAGAACTGATTTGGGCTTATAAAAAATAAAATTGCAAAAATAAACAGATCCAATGCCGAAGAGAAAGGAAACAGTGTAAATGTCACTCGGGATTTGTGTGAAGAATCATTAAAGTCTGTGACACCTGAACTGTGGGCAAAATGTGTGAAACACGCTATTAAAGTAGAAGACCACTACTGGGAAAAAGACCATCTTTGTGACGAAATTCCACTTGTTCAACCCATCATTGTCGACCTACAATGCTCAGACTCTGAAAGCGAAAGTGAAGATGATAACGTTGAACTTGACGATGACTTCTCCAATTATGACGAATGAGTTAAATTGCTAAGAGAAAACATAAAATATTTAAAACCACAAAAAAATATAAAACTACAAAAGTATAAAAAAAATATAAAAACATTTTTAAAGCTGCCGTTGGAGGTCCAACATGAGAAAAGCTGATGGGAAATGTACGTATATGAGTGTTTTTGTGCACCGAACGGCAACATCGCACTCGTTTTGTGGGAGAACCCGAGCCATCCCCGGCGCGTTTCCCTGTGTACCAGCCCCTCGCGCAGGAATAAAAACGTTTAACAAATATAAATTCATCACAAATCACTATTACATCATATTCTGTAGACACTATATTTTTCGTTCATACAATCAATTGATAGTCAAAACACTGTTTTGAGCGGGAATTTTAAACCCAAGATAACAAAGTTAACAAAGGTTTACAAAATTTACAAGAACATAAAAAATAATAATGTTAAAATTATGAAACTCTACAAAAGTGTTTGTAAGTAACCTTCATATAAGCTATTAAAATTTGAAGCTGATACGTTTAATAGATATTTTGTAATAATTGCATTAAGTTGAGATTTCCAAAAAGATTGTGAAAAATGCCGATATTTTCCACTTTTTCCGTCTTATAAATTATAAAAAGCTACGTAAAAATTTGAAACTTCGTAGTATAAAAATTGACAATATTTCCTTTTATTTGATAGGTCTTTCGTTAAAATCGAACGGACCGTTTCGGAGATATGGTATCGTGAACTCGAGTATCCATCATTTCTGCGCGCACAGTAGTTTGAGTAAGCATTCTATTTTTTTCATAACTGACTTTTGTTTGTACTCTAATGCAGTAAGTTCTTTCTTCAACTATTCAGACATTTTTATTGTTGTTATTTTATCAATGAACTGTAAATTATCTTACTTGCAGTAATCCGAATATTGAAGGACCATAATTAAGCATTGTGTAAGCGTTGCGGTGCGTTGAAATTAAAATAAAAATGAAATACAGTTTGAGAAGAAGTGGATTGTGTGTATTATACATAGGTAAGAAAATTACTATATTTGGTTAGTTTACATTTTAACAGATTCAGAAAAACATGTGTTACTTAAAACATAAATTAAAATCATAACTCACATGTTGAAATAGTAAACATTAAACAGATAGTGTGTTCAGTTACCTGGCATGTAATTACATATTTAGTTTGTAGTTTTGGCTAGTTATTATTACGTTTATTGGAATTTACCTATTCACAGTTTTTATTTTATTTTCATACTGTCTAGTGTGGCCATCACTGCTTACACAATGGCGGATAACTGTAAAAGGTGCAAACAAGTGCTTAATCAACCCAAAGAAGCCCTTTAATGTTGTGATTGTTTGATCTTGTTTCACTCGCAGTGCACAGGTTTTTCGGCTGAAAGAAAGTTAACACCAGGAAAATGTGGGAGTGCGAGTACTGTATAGTGGAGTCATCATCCGCTAATAACAGGACAGGCGATGTCACAAATAGCGTCGTTCTTAAGGCAATCACAGCCCTGAGGAAGGACATCAATGACAGATTTTACAACAATAACGAAAACATCAGGAGTTTGTGGCTGCAGGTTGCTGATGCTGTGAGAGACATTGGCATGCTGAAGTCACAATGTAATGCACTAAAAACAGCCTCAAAGAGTACCACAGCCCAAGTAGCCCACGTGCAAGGAGAAAACAAGCAACTATGTATCAATATCAGAAAGCTTCAAAGACATGTGGCAGATCTCAAGCAACAATCCAGAAAAACAATATAGTTATCAATAGAATGCCTGTCACTAAACGGGAAAATTTGATGAAGATCCTCGACTTCATTGCAAGTGTTTTGTATGTTCGTTGAAGTGAGAGCGACATCTAGGTTACTCATAGGTTGCCAGCCTTAAATACAGATTACAAGCAGCCACCCTCAGTTAATGCTTGCTTAATGTCTTGGAGTCCTGGAACAGGACTGGCTTAATGCGAGGAGACACAAGAAGACCCTATCAGCAAGAGAAATCCTCTCCTTTCCGGTCACACCTGTCTACCTGAATGACCATTTGGAACAGAAGACAAAGGACATCTTCAACCCTATATAAGCCCAGGCAAAAACTCTATTTGGCCAAGGGTTTTTTGGCCTGTTTTGCAGGCTCACACTTAAACACACCTAACATATTGTAATTTTAATCAGCATTATCCTACTAATTTATTAACTATTGAATTTCTGGTTTTGAACATTAGGAAGCTTTTTGTAAAAAGTACTCTTGTGTACGTTAGTAATAATAATGATATTTTTGTGAGTTTAGAATATAATTATGCAAAAAGAAATAGAATTGGCCTGGCTGTGAAATTCCACAACTGAGCAATAAACTAGATCACTCCAATTCTTTTTACCTTGCTCATTGTCTATATAAAAATTTACCACAAGTTGACTTCGAGGGTGTATAAGTGTACGATCAATGAGTGGCTACTTAAACTCAGCCTGGATGACTGAGTTGAAGTAATAATAAATTGAATTTTTTTCATTTATTATTATTTATGGTTTTTTTTTTACTTTGCATATTTTAGCTTTTATTTAGCCTGAATATTTGGGTGATGGAACATAGACAATTGGTCTACAGTTTGACCTCGTTTGATTATTGTAAACGTTACGTTATAATTAAACAATCCAAACTAATTAACAGATTTTTTAATGTAAATATTCAGAATACCCTAGTTTGTAATTAATATTACACAAGCCTAGGAGGAATTCTCTGTTGTTGCACACAGACCAATAGTCTATGCAACAGATATTCTTTTTGTAATTGTGTATTGCTAACTGTGAATATAGATATTTTGATTTGAATATCAATATGTATAATTAAAGTCCTGGGATTGTCTACAGTCTGCAGTCATGGCTACAGACAGGTATCTGTTGCTATGACTGAAGCTGAGTTTAGTTTATTGCTGCTGTCTATCAGACCCTGTCTTTTTGACATGATCTGCATTACAAAATCATAAATAGCATTATTGACTATTTTTCCCTGATTGAGCTTCCAACATTAGACTACTGTCTGGAATGAGGTCTCAGAACATATTTCAGGTTAGACCAACAACTACTTCACAGTCCTATTCCAAGGCTCTTGTGTGTGCTGGTAACAAGTTAGTGGGCTTGTTGACTTTTTCTCAGACTCCTTCCTCCTTCCAAGGGTTTCTTCAGAAGATCCATCTCCAGATGTGCTAAAGACAGTGATTTTTAAATTGAATTTTCCTCTGGGTGGCGCCTCTAAAGAGCCATATATCTGTGCTCTGTGAGGTCATGGTTGACTTGCGTCTCTTATTATACTCTGGTTAAAACGTATGATATTAATTGTTTTGTTCTAGGCAATTTTTGTATTGTTTTGTTATTTATATTTGTAATTGTAATTTTTGGTCAATGACTATGAGATAAAACAAATACTCAATCATATGATAGTTAGAGAACCATTGGGTTTGAGACTGAGGCACTGGAAAAGCTTGATCACAATTATTGCCACTTGTATGGTTTATTGGCTTGTGTTGGTTTTATTACACATAATTTTAAAGAAATAAAACTATGAATAAAAGTATAATTTCTTTCCAAATAAATTTGTAAGGATCCAAATAGTAATAATGTTAAAAATGTATGAAAAATAGTTAGATTATATCCTAGCCTTATAGAATTTAACCTTTATAAGTACAAATGAAGTAGTACTCACTTCCTAAGGGCCAAGTTAAGAGATCGATGGCCTTTCCCAACAGGAGTCATGAGTGGACCTTTCAGACCAATTTTGTTTCTGTTCATAGAATCTATTGCGTCTTGTGGGATGCCGAACCTGCCGTCCGGACCCCTCACTGGAGTCACATCTACGGACTCCCACTCTATAGGCACCTGATGAACAGATCAATGTTACATCAACACTAGTTGGTGTAAAATTTTTACCTACTCCCATTTTCATAGTAAAATAGGTTTTTTGCCCACAATATAAAAATAATCAGAGATATGCCAACACTTTAAATACAAAAATTATTCGATTTTTAAAAATCTTCAATTTGATGTGCTGCATGGTATAGAAATCCTATTTAAAATTTTTTACTTAGAACTATTTTTGTTTTTCAAAATGTTATCTATTTTTTAAACTTGAAGATGGGGAGATAAGGTGCTTAATCTTACTTTTATTTCATAGGACATGTCATTGGTAGTATAGGATACAAATTGTACATCCTTGTGATGTATCAGAAGGTTTACACCAACTTTAAAAATCAAAATTGTTTACATTTTGGGCCACCCTACCTCTAAGAGTAAGAATAATTTTAAAGGGTTTATAAGAAAATGATATGGTTTTAAAGACCTTCAAAATAAAGTGTAACACGACCTTTATTACTCTTTGAAATTTTCGAGATTCAAACCTGTGACCCTAATTTTCAGGCAAACCTTGCAATTTTAAATAAGACAAAAACAATTTTGGGGCATTTGCTTTATGGCACTTTTTACTGCCGATGCAGAAATGATGTGTTCCTGAGTTTGAAGGTTCCTGACTAAAAAACTAAGAGGCCTACGAAAAATCCAATCAGACCATTGCTTTTCTCATTTAATTGTATGTTACGACATATGCATTATTACATTTCATTATAAATTTAAATATCTTTCATCCTATTTAGAATAAAAGAAGTACTGGAATTTTAGCTAGTTTAGACTGTGCATCAACTTTACACTTTTATAACTAAAAACCGGTATATTAATCACATTATATTTTAATACCTTGTCAATAGTAATGTTTTCATTAAGATGTATTAATTTCAGGATTTTAACTTTTCAAGAAAAAAAGTTCTTATATATTTCCTGAAACAACGTTTTCTATTGCTTTAAATTGATCTTAAAGAGATTTTAAATTGGTTTTAATCAATAAAAAATAACTGCACTTAAAATTATTTACACATACAAAAGTATGTATAGTAACTATACATTTCATGAGGATTACAACGTGATAAAGTAATCAATTTTACGGCCTTTAAAAGCCACGAAAACATTGTTTTTAGGACTTTGATAAGAACTTATTTTCAAGAATAGTTCAAATCCTTAAATTTATAAAACTTATAGAACAAATTCCTGTCAACCAGATAATAAAATATAAATCCGATTCATTAACGGGTTTTTGAGTTATAAAGGTGTGAAGTTGATGCAGAGTGAAAACGAATTAAAATTCGGGTACTTATTTTATTCCACAAGTTTCAAGGAGTTGATCAGAACTCTTTTTCTTGAAAAGTTAATATTCTAAAATTTATAATACTTATAGAAAACATTCCTATCAACCAGGTATTAAACTATAAATGTGATACATTAACAGGTTTTTGGGTAATAATGATGTAAATTGTATGAACAGTGAAAACTAATCAAAATTCCAGTACTTTTTTGTTCCAAATAGGATAAAAATTAAAAAAACCTTCAATAAAATTTAAAAATGAAACATTAAGGAAAACAGTGGTGTGATTTTTTTTAACAATTCTTAGTTTCTTAGAAAATTAACTTCAAACTCGGGTACACATAATTTCTGTGCCAGTAGTAGTTAGATTTTGTATTACAAATGTTTTATTTTTGATGACTTTTTATTTGGATTTGTTCCTAGGTTTCTAGGCTGTGAAAACTGTACCGGGTCTTTGACCGGTACATTACGTTTTTTTTTTCGTCGTTGTCTGCCAGGCTGCCTGAGATTCGCTTTTGCCCTGCGTTTCGCGTAGTTGGTGGCCGTTGGTTTCAATCCGTTTCGTTCCTGGTTCCAGCCTCGGTCAGGTGGTCCTGTCTGTTCAGTCTCTGCTGCCGATCAACTTGACGATGAGTGGCTAGACAAACTAAAACGTAAGTGTTAATTTTGTAAGTTTTAATATCTAATCACCCTTTTGGTGAGAATATTGTGTTTAAATAATATTCAACGGGCTTACTGGTGTTTTCAGGGTTTTGTCTAATTTATATTCTTTGTCTAGATGTTTAACCTAGGTTCGAGCCATGTGCTCATTGTTACCTTTTGACTTTAATTGCTGTATTATATCTGGGTTTATATTTAATAGTAGTTCTGTATAATGTTTATTGAACCTTTTTTTAGTTGGAGTTACCGTTTTACCATAGTTTTGTTCTTTGCCAATAGCCTAGCCTATCTGTACCGTTTGATTTTCAGGTTGTAACATATTTCTCCTGTTTCCATAGCCTAGTTTTCAGTTTGTCATTTTTAGTTCATATACACAATTTAGTCGTTGGTAATTTGTTAACTTGTAATTTGTTTTAAATCTGAGTTTCCTACATAATTAGTCATAGCCTAAAAATTTATCTTTTATTTGCTAGGGTGCTCCAATCATGTACAATGTTGTCTGTTCCTGTTTTGTTTTGCCATGTCATGTATTAGGGGTTATGTATAGTATTTTTGGTGGTGATGGCTGGACTGTTTTTAATTGCTGTGTTTGGACTTTCAGTCCAGGGTCCTTGAGTAGGACGTTTCTACCCTCAGCCTGCCGTCGGGGAATTGCCGACCATCCTGCACTGCTAGCCTGGCCTGAGGACCATGTTGGAGCCTGGAGCCGCCCATTACCCGCTCTACATCTGTGTGGTATAAGTCTGCTGTCCTCAGGTCAGTGTATTCCATGTTTTTGTTTCCCGGCGGCTGAGCTGGGGGCTGTTGAAATTTTTACATAAAAAAAAATAAACCAAGAAAAACAGTGAAATACAGGAAATATAAAAGAAGAAAAAAAAGTTTGTGGAACTGTTTAATTTGTGCCTAGGCCTCAAACGGATGGGACAAAGTGGGCAACACAGCCATGGGGACCTATATATGTATTTTTTTTTATTTAAAGGGAAAAAAAAAGACAAACAAAAGGAACTTTTTGGGATGTTAATATTTATTTATATTTCTTGTTATTTAGTTTAATTAGTTTATTTTGTGGTTAGATATTTTAGAGTTTATATTTGTTAGGTCCCTATTGTTAAATTGTGTTGTTATTTATTTATATGTTTAGGCCTAGTGATTGTTATTTATATTTTTTGTTAAGTGTATTAGGGGTGTTCGGAAGTGAATTTTTACTCGAACGGTACCGTGTTATATTTTCTTTTAAATTATTTAATTTTTAAACTTTCACCAAAAGGGGATTATTGTGCTTTGATTTAATTTTTAATTCGGAGCTGCCCAGGGATTCCGGCTTACTCCCTGGCCCGGTGGAATCATGGGATGTGGGCTGAATTGCCGGTTTAAGTGTTGTGATCCAAAAGTTTTCTAAATTTTCACTTTTAGTTGGGGCTTAATATTTTTCTTACGTTTTGGGGTGTCTCAGGCTAAACGGCAGATAGGCCATACACCCTGTAGTTGATTAATTGTTAAATTTTGGTATTTGTAGAGTTTGTGGTATTTATAGCGTTTGTTATTATTGTGTAGTATCTTGGTAATTTTAGTGTTTGTTATTATTTATTTAAGTGAGAATTTATTTTGTGGCCTTCTGCCTTTTTTGTGGTGGCCTTCTGCCTGCCAGTTTGTTTTCTTAATAATAAATTAGTTTTGCTCAGCTGCCGAGTATTATTTTGACCCTCCAACTGCCACCCGTGATCCCATCGCTCGACTTGTTTTGAGCCATCCCCCGGTTGGCAGGCTTACCAGCTTTGGTGGGGGGGATGGGTCTCAAAACAAATCAGAGTAGTCCAACCTTTGAAAACCTTTCTGTGAAGAATAACAAATTTTGTTCAGACATATAGCATTTTTTAAAGATAAGGTATTATTTTTCTTAAGAATTCCTTATTGTGTTTAAATATTATTTTCTGTTTTAAGGGATTATACGATACATCCATGCTTTTGTAATATTTACATTTTTCTATGGATTTTTATTGAAATGCTTGCCAAAAATCCCTCATCACTTTTAGGTTTTACATTGTACACTTAAAGAGTTAAAATCATTAATTAACATTTAGCTGGACAAGCAAGGCTAAATATTATTTATTCTTGCTTTGTAAAACAATGTTAATATTTTTTATGTCCTTAATAAAAACTATTAAAGGAAGCTGGTTAAAATACTCAGGTCTTATAAAATATTGAAAGGAATGCCTAAACATTGATTTTAAGTCTTGCTAAGTTATACATTTTTTGTAGGACTTCTTGTACTGAAAATATAATAATTGGCAAGTGTATTTAGAACCAATATTAATACTTTGAAAATGAAGAACAGGTGTTGAATTGGCAAAATCCTTATCTGTTGATAAAAATAAAAAGGACAAAAGGACTGTTTTTTTTTTTTTTTAGAACTATGTGCAAAACGAAATTTAGAGTTGTTCCATATCCCAGCATACTATAGTATGAAATAATACGTGCAAATTATAGTTTTCTCAAAAGAGAGGAAGTACAATAATTTCTAAGAATTGTAATTTCTTTGTTGTTTTTATTGTAACTACATAATATATGGCTGAAAAATAATTTTTTCGTAAAATATTAATATTTTATGTTTTTACTTTTTCTAAGATAGACATGAACATGTCTGAATATTGCAGGTTGAGGAGTAAAATATCAAAGGAGAAATTTAAAAACCAGCGTAGTCATAATTGATCAATTAAGTAGCACTGATATCGACTTGCATTTCAATTGCCAAACACCATTTCCTTGGAATTTAAAGTTCAGGATTAATTGAATCTTGAAAAACTATATTCAAATTCAGATATATTAGTTGTATCTGTATTTGAATAAAAAAGATCTATATACTGTGCCATAGCACAGAGCCAGGTTGTCTCTGGTACAAAATTACTATTTGTTGGTTTTCGTTTGTATCTTTGTGTTCATTTCGTTGTTCCATGTTTCCTATTCGTCTGGCTTGTCGCCACTCACCAGTTCTTGTAGCAGATGATCTTATTCTACATGTCTGGCTAAAGTTCTTTTGGCTCCAGGGTCCGCGAGGGGAGATGGATCGTCACCTGCATTGCCTTCGTACTTGATGTTACCTAGGACGCAGCTGAGGACCTTCGGGCTGGGCAGACCTCTAGGTCTTCTTTCCGACCCAGAGGGATCTGCCACCTTCATTCCCTCTTCCTTGTTGTGATGAAGATGGAATGAAAGACGCCCGCATGCCGGTGAAATCTTTCCTTTTTCTGCTACCTCCCGGGCAGCAAGTTATTATATTTAAAATACCAAGGGACGTAGTTTTTATTGTTTTATAATACCAGAATAAATACTCAAGATAAAAATTTTAACAATTTTGTTTGACTTGTGATATTTTGTACTTTAATAGTACTGCAGTGGGGTTCTTTTGTTATGATTGGGTGGGACAGTTGTTACGAGTGAACTTTGTGTTTGACACGTCTGCGACAACTGCTATTTTGCCCATCTTTTTACTTCACATGTGCACTTTACAAGTGTTATGTCAAAAAACCAATTTTCATATTTTTGCTGAAAAGTGTGTATTTTAATGAGTTACATAACATACAATAGTTCATAAACTAAAATACACATTTTTGGTGTTTATTATGGGCCCCTAGTGGCTCACGTCGGCCTATTGTAATAATATATTTCGTCTGGCCGTCGGGTGCCATTAGAGGCCCATGCATCTTTGTGCCCATATTAAAATGTTACAACTATCCTGAAAATGCACCGTTACATTGTTTCAATAAAAGTCATTAGGAAAAGAATGTCTCACCTTTTTATATGAATTGGCAATATTTTACAACTTTAATTAATAATAAACTAATATTTCTCTAAGTAAAACGGTTTTTATTTTTCACCTCAATGTGCATTCTAGACGGCCGCTTGGTGTTAACTAAGCAGCCGTCAGGGCTACAAACACCCATTCAAATGAAATTCATGCGTGGGTCTCTGGGCCATATGTATACCATGTCGACCCTGTTGAATAACTGCATAGGGCAGTAGAGGCCCATGTTGGCGCGAACGTGTTACGGGTAGGTTTTTTCTGGGCTTTCTAGGAGAGAAGTTAGATTTTTTTATATTTTTTAATTTAATTTTTATTGATCTCTTTTACGTTAACAAAAAGTAAGGGAGCTTATCTTTAAATTTTAATTCCCATTAGGAGCCTTCCAGTTTCACGCCTGCTGGATTTGATGCAATTATTAGGCCTAATTTAATTTTTTGTTTTTTTTTTTTTTTTTACTTTTCAAAATTGGCTTAACTTTGTAATTACTTTTTATGTTCTCGAGGCCCCTGTCATTAAACCTGTCTGTTATTTTGTGCTGATGTATTTATTAATTATTTTGTTACGTTTATTTATTTGTAGTTATTTAAAAATATTATTTTCTTTATTCTTGTTTATTATTTGTGGAATTTATTCATTTGTATATATTATTGTTTTCAGGTGTTTATTATGTTTAATTTGTCGGCACTGGTAGAGCTGTAACCCAGCTACTTGGGGACAAAGTGTTTGGGAGATTGTAGGCCATAGGTTCCATCATAGGTCCTCTTAACACCGACACAGTATCCGCTCAATGGTTGCCATCGACATGGACACTACTAGAGAAGTCTGGGGTGCCCATGATGGATGGTAGTCAAGGTTCGGATGTTGTGTAGGGAAGGAACTGAGTGTCAGAATTGTCAGTTAGCTGAAAATCAGACCAACACTACGTGGTTCGGATTCCACATAAAGCTCTAGGTCCCATAGTTGCCCTGTATATTGGTCTATTAATAAATAGTCCTTTCTTAGCTAAGTCGAACTCAGATAGAAACAATGACTACACTCGTTGATCTACACTCATTCGAAATCAATATTCGCCCATATCTTGACGATCGGAGTCTTAAGAACAAATAAAAAATAAATAAATGTTTCTAATTGTTCATGCATCTGTTAGTTGTTATTAGTTACGTAATTTATTTATTGTTATTTATTTTTATAATTTGTGTATTCATTGAAAATTTAATTTAAAAAAAATTATTTGATAGACTTATACTATTTGTTAAACTAGCAACATCCTGATTTTTCAAATTGGTCACTGCTTTATTAAAAAAAAAGAAAAAGTTTTACTTTAATTAAACTACATTTTTACGTAACTTGTATGTTTTTGTTCTGTATCCTCCTGAGTTTGGTGCCTTTGCACCTACCTACGTTGAGCCCAGTAATGTTTTACGAGGATGGATCGTAATACAATGTATTAATCAGAAATAAGTCTTAATGTTTCCTATAAAGGTAAGTTGTAACAAATCATTTATAAAAATGAGGAAAAGAGAAGCAGAGATAATAGAACCTTGAACAATACTTCTTCCAACAATACACGGATCATTAATAGTGCTTCCAAATTTTACTTTTAGCTTTCTACCTTTTATTAAGGTCTTAAACCAATTCCGAGCCGTACCCCTATTACTAGTAAGTTATAATTTATTCAAGAGAGTTATAGGGTCAACCATATCAAATATTTTTTTAGAAAAGTGTCCAATTGTCTTAGGTTGGAATTAACAGTTTTTAAAAGTGTTCTATAACTGTAATAATTGCACTCTCAGTTGTTCTACTTTAATACAACGTGATTTTACTAAAATATTATTTTTAACACGTTGAGTGCTGACGACCCGGTTCCGGGTCCCGCGTGGCCGAGCGCCGAGTGCGCGTGCCCCGGATCCGTGTCGCGCTGCAATGTTCTCTTATACTAGGCAGTGTGAGCTCAGCTCTTGTGGAGGGAGGACTGTATGTCGCCCGCTCCTTCAGTGCAACACGTGCTATATTTTTGTGTTCGTCGTTTCCGCCTAGCAATTTTTTGAGTTTTCTTATACACGTTATTGTTTTTATAGTATTTAGTGAGTAGTTGCTTATATTATATTTGTATATAGTTTATTTTTATTAGTGTTTTATATAGCTTATTATCATTTAGTGAAGTAATAGTGTTAATTTAAATAAAAATGGCTGATTGTAATGAAAGTGATGATGACCTTGGAAGTGACCGGAAACAGGAACAAATATTATTGGATGGCGTTGTAAATATTGTAAATATATAACAATTAGTTTTTAGTGAAATATAGTAAAATAGTGATCTTCTCCAACAGCTTAGAAAAAAATGAAAGTAGGCTTACAGGTCACTAACTATCTAATTTACATATATATGTAATAATAACTTACTTAATGCAATAGTTAGAATTAAATTAACTTAATTTTTATCATATCATATTTGTTTGAATACGAATATTGTATTTAAAAATATATAAAATATAATACACAGTAAGAAAAGAATGACCCAATTTCAAATATCTATATTTATTAGAAACAAGGACTTTACCTTAACATATTGGACATTAAAATACTCACAATAGAATGAAGTTTAAGAAAATGGATCATACATGTTCAATATGTCCTCCATTTGCAACAAGTATTTCATCTAGTTGATAGCTGAATTCGTCCCAATCTGTGTGTATGGTGTCTATCAGAAATTCAGCAATCGACTAGATGTCAACAGTGCTGCAAATGGAGGACATATTGAACATTTATGATACTCGGGTCATTCTTTTTGAAACCCCTGTATTATCAAAATGCACATGAATAGTTAAAATATAACGATTGTATATAGTTCTCATTTTATTTTCTTCGGAAACTTTATTAATTACAAACAACTTACATTGGCAGCAGCAAATATCTTTTGGACAGCAGCAGATATTTCAGGACCGATTCCATCTCCTGGAATAATAGTGGCTTTCCGTACCTCTCCACTAAAGTGTCGGGTCAGAGGAACTCGGCCACTCACCTTACACATCAAACATTTTGATTACAGGAGGAAATTATTTAATATTAAGTCAGCTAACCAATAATAAGAATAATAAAAGCTGGCATATTTATCAAATCAATTAAGATTTAACATAGTTGGAAAATAAGTGGGGTTTGAAAATAAAAATGTATTAACCCTATATATATGGTTCAATGCATGTTCTAACATGAATTATTGTAAAATTTATATCACATTTATGATCAAACATGTTAATCATGCTCACGCATTGAGACAGGTCTAGAGTTATAACAGCCATCCTTTTATATTTAACAACATAACACATAGTAAAAGATGGCATATACAAAGTGAATTATAAAGGCAATTATGCATGAGGGAATACAGATTGTTATTTTGATATTGGTAAGATTGCAACTTTAGTTAATAAGTTGGAACATGAAACTGTTTAGTTCCAATCCATATTCTGTCAAAAAAATTGTCTCTCTAGGGGGGTCCATAAACATTCCTGTATTTGAGGACTGATCTGAAACTGTTTAAATTATTAATATTTATGAGGTACAGTGAAAAAAGAGAAAATAAATAATACATTTTAAAATGTATTTTTTTAACAAAATAAAAGGCATTCCAGTAAGATTTAAATTGTGAATGCAAATTTTATCCACAATGAAATAACACATAAATCTTCAGTACATTACTTCTTCTCACTTATTACGTACAGTAGTTGATAATGCCCGCCTGCAGCATGATGGCAAACTCTTTGACCGTTTTTATCATGGCAATATTGAGGCTAACAGCTCAATGAGTTTCTTCTTGGAGATCTTGAGTAATCTGTGAATATTTCCTTTAGGTATATTCAAAGTCGCTTGTATATGCTAATATTCCAGATTATTCAAGACCTCAAAGAGAAAACTTGTTAGTCACATTCAGCCAGAATAATGTGTAAAAGTGACACATTGTCATGAGTCAATTTGCCACAATATACAGATGGATATACAGATACACAGGCTACAGATGGACGTTATCAGACAAGATACATCATAAGCTTGATGGTTGCTATCGGCGTGGACACTACTAGAGAAGTCTGGGGTGTCCATGTTGGGTGGTAATCATTGTGCGGATGTTGTGTGGGGGGAGATAACTGAGTATCAGGCTTGTCAATTAGCTGAAAATCATACCAGCACTACGTGGTTCGGATTCCACGTAAAGCTGTAGGTCCCTTAGTTGCCCTGGCTGTTGGGCTATTAATAAATTGCCCTTTCTGAGGAACAGTTAAACTCAGTTAGTAACCAGACTACACTCATCCACACTCATCCTACACTCATATAACCATTCATATTCGCCTTAAAATAGGCCTACCAACAAAGTTGGGTCGGCGTCTCATATGTAAGAATGTAAGTAAGCAGAAGGAATGTAGGCATAATTTAATATTTATGTTATTTTCATAGATTTTTGTAGAAATACATTTTGTGTTCACAGTTAAAATCTGGCGTTCTTACTGAAACAAACTTTTTAAAACCAAACACTAGAAGTAAAACGTGATACTGTGACAGTAGCAAGATGTACCATAAAAAAGGTACTGTCGGTGCATAAATTATGTGCATCCAAGTTTGAATATTGTTTTCTAAGGAACTAAGAGGGCTGTGTTTCATTGTATGTTATGAAGTATGCATTTTAAAATTTTATTACAAGCTTTAGAAATTTTTATCTTAGTTGGAACAACAACAAAATATAGGAATTTTAACTTGTATCCACTAAACATCAAATTTACTCCATTATTATTCAAAAGCCTGTACATATATCACAATTATATTTTAATACCTGGTTGATAGAAATGTTTTCTATAACTGTAATAAATTTTATAATTTAAACTTTTCAAGATAAAGAGTTCTAATTAATTCCCTGAAACATTGTTTTCTTGCCTTCTAGAGGAAGTAAAAGTAATTATTCCGTCTTGTTGTAATCCTTATGACATGTATAGTTACGATGCATTTTATTACTTTCATAAGTGTTAAGTATATGCAGTGGTTTTAAATGGATATAATACAATTTAAAATGCCATTAAATCAATGCATTTAATTAATTTAAATCAATTTAAAATCACTGCATTTACTTGCACATGTGAAAGTAATATATAGTAACTATACAGGGCATAAGGACTACAACAAGACCAAGTGATTAATTTTATGACCTTTACGCCAAGAAAACAATGTTTCAAGGAATTGACCAGAACTTCTTAATTTGAAAAGTTAAAATTATAAAATTTATGAAACTTATAGAAAACATTCTTATAAACCACGTATTTAAAATATTTAAATACGATACAATCACAGAGTAATAACAGTGTAAATATAATGTACGGTGAAAACTAGTTAAAATTCTGGTAGTTTTTTTATTCCAGCTTATACACATATTGTTAAACTTGTAATAACACTTAAAAATGCATATGTCATATTGTATAATTAACTAAGGAAAACATTGGTGTGATTAGAGTTTTTGTAAGCCTATTAGTTCCTTAGAAAACAACTTTAAAACTCGGGTGCACATAATTTCTGTGCCCACAGTAGAAGCATAATCTTAATGCATAATTGTTAGGGATGACTCAATTGTATCATGCTCTGTGAAAAACTAAATATAATTCATCGCATATGGATGAAGACAAAAATGTCAGGATTTAAACAATTGCTATTTAAAGTCTGATGCAATACTGTAGGACTTCAAATGTTTTAATGTCAGGTTCAGCAACTAGAAACTGACAGCTTAAACTGTTTCTGGGTAGGTGGCAGTAGTGGGGGAGTATGCCACAGAGCAACACACATTTTATAAAGTTTTTAACAGTCTGTATACATGAAGTTTGGTAATAATTGAGAGGTGGGAAGGAAGTGGTGTTTGAAATATCTGATGTTGACCATCTGATCGGGTTGTTAAGATCGAGTACCTTAGAAAAGGGTAACTTAGAAAAGGACCAGGATTTTGCGGAGGTTTTTGTTTTGTCTGAAAGTAATGGTTGGAAATTTCTTTTAGGAGATCTTTGATAGGAGGGGATGCTTTTAAGATGTTAACGCCATCTTTCAGAGTGGTTAAGTTTTGTTGGAAATGATGTCCACCTACAAAAAACTTTATTTTGACCCACCAAAAAATACACATTTACTAAAAACTCTCTTTCATCATCATGCCAAACACCAGAACGCAAAAACCTAATCAATCAAATATCACATAACTTTTTATTGGCCTACCTACACAATTACACTAGGGACGCTTTTATCCAAAATGTGTCTATACAAAGTTCTGATTTATCTGAAGTATATCATCAGAATTATTTTTCTTTTTGTAAACCAATTATTAATGGTATAGATCCACTTTCGAACAGAAAGCTCATAAACTAAAACTTTTAATGAATTGTTTCATACATTATTACGGAGTGAAAAACATGCTATCTGACTATAAAATATTAATCATGAGTGTACGAAGGACACTGCAAGAAAACTATTATGTTCAGATCTCTATCATTGTGCATGTATCACATTGCCAGTAGCCAGACTGTGTTGTCGCCATCGGTCAGCCGTAGTTCATAGAGATTCTCCCGCAAATGCCCTTGGCTTTGACTGGCAACGCAATCCCTCTTCGTTTTCTTAGTTTCGAGTTTTTAGAACTAAGTTTAATTATTTTATGTTTTGTAAAATTTAACTTTTGATCCAAGTAAAAAATTATAAAAAAATAGTAAAATGAAAAATAATTACATCAACTTTAGATTAGGCCTAGAATATGTTAATTATATATCTGTAAATTTAACAATAAGTCTACACACACTTTTACTTTCATGTTTATTTCAATTTACCTTAGTTATCTATATGAGTGTATTTCCATTTTTGTGATGAAAAGTTTAAATTCTATTACGACAGCATGTTTAGCTTTCGTAAGGAATGGATTGGAGTGGCGGTATATAAATAACGTATGCTAACCCTAGCTGCAGGCGTGTGCAGGTGTTATGATGTCAATTCTACGCCAAAAAGAGAAACAAGCTTTTAATGGCGAAAATGCAATCATCCAAAATTGGCCCTTCAAAACTTATTTTAGCATTATAAATACAGTAACTGAAAACAATCAAAATGGCTTTAACTTCTTCAAAATTAACAAAAGTATAACACAGAAAAAAGAAGTCAACACAACTTAAATTGGCAAGTGACTAACTTTATATTACCAAGTGTTTTTTTCTTTCTTTTTTTTTTTCTTACTTATCTACAAAATTAAACAATATTTTTATATTACTTGTGATAAAAATAAGTATGCTTCTGTTAGTTTTAAAAACACTTGAAGCACTGGGAATTTCCAACAAATTTACCAATATGAACAACAATCCAACATCAATCCAACTTTAAAAAAATAAACTAACTTTGATTTGATCACTGACTTTCCTTCATCACCCATTTATGTCTTGGTTGGCATAGAAACAAAGTAAAAGTATCATGTGATTCATTCTATTTTATTTTATATTCCAACGGCATGAACGTTACAAACTATAATTATAACTATATAATTACAAGTTAAGTGATTTTCTATTGTTGTGATGAAATTTTAAAGTTTAAATTGTGTTATAATTTTACTTTTTAAAATTATCCGTTTTTAAAGTGATATTAATACTTATATTTTGTTATTGATTTCATCCCCAGTAATTGTTAAATTAATAATTAATTATTCATTAAAATATCTCTTACCCAAACGTAATCAAAACACAACTAGCATATAATTTGACATCTACAATTTCAATAACATAATATATCAAGGAATTATTATTTTTCTCTACTTCAATTATGTCTGACACAACCTGTCCTTCATGCTTCAAGAAAGTTTTTGATACCGAACAATAGTTTGCTTCTCCATTTCATCTGCCACCTTGGTTGTGAATTAGCTTGCTAGTGTTATATATCTTACCTAACTTAATCTACAATAGCCATGAGTTCAACTGCTGCTGGCAAAGTTTAAATGAAAAAGGTTATGGATTCTGAAGAGGGTGTGGAATGTGATGTAATGTGTAAACATTGGTTTCACAGAACCTGAGTGGGCATGTCAAAGTCTGATTATAATCAACTTATGAATGATACAAGAAAGGTATGGACTTGCAACAGGGTAGACTGTACGGGTGACAATATTCAGTATCTTGTGCAGAAGTTCGACATCCTCTTCCAGGGCATCTCTAAACTCAACAATAAAATAGATAAGTTAAGTAACATCCCTGAAGATATGAAATATATTAAGGCCGACCTGCAGGACTTGAAAGGCAAGATCGAAGGGCTTCAACCTAGAGTAGAGAGTGTGTAGGATAGTCACCAGACGAGGTAAATGTGAATGTATGAAACGAGCAGGCTATTGAGAGACTTGAATCGCTTGAAAAATCAGATTTCCACTGGTGATAATGCATCAATCGACATTTTTATGGGGGGAAGCAACGGAACGCTTAAGGAGAGCTTGTAATGTTATGGGATTTGGCTTACCTGAAAGTAAATTGGCGAATACCAAGGAACGAAGGGATCATGACTTGGGGTTAATAACAGAATACCTCAATACATTTTATCCTCACTTATCTACAGATTCCATTCACATATTTAGACTTTGGAGAGAATCTATATCAGGATTCAGGCTACTCAAAATTATTTTTGCCAGTAAATCGGATGCAGTGGGATTTCTAAAAAATTACTGAAAGGAAGTTTTAAAGGATCATCCAGACCTTGCTGGTGTGTCTATCACACATGATCAAACACCATTACAGAGGAAATATCTGAAAAACTTAAGGGAAAAATTAAAAGAGAGGTCTGCTAAAGGTGAAAAAGATATTACAATCCGCTACGTAAGTGGTATACCAAAAATTGTCATAATTAAGCAAAAAAACAGATAAGCAGTCTCACCACTCTGCAAAAATCTGTGCTAAGTGTGTACTTCCAGAACATCAACAGTCTTCAAACTAAATTTAACCAGCTGCACACTTCTTCCCCTGCTTTGAACTATGACATACTGTAACCGCTTTTTTATAAAATATATCTATCTCAAACTTTATCATTGATATAACTTACTATAATGCTTTGTTACTGAGCTGCAAATATTTTCTTTAATTTATGCATGTATACAGTATTTATATAATTTTTTGGTGGTCATTAGCATATTTCCATTACAATATTATAATGCTTGAATTAAGTACTTGTAATCTTGTTAATTTTGCTATATTGTTACCATGCATTTATTGTTTTTGTTATGTATAAATGATGTAAAACATATATAAATAAAATATAAATAAACTGTGTAAAAAAAAGTCCAATTCAAGTTACACATTCTACATAGAAATATTTTTCATAATATAGTATAGACCTATGCTTCAAGGATGCCAAAGGAAGTCAGCACATCACTGGTCCAAACGTAGACATAGTGGGGAACGTCTTCTTATTTTATGTAAACTGTCAAGGAAAAATCCACTTCAGAACACAGGGAATTTCCTAGTTGCATCATTCTTTTCATAGGACTGTAAATTTCATTACGATTCCATTTGTATGTACAGGGTGTCTTAAAAGTCCCACACCCCCCTATTAACTTTCTTATGAATACAGATAAAGTGATTTACTTCTGGGAATGTTTATATGACCAACTAAGGAGTTTTTTTATGTATGCAAATTTTTTACACCCCCTCTCAAAAGGGGGTAGTTTGGGGGTAAGTCAAAATTTTTAAATAGAAACCCCTATCAAATGACACATCATTTTAAAGGTAATATTAAAAGAAGAAGAATGGCGGAAATTAGAGGTCTCTAACATTAGTCTATCAAATTTGGTGGCAGTTTAAAGTTGGAATTATTTCATAAAACCCCCGCAGCTTATGTTACATTTAAAATTGTTGTAAGGCAGACAAAACATTCACCCACCAGTTAGTTTTGAAAACTGATGACACCTGTAAAAGAATTTATTACAAGAATCAACAAACACCAAAAACCACAAATAACATAGCATTTATTTGGTTTTGGTTTGTCTGACCAAAGTCCAGTAGGGCAACCTGGGAATACCAGTGGCTCCTTCCTTATCTCTTATTAGGTTACTAGTTAGTACGTGTAACACTTTCAGTTCAGTTACTGTGTTAAATTTCTTTTTATTTGTATTTAATAAAAATGGCTCGGTCAAATGAAGATAAAGTAGAGATGATATTGTTCTATGGGGAAGCTAGGAGAAATGTTCATGAAGCAGTTCGTTTATTTAATGCTGCCTATCCGGATAGACCAGTAGACAGGGCATACATTAGACGTTTAGTAAACAAATTCTCAACAAACTTTAGTGTCAAAGATGCACCACGATCAGAGCGCCCTGCCATTGCGACAGATTCAAGTTTTAGCAAATTATGCTGCAAACCCACATGAATCTCTGCGGTCCACTGCCCTTGTGTTGGAATTTCAAAAGATACTGTTCACAAAGTGTTAAAGCGTCACAAGTTCCAGCCGTACAAAGTACAGTTAAATCAAGAATTAAATGAAGACGACCCTGACCGAAGACTTCAGTTTTGTGAGCAAATGTTGCAGAAGATTGAAGAGAATAATAATTTAATATCACAGATATGTTTTAGTGATGAAGCATCATTCTCTTTGCATGGGACAGTCAATCGGCACAACTGCCGTTATTGGGCAAACAGTAACCCCCACTGGATGGTTGAAGCCCATACGCAACAGCCACAAAAATTAAATGTATGGGCTGGAATTTTGGGAAACTCTGTTATTGGGCCATTCTTTATTGATGGTAATTTAACTGGCGTTAAATACTTGGACATGTTACGGAACGGCATTGTCCCAGCAATAAATGAGGTAGTACAAGGTACTTATGAGCCTGTATTTCAGCAAGATGGCGCTCCTCCACATTACAATATGCTTGTCCGGACATTCCTAGACCAAACGTTTTCCGATAGATGGATAGGTCGACGTGGCACTTTGGTAGAGTGGCCGGCACGTTCACCTGACCTTTCACATCTGGATTTTTTCTTTTGGGGTTTCCTCAAAAGTAAAGTTTACGACACAAAGCCCGCAAACCTCGATGAATTAAGGACAAGAATCGAAGAGGCCTGCCACCTTATCACGCCTGAAATCTTACAAAATGTGAGACGTGGTTTTCAATCCAGGCTTTTTTACTGTCAAGAAGTTCATGGCAGCTATTTCGAGCATCTCATCTGAGTGAAATTGAGGTGAGAGTTCAGCATTTTGACCATTTTTCCCGTTCTAAAATTACTTAGGGGGTTTTATGAAATAATTCCAACTTTAAACTGCCACCAAATTTGATAGACTAATGTTAGAGACCTCTAGTTTCCGCCATTCTTTTTCTTTTAATATTATCTTTAAAATGATGTGTCATTTGATAGGGGTTTCTATTTAAAAATTTTGACTTACCCCCAAACTACCCCCTTTTGAGGGGGGGTGTAATAAATTTGTATACATAAAAAAACTCCTTAGTTGGTCATATAAACATTTCCAGAAGTAAATCACTTTATCTGTATTCATAAGAAAGTTAATAGGGGGGGGGGGGACTTTTAAGACACCCTGTATAATCGCATGTTTATTCGACCAATTATGTATACTACAATAAATATACATAATTACAGTCGACGACAATGCAAATCGTCCTGGACCATTGTTGTATGTCATTTTGAAAGTTACAAGTTGAGGATTTTAATACTTTAATGAGAAATACGTTTTAAATGAAATAAATGATTTTCAAATTATTATAACTAACTTTATGAACGTATCAAAAGAATTTCTTTTTAAAAAGAGGCCAATCTCCTTTCAACCTTACTCTACCCATTCGTCATAAACTATTAATCTGTGCAAGGAACTTATTCAGTCAGTGTAAGGGGTTGAACCAGTACAGTAGAAGGTGAATATTACTGACAAGAATCTACCAGTCAAACCAACACTATCTCTAACCCAAGCTCAAAGTACTGACGCTTTAGACCGCTCGGCCACCGGCCCGAATGTGTATTAATTTATTTTCATAAAATACACAATACAAAAAGAAAATTAAATGTTTATTATAACAATATAATTACAAAACAGAGAAATAGTACTTAAATACAACTGAATTTAGTCAGGAAAATGTATTTTAAGTAACAGAAATAAAATGTAATAGCAATACAAATTGAAAATTATGCTTTTCTTTGTTCAGGAAAAGTTATTCTGGTATTATAAAACAATAAAAACTATGTCCCTTGGTATTTTAAATATATTTTTACCCAGTAATGAACTAATTTGGACTTTTCAAGGATTACATGATTGCCCAGGCTACTGAAAAGATGATCACCATCCTGGGAAAAAGCTTCTGATCAACAATTGGTAGAGAATTGCCTCGTTATTTTCATTTACGGCCAGTACGAAAATACAGTACGATTTCTGTGAGTAAATATAAGCATATTCTTAATACAGTAGGTTACCAACAATCTGTTTCCATTTCATTTCATCTATCACTTTCGGTTCTTAATATTTTTGGGGAGTGTGTAACCACTGATTTTGAACACAAATAGATTTCCCATCCAATGTTAAAACTTTGAGTTTCAAAATATCAGCTGTTTTTGTGGTCCATTGTGGAGCACTAGTGTAGTCCCATATAAATGTAATGCAGTTTAAACCAGCTGTGGTTGCGGGCCACACAAACTAATAAAATTACTGCCACAAATATTCCTATTAGATGGTTTATCTATTGCAGGTTTATATAATCAATGGTATAACTTTCATTTATACGTATACTTCTTACTGCGTCATAATGTTGATATATAGTGGTCTATTCATGAATTTACCAGACCTTAGTAGAACATTAACTGGGTCGACCACACCTACAATACCTCCTAAAAAGTTTTTGGACGGTGGAAATGATCAAGATTTTGTATTTAATAATGCTAAATAAGAGCTGACACCAATTACAATATAGCATTATTTATAAACATGCAATCATACTGTACCATGCAAAAACATGTACCGGTATAATATGTTTCAAATTTCTTGAAAAACAGTCCTCAAGTTCATGCACTTATTGATTTGTTGCAGCAACTTATTAAATCATCATAAACATATATTATCGTAAACAGATTTTTTATGAATAAATTATGCCCACTATGGTAACACTTTCTAAACACTTCTGAAAATAACATTTTTTGTTGAAAAAGTTGTGAAATATAAGTTGATATTTATTGAGGAGGTTGATTTCAACTGCAGAAAACCTGTTTTTTAACTGATGGTGAAAATAAATAAACTAACACCTCCAAACAGGGATAGATGTATACATATTTCACCCCTAGGCACTATTTAAATTGTCGCCCCTTTGAAACTGCCACATCTGTGCTAAAGTCATTATTTAAATAGAAAACTAAATCAAACGAGTGTGTTCATAAAAACACAAGAGTTACTTTTTTAGATCTTAATTACATTTGAAAAGATATATTCTCTTACAAACTAAAAAACATTATCATTTAACCCTAGAGTGCCCGCGCCTATTGCCGTAACGTGAATGCTCGCGCGGGGTAAAAATTTACCTTAGTTACGTTTTTGGGGTTTATTAATAAATAAATTCACAAAATTAGTAGTTTTGATGAAAAAATTTAATCTGATGACTTATATAAGCTTACTTGAAAACCTTTACAACAAAATTTTAAAAGGTAAAGTATAGTGTTTACACGTTAAAACAGTCAATGCATGTTTCAACAACATGGTCCTTGCAAATGCTTTTGCCACAGTTAGCACAGCACTTTGTTGTTTTCCTGTCCAGATTTCTTGGGCAGAATTCACACCTGGCATTTTTGCGGGCCATTTCCTGTCTTGGTTCTCGCTGAGGTAACCCAAGCGCTAACCTTATGCGAGTTTTCAGGTCTCTGGGTAATGTCAGTATTTCACTTCTTGCTTGAAGATAAGGCATCAGGAGTTCCTTACCTAAAAAAATATATTTTCTGAATAGTTTTATTTTATTCTTTTTTTTTATAAGTGGGTAGTAATTGTTTATTAGGATAAATCCTACATAAACAAATATATAAATATGTATATATATATATATTTATTTACATATTTATATTTTAAAAACAGCTTATTGAAGCTCACGCAACCAGCTAGCTAGTTTATTATTTTTATTGTAAAAGTTTAATTCAAATGTTATATTGCTTCTAATAATTATTTTATTACGTTTACTATATTATTCTTACCTAGCATTTTTAGATAGTGTCTTCTTGTGATTTCTTAATTTTTGTTGCTCTCCAAAATTATCTGCGAGTTTATGCCTGCAATATCCAGCATACAATAAAAAATTGTAAGTGGCCATCTGTTGCATGATCTTCCAACCGCATAATTGTTGCACATCCTGTCTACAACATCCACTCCTCCTTTCGTCAAGTTATAGAATGTTATAACTTCTGTTTTTTCTGCTCTCCTGACGATTCATCAATTGAGTTATCGTAATGCATAGTTGACAGCGCAAGGACTACTTTATTTTTTTTTGGTACATATGACACCAATGTAAGTTTTTCCTTGTGAAAACCGAACATTGAACTGCAAATTTCCTTTTGCTTCTGTTTTTTTCTTTTATTATCAGATGGCTCAATATACCTTTTAGTGGAAGAGAACTCAGGTGGCACTTCCCGTTTGTCGGTACGAATAGTACCTATCATAGTCAGTTTATGTTGTTTTAATAAATCAATCGCTAGTGGAATACTGGTAAACCAGTTGTCCATTGTGACATTCCTGTTTGTTCCCGAGATGGGTTGTACCAGGCGTTCGACAACATCTTTAGCCGAGTTATTTATTGCAAAGGGACCTTCCGGCTGGCTACCCGCATATATTTCCATGTTGCTGGTGTAAAATGTCCGGGAGTCACACAACATGAATATTTTAATGCCATATTTGGCAGGCTTATTTTTGATATATTGACGGAAGCTGCAACGTCCCCGGAAAGCTTCAAGCTTCTCATCAATAGTAGCATATTCACTAATAGTGTAGGCTGATTTGCAATTGGACACAAATTTCTCAAAAATTTCTCTTATGTGAGTAATTTTGTCCAGTTTCCTTCTGTCGGCTCGTGTTGCTGGGTCGTCAAAGCGAAGACATCGTAAAAGAAAATGAAATCTGTTCCTGGACATGGTTGCAATTACTAGATCAATTCCAGTACCATCTTTTGCCCAAATGTCAAGAGTATTTTTATGGGACGATTTCATGGTTCCACAAATATACAAAATTCCAATTAGAGCTTTTATTTCCTCAAAACTGGTTGGATTGGCATCGCTTTCCCTAGTGAAGTCTTCTTTTTTTCTTTCTATATACTTATTTGTACAGGCAACAATATGGTAAATAATATCATTGGAAAACAACACATTCCATGTCTGAAACGATGTAGTCGCATTTTTGGCATTCCCTTTGACCCCTGGTAAATGAATAACTAAATTTCTAGCCGGTGTTCTTACATTTTGGGGAGGAGGCTTTCTATACCACTTACAGCCTGGTTCAATGATTTCCCCTTTTCGATTTTTTTTTTGTTTACCAAAATAACAAATAACCCTTTCAGCAAATGGTAAGTCATCTTCATCTGATGTGTACTCATCAATATTCAACTCTAAATGACATGCTTTATTGTAATTCTCGTCTGACTGGCTTATTTCTGGCCTACCTTCAGTTTCAATATCCATTGCAGTACCATGGTCATCTATTGCAGGTAGTGCCAAACTGTCCTACACGTCTTCTTCATTGTCACTTTTACCACTTTGCTCAGTCTCTGAATTGTGGGAGCTATGTTGAACTTCATCAACCTCATCTTCATCAGATAATAATCCACCCAACACTTCATCGTCGTTTTCTGTATCTTCAAGAAAACGTTGTATTCGATTTGTAAGGTTAGTGTACAAACTCGGATCCGCCATTGAAAATTAAATAAACAACAATACACACAAATTAAATGTTATAGAAAACAATTACCCTCTAAATAAAATAACTATGTAATGTTTCACTGTCAATAGCACAAAATAATTGAAGGCGGCGACATTACATTATAACTAAATCCAGAGCTCGCGCGGGGTAAAAAGTTTCCAAACACCGACCGCCTCACTTTATACACAAACAGCTCACCCCGGACTGCCGCCAAGACACTGGCAATGTCAAGGTCAGACGGTGGACGAGTCCACTTGAAGGTACTGAGGGGGTGGAAGCTCTTGATTACATCTTCGCATAAGAACTGACACTTTAAAAACGAGCCTGGAAAAAATTTACGCCGCGCGGGCATTCTAGGGTTAAATACTTGAACACAAAAAAAGTCAACAAATATAAACTAATACATCTTTATAATATATATCTTTGGTGTAAGTCTTTATTATGTTTCCTTTACTTTTAACCATTGTGAACTCCTATAATAAATATTTAACTTTTATTAGACAACCGATTAAAAGTTCAACCTCTGTGTGAAGAAGAAAAAAATAGTTTAGTTATTCGTCCTGGATCAAATGCAAAATTTTATTCTTTTTAGGACAGAAAATGAACGTTCTGCTGAGCAGTTTGAAACAGCTCTTTATTCATATGGAAAAGAGAGTCAACGAAAATTACTAAAGAGCCATACAATCTGACTACTCTCTCTACTTACTGTCGGTATTAAAATGCACTATACTCAAGAGTGAACTTCTGCTATGAAACCAATATTTACTCAGATTTTAAACAGAACACACCAATTTTTAGCTTATTTAAGTCTGCAGCTTATTTAAAAACCACTGATTTTTAGTACTTCTGAAACAAAATCCCACTTTGATATTTTGTAAATAAAAAAAAAAGTTTAAAAGGAGGTTAGTTTTTAAAAAAATGCTTAGTTTCTATAATTGTTTCTTTGATAAAAAATGTTCTTGTAATTATTGTAAACCCTTACAATCTCAGGATCAGATAATCGCACAACCAAAAAACACCCTGTAAAAAGTAAATTTGGCTTATAAGTAGAAGATTATAAATAGTAGGGACTGTCCACTTTTTGAAAAGTTTGACTATTGTCTGCAGTCAGACCAGCTGAAGACAGCACCCATCAGGCTATGTCGCCCGCCCCTGAGATATGCCGCCCCTAGGCACTGGCCTAGTGGGAAATTCAACTCTGCCTCCACAAATCTAACATATCCTTTAATCCTCTTTATATTCAACAAATATTTGTAATTTGTGTTAATACCAAGCGCCTGGCCTTCAGGGCAGTCTGCCAGTCATCTTTCTAACAAAAATATATGAAAATTAGTTTTTATAATTAGTTATGCATAGCTTTTAAAATCATCATGCATATAGCCGATATAGACGGTTTACTGAAAAAAATGTTTACCGCGATATCTTGAAAAATAACCAAATTAGTTTTCAAATTCATGTTCAGCGAAAAGACTACATCAACATTTTGAAAAATAATGTAAACAAAGTAAATAAAAAAGATATGGCAAAATATATGAGGTTAGCAATGAAATATATTTTTGATTGTTCTGAACACAACGATTATTTGGTGGCCTAGATTAAAATTTATTTTTTCAAAAAATATAAATCTGATGTTAAAAAAAGTCAACATTCCTAAAGCGCCTATAAAGTATAAAAAATAACCTGAATATAAGACAGATGAGGCAGTAGGGGATTCTTTAGAGGAGGTGAGTTGAATTTACCCCTAAGAACACACTTAGGCTACTCATATTTATTTTCTTCTTAAATTAACCCAATATTGAATAAATTCAAACAATATTGTATGTCCTTTGTTGGAAACAATCATCACTAAGAATAACAAATAAATAATGAACGACAGTTAAAAGCAATTGCTTAGGATAGGGTTTATGTAGGACAATGGGATATAACATGAAGGTTAACAGACGACAAAATTGATGCAAACGCAATCATATAAAAAAAAACTGAGAGTATTACAAATCCTAGCTTATTAGATACAAATTAATTACTTATTAATAGTATTAAATGATATTTCTCAAAACAATATGATAAAACTTGCCACTTTCTTCAAAAACTGAGCTGCCATCTCCTCGATGAAGGAAAAGATTTTTCTGTGGGATTGCAGAGCAGACTAAATTTCAATTATTTTTAAAAGATTAAATCACATGCTACATTTTTTTATCCCAGCAACAGTGAATAAACACAGGTACCATGATTAATTTTCTTATAACTTCAAAGTATACTACACCAATTTAAAGACATTTTATTTATATATTTATTTATGTACTCAAATCACATACTTAACCTTGCACAACTGTAATAATTATTATTCATTTGTTTGTCAATAAAAATCTATTTTCATACAATTAGACAAAAACCTGATTCTTATATTAAGTATTAAATATTTTTAAGCATGGACATGGAAACCTGATAAGTGACACTAAGGGTTTACAATAATATATGAAGTATACTGATTACATATGCACTTCTGATATAATGGTAATGCATAAAATCAGTGCCTTAAATAGGTTTTCCACAAAAGAAATCAGTATTTTGGGGGTTAAATATTTGAATGTAATATAAAAATAAATGAACTGTAATGTGTTATGCATGTTTTTAAATATAATACGTATAGTCAATATGTGTGTTCATTTACAATTTAATAAATGTCAATGTGGGCTCCATTAGTGACACGGCACACATCCAAACGATATTCTACCTCCTGCTATGTCCTAGTCAGCATGTCTGGGGAGACATTTGCCACGTAAGTGAATATCCTTTCCCTGAGATAGTTGAGATGGCTAAAATTTCGAACTTTTTTAAAATTCCGAAAGAGAAAGCCCTTGGGAGTCATATCTGGTTGTAAAGAATGTAACTATATTTGTTTAGTAAGTCGTGTGTGAAAGCAGTGCTGTTCTTAATGAATTATTTAAATAAAGCAATACCACTCATGGCTACCTCTCCCCACTCCTCCCCATTTGCGGGCCTCCCAATTTGAGCATTGTTGTCTCGCCCAGTTTATGCCATATCTCCAAGCACCTACCACGCCACTGTGGTGATTACAAGTGTTACGTGTGTCTTTCTTTTAAATGCAACCTTTAACGCTATTAAGATTACAACACTTGGTTCCTCGGAACAGGAGTGGCTCGTAAGTTTTTTAGTGCCTGTGCAAAGACAAAAATTTACAACCCCTTCATAACTACATCCCCTCCCCTCCATCACCAGACCCTACTCAAAAAAAGTGACACGACGTCAAGTGCACGCTTCGCCTCGATTTCACACCCAAGCTCATTGATACGCTTGCTAAGTTGGCACCGTTAGTGGTAAACTGTGGTTAGACCATAAAAAGGTCAACATGGATCACCGAATATTCATTATTCATCTCTAAGACGCCGATCGTAGAGATATGGGCGAATATGAGGGGTGAACGAGTGTGATAGTGTAGATGAGCGAGTGTAGTCATTGTTACTATCTGAGTTCGACTTAGCTCAGAAAGGACTATTTATTAATAGCCCAATAGCCAGGGCAACTGTGGGCCCTACAACTTTACGTGGAATCCGAACCACGCAATGTTGGCCTGATTTTCAGCTAACTGACAAGTCTGACACTCTGTTCTCTTCACAACACAAAATCCGAACCCTGACTACCATCCAACATGGACACCCCAGACTTCTCTAGTAGTGTCCATGTCGATGGCAACAATTGAGTGGATGCTGTGTCGGTATTAAGAAGACCGAGCATGGAACCTATCACCTACAATCTCCCAAACACTTTGTCCCCAAGTAGGGTTACAGCACTGCGCCACCAGTAAAATGAAAAAAAGGAGAAAAACAATGGATCACATACAACTCGAAACCTTGAGCAATTGAAAATTTTGATTTTATAATAATCCTTCTAAAAATACTGAGTTTTGACAACTTCGAAATAATTACCGAAATACTGTATCATCTGTGAAGCTGTTCTGAAAACCTGAAATTTAAAAAAGGCCAACAAATGAGCAAACTCCATTCAAAGTAGAAAAGTAGTTCATTAATACTTTGTAAATAAATGTACTTACTGTGTAAAGTAACTTCCTCACAAATAATTTAAACTCCTGTTTTATCACTTATTACTATTAGGTTCCTATATACAAATTTAGTTTAGGTTACTGTACCACAAACAACGACATAAGTAAGCTATCCTCAAAAATGAAACTTGCATATTTTGCTAGAGTGGATTTTTCAATTTTTAAACATATACTGTAACCATGTCAAAAGTTACATACAATGATAATTTTATAGAACAACTAGGGGACACCCCTGCACGCTTCGCGTGCCAACCCCGACGCTCGATACACCTCGGCCTTCGGCCTCGGCATGTAACTATTCAATACAAAAATCGGTATATTAACTATATAACGTAAAATTACAATATTACATTTCGGTACAGTATCTCACTCACACTAATTGCTTTGCCACCTATTTAGCCTATTTCAAGAGTGCTCATTTCATTTATTTTTGTTTAACAGCTGAAGATTAAACTCATAGTAAAATATTAAATAGTATAATGTCAAACATTCAAAATAGACATATTTATTTATTTACAAAACAGCTGTTATTAATTTACTAAAATCAACCCAATGTTATCCTTATGGACCAATCTTTTAGGGGTGCTTTATACCCCTTAGGAGTACTTTATCAAGATGAAAATACTTTAGTTGTCCTATTTAAGTTCTAAAGAAACAGTGTACAAAATTTCAGCTCTCTACCTACATGGGAAGTTGGAGAATTAGTGATGAGTGAGTCAATCAGTGAGGGCTTTGCCTTTTATATATATATATATATATATATATATATATATATATATATATATATATATATATATATATATATATAGATTTAAATATAATAGTAAAAAACAAAGAATGTTACCAATGAATACTTCTAAACAAAATACAAAATTAGCAGAGGTGTTAAGCTACTATTTACATATATACAAATTGTATTATTATGGCAACATTATTGAAATACTCAAATATTAACAACCTTTTCTAGTTTGAGTGGATTTTTAAAGTAGTAAAATTACAGTATCCTTATTCTTTTATGAACCCTATGTGACTCATATAAAGAAGTCACTATAATATTATGATAATTTTTTACATCAGTTTTGAGCCCTTTATTAATGATAATGATTTACCCACCTTCCACTGAACTAAGAAAATAATTATAATGGGAACAACAAAGCATATTATATTACCATAGACCTTATATTACAGATTCTATTCATGGATGACTTAAAATGAATAAACTGCAGAATGAACTAGAGACACATGTTTAACTTGAACACATCGCCAATGAACTAGCCACCGTTGAAAGAAGCAGACATGACCTCAAAAATAGCATAATCCTCATGAACTTCCCCGAGGGAAGAAAAAAACTACGACCGCAACCCCGATGCACTAAGTCACTAGAGCATCACGGTGCAGCGCGCCATCGACCCTTAACCGGCTTCTCGAGCGCGGTTCCAACTTCCCGCGCCGCGTGCTCTCGCCCCAATGCACAGGAGACAAACTGATTACTTGTATTCTATTCCATGTCAGAAATGATCCACGCCACACCACCCTGCCCTAACACCTTTGTAGCGCTCGGTGCGGCCGCACAGGCTACGCACCGCTACAGCCTCCATGGCAAAACAGTAGGCACCGCTCTTCCAACCACCTGTTACCGAATCGGGTATCGAGTGCTTTTAGCACACTGAAGTGGGGCTGTGCTCCATATTGATGAAATTGGACTAAACCCTTCTCCAACTCAAAATTTACCAATTGAAGAGAAACTTATTCCTCCAACATGTTGGGAAAATTATTACGCTGATTAATTGTTCAATAAATATGAAGATTGTATCTATTATTTATTTATTTTGTTCAATTTTTTATTTCACGTTATTACTTATTCATTAATATTCTTAATTAAAATTTGGTTCTTTAACCTCATATAAAAATTAGGTCCACTCCCACTTTATATATTTATTAAACACCTAAGCACAGGCTTCATGCCCATGTAGGTTATTCCATAATAATTAACTTGTTATGTTTAATTAAGTTTATTAAAAAATTAATTTTAACTATATCATTAGTTCAAAATGAAGAAGTACAAAATTATTTTAAATTTCATACATAAAATTACTTTGTATTATTTATTGTAATTTTTTAGGAATAAAATAAATCTTTATTTTATCATATATATATTAAAGATCTATAATAAAGATATCGTTTTAACTCTTTATCTTATCTTTGAGAGACCTATAACTGGGTCATGCATAAGGCAGAAATAAACGTTCACTTTGGGCAAGTCATGTTAATAAATATTCAATGAACTCATTTTGTCGTTTTATTTATCAAATTCTACAATTCTGTCTGTTCAAAGTACCGTTGACATGAAAGGTAGCTTCATCACTGAAAATAACAATATTAAAAATTCGTTATTGTCCTCAATGTTCTGCTAGCAAACTCTAGCTCTTATCTGTCTGTTTAATGTGGTGCAAAGTTGTAACATGTGGGATGTTAAACGAAGCATTTTTATAACCTCATGAAGAGTTGATCTTGAAATCCCCAACTGGAGACGCGCCATGGATTATTTAGGTCTTCGTTGACATGAAGTTCTGATTCTATCCACATTCTCTTATGATCCACGTGTCTTTCAATTCGACTTTAATTTCGGCACACTTCCAGTATAAGTATTTACTGCTTTTGCAGTAGCAAAAAAGTATTTATTTTGCTAATAAGCAAAAACATTCGGTATTTGCTACTAAATACCCAATGTTTTTATCCATATGAGCATCACCAGCATAAGTGTGTGACCTCTCTTCTTTACGCCTAGTCTTCTTTCTAGCTAGAGAAGGAGCGAATTTAGGTCGTTAAATGAAACGGCATACTGGGCGCAAATGATTTATTCATTTAATTTTATACTACAACACTAGATTTTAATAATAATTTATTTTGAACAAAGTTACAAAGAAAGACCAATTAAATGTAAAGTTAGACATTTAAAGTGGGGTGAAGGGACCCGGTAACGCTAATACCTTTAGAGCGCCTCACTACTGAATGCCTTCGTTACCGCATTTTCGTAACTCCACGAGCGTCCCCCACCACTCCGCTTGGCAGCCGCCAAGTGCTGCTATCTGTGTATTGCCATAAAGTACGACTTGGAGTTAACCAATGAATGTAGGACGTTATCCTCGCACCGGATTTTTCAGCTGACAGTCATCAGCGCTTTAGGTCTGTTCTGCGTACCAATGCTACCCGACCGCTCAAACTACCAGGTTTGCAACAACCAATACAAAACGCTCAAGTGTAAATTATTAACTTGGAAAAATATTATAACACCACTGAGGTATAGTTAGTATGAGACTCTGCGTGACTCAAAGCTGTGCTCTTCGTGCTTTGAGTTGTTTGAGTGCTCAATTGGTCGGTAGCGTAGTTGGTTCAATCCCAGCTACATGTGCTAACGGTTCTCAGTTCGATCCCAATAAGAGTCAATACATTTTGAGAAGGATCAGCTGATAACCACCGGCTGTTCATTTGTCATTGGGCTTTTAATTAATGACACTTTCTAAGGAATAGTCGGCCTTAGTTTGTAACAATGACTACATTCGCTCATATACACTCATCACACTCATTCGAAATCCATATTCGCCCATATCTTGACGATCGGCGTCTTGTGAATAAATAAAAAATAAATAAAAATCTTCAATTGGTGACTGGCTCACCAAGTTGCCTGTAACATGCTTGAGAGCATATGTCAACTTGTAACAAGGATGCTCGTTGGGGGAGGGCTTTTTTATCCAAGGGCTTGAAAAAAATCCGTACTTGGGGGTTTTGAGGATGCTAAACTCATTTCTCGTAACCTGATTTTATAGGTAACTATTAAAAAACGTTTTGACACTTACTATATTTATTTTCTGTCGACAAACATGATCTTATGTATTAATAGTATCAAATTAATATTGTATTCTTGTTACTAATTTGAATTGTTTTGTTCAGTAAGGTATTTTTGCATGATATTAATTCTAAATGTTGTAGAGTATACCATTTTTTTTACCAGCTGAAAAATCAGCTGTTCACAAACAACACCGATTCTCGATACATAGAATTTTGGATTTTTTTTGTTTTGTTATCAAGTAAAGCAGTAACAGCAAAACAAACAACCCTATTGCTATCCAATATATATATTTGATCGGACATTAACATAAACTGGTAATATGGGAATAGAAATATGATGGGTTAAAAATAACTTTTAGGGTTTATAAATTCAAAATTATATTTTTACTTTTATCTCTATTGATGCCACTTAGCAAGATAAACATGTCAGAGAAGAGGATGACAAATAGTTTTAAAAGTTATGTTGGTTTTGATGATGAGGTAAGGAGCTAATTTACAGAGTAATCTACATACTATTCTCTTCATATCTTATCTAGCATAATAATTATACCATATCTAGCTTTAACTTCAAACTTTACCTAACCTTCAACTATAGTAAGTTAACTTTGACATTTGGCATAGCCTATTCAGATATAGCTTATGACCTTATTTACATTTTCAATGCAGTCAGCTTATTGCAATCATTTATATTAGAATCTTTGACCAAACTTATTCATTTGTTGTAAATTTGATTTATTCATGACACACAAGTCTTATTTCTTACCTCCAATTTGTAACCTGGGCTTGCTCCATTCATGGCCCTGCCTTTTGATCCTGTCAGCAGATCAGCTAGTTTATTAGTATATGAAGTGTGATTAGATTTGTTGCTGAAATTTTACTACTAGGCCTATGCTATATGATGGTTGTTTATTTAAATATCATATGGGTTCATTAGTTAAATTAAGGATAACTTAATTATGCACTTTCTTATCACCTCTGAAAATACGTTTTTATGTTGGAAAAGTGGTAAAATATGAGTTTATATCTCTTGAGGAATTTAATTTCATCGGCGGAAAACTCCTATTTTACCAAAAAATCAAAAACTAGTTTTTTATCTGATGGTGAAAAAACCAACCTTTTTAAATATCGTTATATTTCGACAACTTTTTTCATTTCTTATGTTTTTTTATGCTGAACACAAATATATTTAACTGGTTTTGTAGTAAAATTATTTTTTCAGCTCGAAAAGTGCATTTTTTACTGACATAACCAAACATAAACTAACTTATCCTAATTTCATGTTGAAAATGCCCTTGAGCTGGCGTAGATTGAAAAAAGTGCCTCTTTTATTAATAACTAATGAATTAAGATAGTGAATTCTTTGGTCTGAGGTTTTTAAGTGTTGTTTGCCTAAATCAGTCACCATGATGAACATTTCTACTAAGATATCATGTAATTATATTAAACTTGTGTAATAGGCCTACATTTTATTAAGTTGTAATTTTTTCCAACATAATATGATAAGAAAATAGGTTAATCAGTTCATAAGCAATTTTTGTATCATAGTATCCTATCCACAAATGTACTGCCCTCCCATACACGTGCAGTGGTAGTAACCCACCCGCCCTCCCATACACATACAGTGGTGGTAACACAACTGCCCACCAATACATGTAAAGTGGTAGTAACCCACCCGCCCTTCCATACACGTGCAGTGGTAGTAACATAACTGCCCTCCCATACACGTACAGTGGTAGTAACCCACCCGCCCTCCCATTCACGTGCAGTGGTAGTAACGCAACTGCCCTCCCATACACGTACAGTGGTAGTAACCCACCCGCCCTCCCATTCACGTGCAGTGGTAGTAAAACAACTGCCCACCCATACACGTACAGTGGTAGTAACCCACCCGCCCTCACATACACGTACAGTGGTAGTAACCCACCCGCCCTTCCGTACACGTACAGTGGTAGTAACCCACCCGCCCTCCCATATACGTGAAGTGGTAGTAAGGAAGTGTATGGGAGGGCGGGTGGGTATTTGTACATTGCCATTGTACGTGTATGGGTGGGTCATTACCACTGTACGTGTATGGCTGGGTAGGTCATTACCACTGTACGTGCATGGGTGGGCGGGTGGGTCATTGCTACTGTATGTGCATGGGTGGGCAGGTGGGTCATTGACACTGTACGCGTATGAGTGGGTGGGTGGGTCATTACCACTACGTGTATGGGTGAGAGGGACTGTATAATCATCTCAAAACAGTGTCACTCTCAGTTTGCTAGTGTTACCCTCTAGTGAGCCTTCTTAGTCAACTCCCGGGAACAAACTTATGACACAACTCACAAACCGCAGTAGAACTAACCTAACCTAACCTAATATTTTAAAATGTTTTGTCATGATTCCAGACTTTCAATACGAGTAATGATGAATCGTTTTCTGAGCACCTAAATCCTCGTTGTTTACCAGGTATATAGTAAACTTAATAATTATTTATTTTATTTTTGTAGTGGTTACTGTAATTCATAGTAACATGTACAATGCAATAGGATAACATGGTTATTTTTACAAGTACAAGAATATATATTTATAGTCTTAGTAAAATAATATTCAACATTTATTTAAAGTAGTATTACATTGTTCTGGGAGGTAATTTTTGTGTCCATAGCTTCTTAAACTTATGTTATCTGCGTGGTGATAGGCCAACAACCACTTTGGTAGGTAATCTGCCTTAGCGTGATCTCCAAGATGTTTCAGCTGCTACCGAAGTCTTGTTCAGAGGCTGCAATTTTTCAGGGGAGTAGATTGTGTTTTAAATAGGGCCTATCTGCTATTTTAACCTGGTAGTCAAGTGTTAGATAAAATCTCACACTTTTTACATTTTTCAGAACAACACGTTTATGTGAAATAGTATTAATATGAACCCTTATATTGCCTTAAGTGTTGTATAGTCATAAATACAGATATATTTGAATGGTGTCATTCTCAAGGTTACCAAAGGGTCGGGAAGGGATGGAGCATGACCGTTAGTAAGAATCTAACATTTGACCAATCATGTAACAACTTATGTTAGGAAAGAACTAACTCGTTCAATGGTGTGCGTGGAGTTGTCAGAGTTTTATTAATTGTGTGTGTTATGTAATTTGTAATTAAGGATATATAATTTATTGCAGTTTATAGTTTTTTTTAGTTAGTAGTGTATTATAATGCTGTCATAAAAATGGAAAGAAATTAAGAGTTGTATTTTTGGGTGGTTAGAAAAGGACTTGAACATAAGTTTTTATTAAACTGAAACAATTTCTGATAATGATCATGGACTTGAAATTCAAGACAGTAACACAGACTCAGAACAATCAGATAATGGAAAAAATGAGGTCCAGCTCCTGCTTTACGTCCAGAAGGAGCACTAGTGTTATACCAGTAGGCATTTTTACTACAGACAATGTCACAACACTGTCCATCATAATACATTATATCAGTGTGTCTAATTTTGTAACATTTCAAACAAAATTATCATTATAGATTCTGTAAATAAACTCAACTCTGATATTGAACCCTGCTACTAAGATCGATTGACGTTCCAATTGACGTTATCTCAAGAATCAGCCTTTCCAGCCATAATCAACGTCGTGTGCTACTTTGCACACTTGACGAGATGGACATCTCGAAACGCAACAAAAGCATGGAGAATGCGAGCTGATGACATCCCATCTGGGCGTGTTGTTGGCTGCAGACTAGCGCCGATGTAGCTATTGCTAGAAGGGGTGGTTTTGTGGTTCAAACTATATGGACAAGGTTACTGCTCCAGCATTCCTTCATTACCATCAACACCTTTTAGATTCACAACATGTAGACCTTGGATGGGCGAACCATCAGTCTTGTGTCCCTTTCGGACTCACAGCCTTGTGCTAACAAGACACAAGAAGCTGCTACCATGGGTGGGCTAACCACCACGACTAGGCACTTTTGTTTTCCACATGCAGTCTTGTTTAACTTAAAAATGTACACGTGTCCTGCAAAATCAAAGATAATTCAGTCACCAAGGCATAGCTAAGGCATTGGAGGCACCACCTTGCTGCTATGCTGCTGGCATCTTGCGAAAGCTCGATAGCAAGTAGAGGTAGACGCCCCGACTAGTGGAAGCTGTTTCAACATTGTTACGTCTCATCAGGTATAGATAGACAGCAGTTTTCAGCTGTCACTATACTACAGGGGACTGAGTTGGCACTGCTCACGCAGTGTTCAGTTCCAATAGAAGCAGGAGAGGAGAATAAACAACTCTTTTAGATTCTGTAAGTTACGAGGTTCACTAGATCCTTAAAATTCATAGCTAAAGTTATTTATTTAAACCCCTAGTAGTAGTTGTATAGACTCATTTAATGCAAATTTTTTTAATATGAACCAACATATAGCAAATTATATTGTTGATTATATTTAATTTTGTTGTATATATTTGATTCACATTGTACTCTGTCTATTTAAGGAGAAATGCCAATAGCGGAGGCAGAAAATGTTCTGATGTTTTCGCCCGTCAGTGAACACAGACAAGGCCAGTCAGGTGCCCTCATTGTCACCAACTTCAAATTGTCGTTTGTCACTGCTGAAGACTATACCAAAGATGTAAGTTTAAAAAAAAAATAATTTATTCATTTTGTTTTATTAGCCTCCAGAACTGTTATATTATAGAAATAATATTGGTTAAGTTACCTTTTTTCCCGTCAACAGTTCTTCTTTCATAAATGTGCTATGTACATTTCAAAGCGTAGAGCTTCAAAAAAAATAATCAACTGTCACAACACATTTTTAATGTACAAAGAATCAAGTTACCAGCATATGTTTCAAAGAGCTTTAAATATTTCATTTCTGCATTGTTACTGTTTGTTGGGAGTAAGATAACTAAGTAGCACTACCAACTAAATTGGCTTTGCAAAATTAGTCTTAGACTTTCTGAGATAGATGAATAATGTTTCCATTTGTTCAGGAGATGTTTTGCCAAGAGAACCTGTTGCTGGGACAGCACGATGTTTGCCTGTCCAATGTGGACGCTCTTTACCTCATGGGGGACAAGAAGCGGCGACTGGTGCCAGGCAGAAATATGTCTGATAAAGTCAAAGGATTAATTGTTGTTTGTAAGGTAAATTAAGTATGTGTTTATCTAAATGAATTTGTGTAATTCCCTAAGACTTACATTCTTGCAAAAGAGATGCCGACACAACTAGTGCATATTTTAAGGCAAACATGAATGTACATGAGTGTGGATGGCCTGTTTAGTCTGGATACTAACTAAGATCGACTGTTCCTCAGAAAGGGCCATTTATTAATAACCAAATAGCCAGGGCAACTAAGGGACCTACAGCTTTACAGCAACCATGTAGTATTGGTCTGATTTTCAGTTAATTGAAACGCCTGATACTCAGTTCTTTCCCATACACAATATGCGGACACTGACTGTGTATGGCACTAATAGATTTTGCCCTGCCGCTCCCGTGGTTCGGAAGTCACGTAAAGCCGTTGGTCCCCAGGTTAAGTGTTAGAGAGGGCTCCTTAGCCCTAACTTCGCCTGGTAAAATAAGACAAACTTTAACTTTTTTTAACTTTAACTACCACCCAACATGGACATTCCAGACTTCTCTAGTAGTGTCCATGCTGATAGGAACCATAGTACTAAGAGGACCAAGCATAGAGCATAATCGCCTAAAATCTCAACAACACTTTGTCCCCAAGTAGTTGGGTTACAGCACCGTGCCACTATTGCTTACTTAGGAGGATGAAGCATTACAATTTCAAGAGAACTATCCTTTAACTCAGTGACCTCTCCCCATAGAGCTATTATTTACAGTACACTATATTGGTATATTGAGAGATAGGACATCAGCAAACTTACCTTAAAAGACAAGTTCACTAACATCAGAGTAGTAGTCACAAACACAAAATAGATATAATCTCACAAATTTTCAACACCACAGGCATTTTCTTCAGGTGAGTAGAGGGGGGGGGGAGAGGGAGAGAGAGAGAGGGAGAGGGGAGGTGCTCAAGCTCTCCCTCTCTTCCTCTCTCCCTCTCTCCCTCTCTCATCACCTGAAGAAAATGCCTGTGGTGTCGAACATTTGTGAGATTATATCTATTTTGTGTATGTTACTACTATTCTGGTGTTAGTGAACTTGTCTTTTAAGGTAAGTTTGCTGATGTCCTATCTCTCAATATACCAATTCTTGGCCTAGTGCCCTTTAACCTAACCTAAAATTACAGTACACTAAATGATTGATCTGTAAATCTTAAGAAACAATGCATGTGCACTTCAGTAGGAAGAAAGAAATACTCACAAACATTCCAGATATCTCAGTAGTGAATAAAACACAATTTCTGGGTATAACACTCGATTGTGCACTAGGGGGAAGGTAAACACTATCTCTAACAAAATATGCGCAGGCATGTGAGTCATAAAACACCTTAAATAAGTGGCTTCTCAAGCATCTTTCAAAGCTGATTTCTACGCATTTGTAGAATCCAAAATTGGTTATGGCTCAATTGCCTTGGGCAGCTCTGCTGGGAATCTGAAAAAAGTGCTCTCATTAGAAAAAATACAATTAAATCCCTTGCTAATCTTGAGCTTTGTCAAATCTGCAGAGAAGTATTTAAAAACTTGGGAATACTGACTATTGTATACGAAGCAGTTGTACATGTCGACAATAATGAAACCCACAACAATACTCATGACTACAACATTATACATGCCATCAGGTATGTTCTACTCTAGCATGTAACTTGCATCTTCGAAAAAAACCACCGACTGCAACAAGCCCTTTAAACACTAACCGGGAATGTACTGAAGAAATCAAGAATTCCTTCTTAAGAAACCGTTCTTCACCATTCAAGAGTTGCTGGAAACAGCAAACACCTAAATATTTTCCTAAAAAAAAAAACTTATTCTATCATGATATTGACTATATTACTGTGCTTAATGTTTATGTAATAATTAAATTTGAGTTATGATATATCTATTGACAAAAACGACATGGTTTGTATTCTACTGAGAATGGGAAGAGTTGCTGGTGGTTATGGTATTCTTGTTTTGTTTACGAAACAAAAGAAAAATGGATAAATATAGTTGTGTTTTTACTACTACTCAACCACCACATGGCTAAATTTAGCTCCTTTCCGCTATTAACGTTTACTACTAGAATCTATCTATCAACTACAATGAGATGATTTATATACTACTCAAAATGGAAAGAGTAACTCTATAATCCATTAAAAATATATTAGTCCTCTCAAGAAAGAAAAAAGTGTTTCAATATGAAGAATAAAACATTGTTGTATGTATGCCAGAGAAATGTCATCCACCTTCTATGAACCCCTAAGATGGCGGTCTACAGACACCATTTTCAAATTATTTGTTTTTATAGAGAATTGTTGTGTTAATTTTATTGCTAATTTGAAGTCTAGAATGGATAACCTAATATTTTTGGAAATTATTTTCACTGTAGTAAAATTATTTACATATGTTATGTACTACATACATTGTATGTTTATTAGTATGATTTCCCCCTTCCCAAAAACAAATAATACCTTTATATTTCATAAAACTAGTACCGTAAATAAATGGAATAGTTTGATTGACTTGGAATTTTCAAATTAGTACTATACTGGATTCCTAGTTATCATACTGCCTTTTTTGTTTTCAAGAAAGCATTATTCAAAATATCAGGTGACATAAAATTATGTAACTAAAAAACAATCAACGATGTTTATACTATCAAATAGCCTATATCATTGTGAGCAAAATGGTAACAAACATATAATTTTACTTATTTTATGTTTTGAAAAATTTATGTAAATGAGTGAAAAAAATCACCTGGCAGTATGGCAAAATCTATTGGCTGGCTTGAAAATTAGTGAGTGATATTGTTTTGGTTTGCTGAGATCTCTTGTTGTCTATGTTGGAAAATGCATAGTATTTAAAATAATGTGGAATATTTTAGTGGGGAAAGTAGTCCAATAATAACTGCAAATAAACTTTTTTACTGTAAGTCATATTTACACACTTAATTAATAGCATAGAAAAAAAACACAAGATTCTTAAACTTTGTAACTGTTATTCCAATAGTCTCTTAATAACATGGTGAACAAGGTATATTTAACTGTTGATACAGGATGGTTGTGGTATCCCGAGTATTTATTTGCAAGGGTCTGTTCAAACTATCAAAGTTTGAGAATAAAAATTGCTAATTATTCCATAAAATTGTCATTTAATTTTTAGTTGCCATTTAACTAAACTATGATATTTAAATAACAATAATAATAATCTAGACACCTTCAGTAATAAAAAAATTCAACTATGTATATACATATTTGTTCAAACTTCTGAGTTCACTTATAAAGCAATGTTTATATCTTTTAAAACTGTTTACATAGAGCAAGTAAAAATTAAACATTTTAAACTAATTGAATGCTACCTAATTATTAAAGTAATCTGTTATTTTCTGGGAAGATTTTTTGATACTTGCAGCAAATGCCTTGTCATGTAACTGCTGTAGAAGTATCAGCTCCGGTAGTGATGCATTGTTTTCGTCTGCCCAAGTGAGACAAGCTGTTGAACGCCTGGACTGCAAGCGAGTGACTCATTAGCTGTGCTTGCCCATCCCTCTCGTCGTCATCTTCTTCTCTTAGGTTCACATAGCCTGATCAATAATTTCATAACACTTCATTACTGACTTCAATCCACTTCTTCACATCTTCCATTGTCACTGATTCACCATTATGGACATGATTTAAGATATTACAGTGTCTGATGTAACAATATTGTTTGCTGTAGAAATTTTCTATTCATTAGGTTCAGGTTGAAGTTCATTTTCTGGACATTTAGGAAAAGGCCATAATTTTATCCATAACGACACAATGTTTACTTGGGATGTTTCTTCCCAGCCTCAGTTGCTGATTTAATAGCATCCTTTACTGTCAGGGATTTGAGTGAACTCTCAATCAAAACAATGGTGTTGCCTGTTGACATTACATTTTACAACAAGTTTTTCTTGTAGCGAAGTTGTTATATCTCTGAATACTTAATATTTATTAGCATGTGTTCTTATAATCAGATGATTGTATTTATCTAATGTTTATGTTTATGTTTTCAAGTTTTACTTTTGGGAATAAAAACCATCTATTTTTACATATTTATTAATCATTTATTTGAATACGATAATGGCGACGAGGATTTGGGATTTCTTGTTGAATTTTTAGATTTGTTCATTTATTCACTTTCACATCATGGCTGAAGAATTAATCAACACATTAGTGGAGGCACTACGCCAAGTTCAATTACCTCAACAACCGACACAGTCTACGAGCCGATACAATGGACGGGGCTTTCAACTTCAACCATACGATGAAAATGAAGAAGCATTCGACAATTATGTATCACGGTTAGAGAATTTCTTCAAGCTACAAGATATTACAGAAGATGACAATGAATCAAATGCACATAAAATCCACATACTTCTTAATTGTTTAAGCCCTAGAATTTTCCAGACCTTGTCTGCACTAACAGCTCCTCAGAAACCCTGTGAAAAGAATTATGAAGAACTCGTCAAGTTACTAAAGCAACACCTCTGCCCTAAAGCTAGCGAAATGGCAGAACAACATCGCTTTGTACTTCGACTCCAGGAAGATGGTGAGTCTATTGGCCAGTACATATCTAATCTGAGACAAATAGCTAATGCATGTAACTTCGTGTGCTCTGATTGTAACAAGTCGACTATGGATGTTCACCTACGGTCACAGCTTGTAAGAGGGATTAATGATAATGACATTCGCGAAAGAATTTTACAGCAAGGAACAATCATGACTTTCGATGAAACAGTTAAACTTGCCATAGCAACTGAAGCAGCAAAGTTGGAAAGTCGACAAATGCAAAACCATAGGTCATCGACTCCAGGAGTAAATAAGATCAGTTTAAATAGGAAAGTTACCAACCCGACATTTAAAGATAAACTTAACAAGTTGAAAGGTTGCTGTTTTAGATGCGGTAGCTCATCACATAGGTCTAATGAATGTGATGCGAAAAACAGAACTTGTCACAACTGTCAAAAGGTAGGACATATAGCAAGGGTATGTCTTACAACTTCAAAACAAATTAATCGAAAGGGCCAAAAAACAGTTTGGTCAGGCCTTATCTTCAACAAACTCTGAAAGATCCGGATCAGATCAAGAAGACATTTTCTGCATGCGGCAGTATAAGGGTAGTCGTAACGACAAAATGATGGTACAAGTGACTGTAGATGGCGAACATATAGATTTAGAATTGGATACTGGAGCAGCAGTCACAACAATTTCTCTGGACACTTTTACAAGATTATTTCCTGAAAAGATTCTTAACCCGACTCACCTCAAACTACATACATATACTAATGAGGTAATCAAACCACTAGGTGTGTGCCAAGTAAAAATAAAGCATGACAACAAAACGGTAAAAGGAGATCTTTACGTTCTTGCCCAGAAAGTGGATTCTATAATGGGCAGAGAGTGGATAAGGAAGCTCAACATTTCATGGGCTGATATTAGATCTTTACGAGCTTCTCAGCCAACACAGGCTCAGTCATTAGACAGACTTCTTCAAGAATTCTCTGACATCTTCGACAAAAGAGTAGGCACAATTCCTAATTTTGAATGCGCTCTTCAACTCAAAGATAATGCTAAACCTGTTTTCAAACGTGCCAGACCTGTACCATATGCTCTCATGGGAAAAGTGGAAGAGGAGTTAAAAAGATTGGAGGCTGAGAAAATCATAGAAAAAGTATCACATGCAACGTGGGCGACACCTATTGTACCTATAGTAAAACCTAATGGGTCGATGAGACTTTGCGCTGACTACAAGGCAACCCTCAATCCCCTACTGCAAGATGAACACTATCCAGTACCGAGAATCGAAGATATTTTTGCGCGGATGTCTGGAGGGAAATTCTTCTGTACGTTAGATGTCCGTCAAGCTTACCTACATGTCGTTATGAATGAAGAAAGTTCCAAAATGCAGGCAATCAACACACATTTGGGAATTTTCAAAGTCAACAGGTTAATGTTTGGGGTCAAGACAGCACCTGCTATCTGGCAGAAACAAATGGATCAAGCACTGCAGGGACTTGAGGGAGTATCTTGTTTTTATGACGATGTCAAAGTTCAAGGTAGCTCTTTTTCAGAAACGCTAAATCGACTGAGAGCTGTGTTTCATTGCCTTAGAGACTGTGGGATCCGGCTTAATAAGGAAAAATGCAAGTTCTTCGAGAAATCTATTAAATACTTGGGGCACATAATCGACGAAAATGGTCTACACAAGGACTGCGATAAAACCAAAGCGATCAGTGAAGCAAAACGACCTACAAACGTATCAGAACTAAGGACATTCATAGGACTCGCCAACTACTACAATAGGTTTATACCAAACTTAGCGAGCATTCTTCAACCTTTCTATCAACTCCTACAAAAGAACGCCGAATTCAAATGGACAAGTCATTGTGAAAACACCTTAGACAAAATTAAACGACACATTACCAGTGAACAGGTGTTAGTTCCTTTCGATCCGAAGTTGCCTTTAATACTGAGCACAGATGCATCACCTCTGGGTCTGGGAGCCGTGCTCTCACACAAAATGCCCGATGGATCTGAAAGACCAATTAGTTTTGCATCCAGGTCACTTTCCAAAAGTGAAGCAAATTACAGCCAGATTGAAAAGGAAGCAACTGGTTTGTTTTGGGGACTACATAAATTTTTCATGTACTGTTTCGGTCGAACCTTTACCTTGGTTACGGACCACCAACCGTTGACATCAATTTTCAACCCATCTAAGGCTCTTCCCGCAATATCAGCTTCTCGAATGCTTAGGTACGCTATTTATCTGTCAGGATTCAACTACACAATAGTTTACAGGAACACAAAACAACATGCAAACGCTGATTACCTTTCACGTTTTCCACTGGATCGGCCAGAAGATAATGATATGGACCAGTCCTCCATGTTTCAAATCAAACAGCTGGAAGTCATGCCGGTTACAAGAAGAAATCTAGCGATAGCTACTAAAGAGGATCCAGAATTATCAGAAATTATTGATTCTATTATGAAAGGCAAACAGCTTAAAAATGGAGAAGCAGCAATCTACTCAATTCAAGATGGCTGCCTTTTTAGGGGGGAGAGAGTTGCTATACCAAAGAAATATCAAACAACTATCCTGGACGAACTGCATACGGCTCACATAGGTATGACTAAAATGAAGGCTCTAGCACGTAGTTACTGCTGGTGGTCAACTATTGACCGTGATATCGAACAACGTGTACGAAGTTGCCTTCCTTGTTGTGAGAAGCAGAACAATCCATCGAAGACGGTTCACCCTTGGGAGCCCCCTACAATGCCATGGCAACGTATCCACGTTGATTTCGCAGGTCCTTTTAAAAATCTATACTTCCTCATTGTAGTTGACTCCTATTCAAAATGGTTGGAAGTGGAACCAGTCAACTCAGCAACATCACAGAGAACCATAAAGGAATTACGAAACATCTTTTCAAGGTTTGGATTGCCATGCACAGTTGTCTCTGACAACGGGACAGTGTTCACATCGCATGAATTTCAGACTTTTCTCAAACTGAATGGTATCAGTCACAAGAGAACGGCACCGTACCACCCATCATCCAACGGCCAGGTGGAACGTTATGTCCAGGTCATCAAGAAAGGTCTCAAAGCTATGTCATCAGAACCCGGGGACATCAACCTAAAACTTTGCAGACTACTAATACAGTATCGAAGAACCCCACACACTGGAACCGGTCTGAGTTCATCTGAGTTACTTCTTGGAAGGAGAATCAGAACAAAACTTGACATTCTACTAGACACAAGACCTAACGAGAACATCGAATCTAAAGATCCTAAAAGGAAGTTTAAAGTTGGAGATTGGGTCCAATTTAGAAACTTTGACAACAAATCTCAAAGGTGGAAATACGGACGGATCATTGAAAAAGACGGGCACTTACACTACTGGATAGAATACAAGGGGAAGAAAGAAAGACGTCACGTAGATCAAATACTTACAACCCAACAAGACGACGGTATCCAGTACTCAAGAGGAGAGCCAAAACTGCTAGGATGGCCAACTTCTAATCACCAAGAAGTCAATGTACATAATAATGAAAATATTCTCAAGCCACAAGGACATTTGAGAGTTACAAATGAAGAAACTGAAAAGGTCATTCAACCACGATCTGAAGGAAACGGAGAAACTGATGATGCATTATGTAAAGGAAATGTTGACACTTTACCCGCACCAGTTTTGCCTGAATCAACAGAATTGAGAAGATCAACGAGACAAAGGAAACTGGTAAAACGATACGGTTATGACTAATGTATCTGAAAATCTACAGAGTGAATTAAGGAGGGAGGACTGTTATATCTCTGAATACTTAATATTTATTAGCATGTGTTCTTATAATCAGATGATTGTATTTATCTAATGTTTATGTTTATGTTTTCAAGTTTTACTTTTGGGAATAAAAACCATCTATTTTTACATATTTATTAATCATTTATTTGAATACGATAGAAGTTTTACAAGATAAATAACATACTGATCCATGGGCTACCAATACCACTGTACGTGTATGGGTGGGCGGGTGGGACAATACCACTGTACGTGTATGGGTGGGTCAATACCACTGTACGTGTATGGGTGGGCGGGTGGGTCAATACCACTGTACGTGTATGGGTGGGTCAATACCACTGTACGTGTATAGGTGGGCGGGTGGGTCAATACCACTGTACGTGTATGGGTGGGTCAATACCACTGTACGTGTATGGGAGGGCGGGTGGGTCAATACCACTGTACGTGTATGGGTGGGCGGGTGGATCAATACCACTGTACGTGTAAGGGTGGGTGGGTGGGTCAATACCACTACGTGTATGGGTGGGTGGGAAAGTACAGGTTTTCCACAGATAAAGTTGTATTTAAAATACCTTTTCCATTGCACGTGTATGGGTGGGTGGGAGGTCCTTTACCACTGCACCTGTATGGGTGGGTGGGAAGGCCTTTAACATTGCCCCTGTATGGTTGAGTGGGAGGGCCTTTACCACTGTAAAAATGTATAGTATTAATTATGATGTCAAACTACTGATAAATCTTCCAGTCTAGGCCAGATTATACTGACTTATTTAGGTTATTCTATTTTTTGTTTAAATTCTACAATACACCCAAGTGTGGTATTGTTTGTAGGTAAAAACTGTGTATCATTTTATTTTCACTGATCAAGTTTCTAGAGGATTTTTTTTACTTTTACCGGCTTCTAGAGGATGACAAGGACAGTTGTCAATAATCTGTAGAGCTGTTTGGGTAAGCCTATTTCTTTTAGATGTCCTTTTACATGAGGTGCCAATTCTTCGTGGAATCATTCTTTAAAAATATCAGACATGTTTTTTTTCTGCTTGTAGTGTATTTCAGACAGCATTCTTGTGATTGTAATATTTTACTGGTAAAACACAGTTTTTCAAACAGCGAGAATTTTTACATTTACCGGCAAGCTGTAATTTATGTGTTCCTGCAGCATTGCTGCACGGAAAAAATGTCGGTCTTACATTCTGGTGCATCTTTTTCTCCTCCTAAAGCTAAAGTTTTTTAGGAAGAGACTTCCAAAACAAACCATATCTGTCCACATTATAAATCTGCTCTCTGTTAAGCCCATTTTTCTCCACTTCATTTTTTAATTTGTCAATAAATGCAGTAAAGGTGAGTTCATTACTTGACAGCTCTTTCTCTTGTTATAGTGAGAAGCTTTATTCCAAAATATTTTTTTATATGTACCCGACCCTTACTAGCTCAGAAATCATCTTTCCCTAACATTATCTTGTACAAATGTTTTGCTTTTTTGTAATTATTCTTCCAGTTAAAATGTTATGCTTTCCTTTGTATTGACTTATTCATACTTGAGTGCCTGTTTCAATATCCAGATTTTTTTGCAAATCTCAAAGTTTTTCTTTGTCCAGCACCACTCATGGATTGTGCACAAAACGACAAAATCTTCTTTCTCTTAATATCATATATAGTAGCTTTAATGATCTGAAATTCACTACTAACCTTTGTCATACTGTCATCATGATCAATCATTTCTGTTGTCTTACATTTATCACTTAGAGTTAAAATTGTGTGTTTACATTTATTTGACATTTTTATGAATAGTTGAACGTATTAGAACAACAGTGCTGTCAGTTACTACCCATATCCAAAACTAACAACTTGAGATATGCAACGAAAACAGATGTTTGCAAGTGGCCGGGAGGGTCATTTGAATTATCGTGTGATTTGAACCATCGCAACTGTACTGTATACTTTTTAGAGTACTGCTCTTCTCAAAATGTTAGTTAAAAGCAAATATTCAAGTTTTTTTTATTTATAGTTAGTTGAATAAATTTTAGTTGATTGCTTAATGTCATGTACAATGTTTCAGAATATGAAAGTGATGACCTTTAGTTTCAAATTCTCTCCTGTGGGGCATGGAAGAAATCTTACCAATGCTCTCCTTCACCATGCTTTTCCCAAAAGGCATCAATTACTGTTTGCTTATGACTTCAGGTATGTATTGTATTGGTAATTATTTTTATTAATTCTTATATCTGTAAAATTTATCTGTACAGCACATTAATATTTGAACTTATTTTTAAGAAAATTGTATGTATTGAATTTGAATCGAACGTGGATTGTTAAATGATCAGCAATGAAATAACTATAGGCGTATGTATACCGTAACATTACAGTTTAGTTCTTAATAAATCCTTTCATTAACATACTAGGTGACTATAAGAGAGAATGCCAGTTAACCCTTTGAGGGCCAGACGGCAATATATTGCCATCAAAGATCGTATTTAAAAACGCCAGATGGCAATATCTTGCCGCCGATGATATACGCGAGAAGCGCTAGACGGCAATATATAGTCGCTCTGATATTCATTGTTGTATCAATACATATGACTTCAAATTATTATTGTTCTATGTTTTTCTGATTCCTTGGTCTGTCTGCAGATAAAATATATGAATAGCACTTTTACTTTGAACGTCTGTGATTTTTTTACTTCATTGTTTTCATGTGACATTATCAGCTGACTGGTACCAGTGCTAGTCTACTAGGATATTCGTTGTTTATCATTTCTGCTCCGTTGTGTTTATGTTATTATTGTTTGTTGGTTTCATTCATACTTCAGTCTTTTAGTTTATAGTTGTAATTATATATAGTTTATAGTATTTAGTTGTTACTTGTTAGTGTATAATTGTAAATATGAGTGATAATTTACGATCTCATGGAAGTGAAATTGACTGACAATTAGATAATGATCTTGCATCGTCTGATAGTGAATTGGAGGTTAGTGAGGATGAAGATACGGAAAGTGATTTAGATTTAGGTGAAAATGAATCAGGATCATTATTTGGTGATGACACGGATGATGATCCTACCTATGAACCTCAATCAACTTTGACAACACAAAGACGGATTCTCACAGGTAGGCCTAATCCAAACATATTTACTGGGGAACAAACTAGACCTGTAGGTCAAGGTAGGCCTGTATTTAGCTCAAGTGAATCTGATGATGACTCAAATGACCTAATAAATCGATCACAGCCTAATAACCAACATCAGTATGTTTGGGAAAAACTCAATACTGGTAATAACACTTCAACTAGGCCACTCACACATAACTTTCAATACATGGAATGTACTGGTCCAAAACATTGTCCACCTTTGCTTGCTAGTCCAGTTGAGTATTTCAACCTTTTTTTTACTACATCACTTTTAACTTTATTCCAAAGAGAAACAAACAGATATGCTGAACAATTGCTAGCAGCCAAAAGAGATCAACTTTCACCACACAGTCGATTTAGAGCTTGGATCCCTACATCTGTACTTGAAATAAAAGCCTTTATCATAACTATTTTAAATATGGGCTTAATTCAAAAGCCAACAATGAAGTCATACTGGACAGACTGTAGTAATCAGGCAACTCCCTGGTTCAAAAAAATGTTTAAAAGAAATCGTTTTGAACTTTCGCTAAGCTGCTTCCATATGGTTGATAATACAAAACTTCCAAAATGTAATGAACCAAATTATGACCCATCACAAAAATTTAGTCCCATTATTGACCATTGTAATAATGTATTTACACATTTTTATGTACCCCACCAACAGTTATCAATTGATGAAAGCATAATTGGAACAAAATGCCAGACCAAAATGATGCAGTATCTACCCAACAAACATCACAGTAGATGGGGTATAAAACTTTGGGTCCTTTGTGACTCCGTGACTAATTATTGTCTCAGTTTTTATTGCTATAAAGGAAAAAGTGCAAGTCCTCAAGAAATAAATGAAGTAAAGGAAAAGGGGTTATCTCATGTTGTTGTCTCAAAACTTTTAACTATAGGCAATTTTCTAGGTAAAGGTTTTCATTTATTTACTGACAACTTTTACACTAGTGTTCCCCTAATGGACTGGTTATATAAAAACAAAACCTTTATGACTGGTACTGTAAAAAGAGATAGGAAACACCTACCAAATGAGATAAAAGATATAAGATGATTGCTTAGTGTAGGAATTTGAAACATTGCTGTTTGTACAGATTTTTGTTGTACATTTGTAAATATTTGTAATCTGACGTTGTCTATTGCTGTAAAGTTTAATGACAATAAAATTATATTTATTTTATTTATTTATTTTAAAAGCTAAAATTGATGTAGGTTGTTCTGTGTACTGTAAAGAAAAGAACACGCCCCTTGTAGCTTTAGGCTTTAGACAAAAAAAGTCACAGAAAAATCCTGTATTGTTACTTTCTTCAAAACCAGAAATAAATGATATAGAATCAGTAAGAAGACGGCATGGAAGCTATTGTAAGTACGTGGGAGGAATTGATACTCATGACATGATGCTGTACACCTATCTTGATGAGCGACGCTCAATGAAATATTGGCGCAAAGCTACATTTAATATTTTTTCAAGAATGGTACTCAATTGCTACATTATTTATAAAACGAATTGTAAGAAGAATAATATAAAACCTATTGAAAGATATCCCTTTATTGCAAGTATTGTTGCCAGTGTAACAGAAGAATGGCTTGGAGAGCAGCGTGTACAAGAAGCAGCTTCAAATAACCGTGCATTAGGTGTAATTACTCTACCTGGTAATAATCAAAAGACATGTTGGGTATGCACCCCTAAGGGAAAGGACTATAAAACTGGAAGAAAACGATCCAGAACAGCTTGTTCTCGGTGCAATGAAGGCTGTCATGGCACTTGCTTTGCCAAGCATGTTTGTAAATAAAAAAATGTAGGCCTGATAATGACTTGTAAATATTATTTTGTAAATAGTGTGTGTGTAACTGTTTTAAAACTGTTTATGGATCCAGAAATCAGCTCTTTACTAGTACAGCAGATATGTAAGTAATTATTTCAATTTCTTCGCATTTAATAATTATTAGTATTAACAATTAGAATAAGTTGCCGAAGTAATTTATGCATATTTCTACAAAATGTGTTATAAATAACTTATTTATAGGGTAAATAACACCAAATTTTCTACAAATGTTCCTTTTTTAAATGCAAAATAAAATAATATAATTCCCCACAGTAAAATTATATTTACTTTTTTAGTTATTAGCAAAAATAAATAAATAAATTAAAAAAATTTGTAAATTTATTTCAATTATTATTATTATTTTTTAAACTACTTAGAATTACATCTATATATTTTTGTATCAATAGTTTATACCTATACAAATACTTTGGTGCATTATTATGTCAGTGTCTAACTTATAAGATAAATTATAAATTTTATGGGTGGACAACTGCAAAATCGCCCATTTTGGCTTGGCATTTTTAGCTAAACAGAACAGGTATGATATGTGAAAAAATTTTGTAACATGTCATATTTCTGCCTGGTCCTCAAAGGGTTAAAGGGAGATTTAAACTGTAGATTTTTATTTAAATTTTTTAACATTTCCCTGTTGAAAGGCAAAATTGTTGGTAATGATATTAATCTCCAAAACAACCACAGTTGAAAGATTCAACTTGCCTATTTGTGGTTAAAACCACTTCGAGTTAAAATATTCTGCTCATTTCCCATTTTAGAATGAAAATCACGATGGGCCGGCCATAAATATTGACTTTATATATGGTCAAAGTGTTTGGGAGATTGTAGGCGATAGGTTGGATGCTCGGTCCTCTTAATACCGACATGGCGTCCGCTTAATGGTTGCTATCGGCGTGGACACTACTAGAGAAGTCTGGGGTGTCCATGTTGGGTGGTAATCATTGTGCGGATGTTAAGTGGGGGAGATAACTGAGTATCAGGCTTGTCAATTAGCTGAAAATCAGACCAGCACTATGTGGTTCGGATTCCACGTAAAGCTGTAGGTCCCTTGGTTGCCCTGGCTGTTGGGCTATTAATAAATTGCCCTTTCTGAGGAACAGTTGAACTCAGTTAGTAACCAGACTACACTCATCCACACTCATCCTACACTCATATAACCATTCATATTCGCCTTAAAATACCAACAATGTTGTGTCGGCGTCTCATATGTAAGAATGAATTTCATTATTTATGTGAATACTTATGGTTTACCTCTTAAGTATACTAACAAATAAAAATCCCTTTAGATATGTAATAACTTTAGAAATGTTATTTTCTAATTTATAATATTGATTATAGAAACAAGAAGACTCATATAGGTCCTGTGAAGCTAGTTTCCCTGTTTGGTGAGGTTAGTTCATATTATTTAGCTTATACAAAAATAGAGAAAAAGTCCTGTTAAGTCTTGAGTAGTACATTAGAAAAATGGAGGCTGACAGAAAGATATAAACTATTTGCATCAATTGTATTTCAGTCAAAGTATTAATATACATTACATTAAACGCCATGTCCAGGTTTGCAAATATAGAATATTAGCTGAACCCGCTCGCTTCGCCGCTCATAATATTGAATTTGAAGACTTGCAATCAAAATATAAGTCAACATTCCAAAAATTCAAGAACATTAAAAAATTACTTAAAGTAAAACAAACAAAATACTTTGTTTTTGAAAAACAATTATTTAATATACCATTCAATTTAGAACAGCTGATATTATGAATAATTTACTAATGTACTCAATTATTTTTAATTTTAAAAGTTTATCCTATAACTATTGTATTCAAGTACCAGGAGACTGAGCTTCGCTCAGTTGAAATCTGCAAACTGAAGAGGTAGCATCCATATCTCCCAGAGGATCCTGAGAATCACTTATTGCTCTACCTTATAGGTTATTAATAAGATTTCATTTCAGAGGTCTTCCATGTTTACCTTTAGCCTCTTTGTGAAACTCGGCCTGCAGCCTAGTGGGGAACTCGGCCTACGGCCTCGCCAAAACACTGCTACAAGCCCCTTTGTGGAACTCGGCATACAGCCTCGCGGAGGAAAGTTCGGCCTGCAGCCTCACCGAAGCACTGTGATACAGTCCCATTTGTGGATCTTGGCATGTCGCCTCGTGAGGAAGATCGGCCTGTGGCCTTACGAGGATTCGTAAAAGCAGTACGATAATGAATTTTGGTTTTTGGGGCAGTAGAGCCCACAGACATAGTCTTTTCTAAAATCTGATGTAATATTAGTAAGTAATAGAAGAATACCTTTAATTTGATACCCCACTTTGGTGTATTAGTTTAACATTACTTAATTTTGGGTTTTTGTTAACCTTATTCTACAAAATGCAAAATAAATAACATTATACTGCTAAGTAACTATAGCAATATATATATAAGAAAACTACGGTATACAGAAAAGAAGACTGTAGGTATATCGCGCATCTCCCATGATGTCATATGTGCCAAATGGCAAAAATGAACACAAAAATACTGTTCTAATTCCTGTAATCACGATTCCAGCTGATTAGTAATACATAACTTGCTTACTATTTAGCTGGATGTTTCTATGCAATTGGTAGATTGTTACCAGTATTTAATAGAATAAACAAATCAGCTGATTTCGCCCATGTGACGTCACAGTGTACTGCGCAGCCTCGTCGTGATACACAGGAAGTCTGGGGCCTCTGGGGCAGAAATAAGAATTTTCCAAGGGCTGAGACCGGTGCCAATAAATCCTTGGAGCCAAAAAAAGTTTGTCAGGATGTTGCTGGTATTAGATAATAAGATTTGTTTCTATTTAACAGCTGTTATCAAATCAGTCAATTAGTATACCTCCATAAGAATAACATTGAAATTTTGGGGGCCAGTGGGACAGAGTCCTGAAGTCAGAGAAGAAAATTCTTAGTGAGATTGTAGATGCCAAGATATTCTTGTAAAATTTTTCAAGTAAATCGGACGTATAGTTTTGGAGAAATAGTGATGAGTGGTAATTGGCTTTTGTATATATATTAATGTAGTTGACTCTGAATCAGTGAAATATCGGGTTTCTTGCCTTATTTAGCCGTGTCCTGTGAACTGTCTATGTATTTGGTCAAAATAAATTGTAAATTTTCTGATTAAAATCAGTTTGTTCTCTTAGATAAAAAAGTTTCAAATTCTAGAGAAATGTGTAAGTCTGCTTTTAGAAGGCACAAAGTACTATATTTGACTCTGAATCAATAAAATATTGTGTTTCTCGCCATGTTTAGCCACGTCCTATGATCTGGCTATGCATGCTTTAAAACTAAATTGTTAATTTTCCGATTGAAAACAGTTTGTTCTCCTAGATAACAAAGTTTCACAGTCTAGAAAAACCTGTAAGTCTACTCTTAGAGGCCATAAATTAACCAATTTGATTTACACGCACAAATTGAAAATCTAGCTCTACCTAAGGATGAAGGAGGTGAGATAGAGCAAAAAGTCATAGGACTAAATTTGTAAATCGTCTCAAATCAGGTACAGAAAATGGTGTTAGTTTTGCTGTAGAACCGTTCATTTAGCCGCTACAGTCCAAGTAGAGAAACGCTGAATAGCATCCTTTTTTGGCACTAAAAAGGCTGCTATCTTCGATTTACTTAGAATTTTTCAAAATCTTCTCATTGCAAATCTACAACATAAGACCTTTGACTCTTCAAAATTTCAGCCTCGTAGGCTTAGTACTATTTTAGTTACAGCGATGAGTGAATGAGTCAGTGGTATTTGCCTTTTATAGGTATAGATAGATGTGAAATCTTCACTCTGATAAAATTATTATAAGTTTATACCAGTAAAACCTTTCATAGTCGCCCATTTGATATCTGGAACCTCTTATATCCAGCTTGGTGACGAAAACACAGGAATGTAAATTTTCCAGCGTGCGGGCTAAGAAGGGCAGGAGAGGTTGGTATACGAGCTGTTTGGTTGTTACAGGGAGCCATACTACAGCTATGCACAAGGTATCAGTATGTTTCAAGAGCCAGGAGAGTGGGGACAAGAGCTGGCCAGAACTGCTGCTGTTGGTTGGCGAGTTACTGGTGTTAACAAAGAGTTCAAAATGTCTGCCAGGTGAGTGTGAAAACCTTTCTAAAATCAAGTGTGATCGTTAACTTCAAATTAAATTTACTTATTCATTAAAAGTAATTATCTACTCAGGTTATTCTTGGGTAGATTCAATGATCAGGCATTAGTGATTGTTTGGCAAATGAGCAAAATTGAGTGGAAATATTTAGATCTTCAAGATATTTTACTGGACGTATTTAACTTAAAGTGGATAGCTAAAAATACTTAACCAAATGTGCAGTTCTCACTTCTATATTTATTTCTAAGTAAATGTAATATATTTTAACTAACAAAGGTTACGTTCAGTGAATTCCAGTATCCAACAGGTGAAAACATATTTCAAGGTTTTGTCTAAAATAATCCAAGCAAGACTGGGAGTTTATTCTGGAGAAATAATTGAGGTTGCTGGTTTTCATGCAGAGAAATCCACTTGACCAGATATTTATATTGAATGTAGCAGTAGCCAATTATTGGGAGTTTAAAAGAATTCTTTGGATTATCATTTAAAAGACGGAAAAAAATCAGTGACAGTCGATAATTAAGTTTTAAAAATACTTGGACCTGTCAGAGATGGGGACATATGGATAATCAAATCAACTATGAAATTTGATAAATGTTTAAACTTGAAGATAATAGAGCATAGCAGAAACCAAGAGCAAAAGAATAAGACCCTGTGATTAGGAGGGAAGAAGTTAAATGGATCAAAGCAGTATAGGACGGAAATCCAGTAGCAAAAAGGCCTCATGAAAGACCCTAGAACGGTTGGAGGGAAAAAGTGGTTGAAGATCTAAGAACACTGAGAGAAGGGTAAGATGCTATTGTTAGGGAGAGATAGAGCAGTTGTTGGTGAGACTAACTGGGAGTAGTGGTGGTATTGGAGAGTTGTTATAGAATCATTTGAACTAAAAAGTTCGAAATCATTTTGTATTTGCAAGTTATAAAAATGTCTTGTTGTAACACGACGTAAGAGTCACCCGGAATGTGGAAAATCTTTTTTGGTAATTTGGAGTTAAAGTGGTGTACTTCTTAATATATTGTAGTTTATTTTACGTTATATTGAAAATTACATGAATTTATATACTGGACATACTTGTGCGCCTTCTGCATATTACGTGAATTTGCCGCATCATATGCGGCGAGCACAGATGTGCGCTTTACGTAAAATGGGTAATTTATTATTATTATACTGAGTAATACACACTAAATTTTGTTTCATAATAATTTTTAACATCTAAAACATTTATGATTATTAATAATTACCGTACATATAAATTACTAAAATTCCAGAGGAGAAAGAAGACGAATTCTAACTCATTTCATTAGCATAAAATAGTATTATAAAAGGTAAAATCAATTAGATGAACAAAATCTCAATAAAAAAATTACTTTTATTTGACAAATATCAATAAGCTGAAAATTACAAAGTCTAGTCAAAAAATTCCCAGCATTGGTTAAAATATCTTTTTTGGGCAAAGATAAAAACTAACAAACCTATTTTCCTTCAAAATACTCTCCTCTTTTATAAACTCGCTTGTCCCAATGATCATACAGCTGTTCAAAACAGTTTTGAGAACTATTTTTTTGAATGTATTTAAATGATTTTGTCTTATTTTCTGACACCTTCAGCACCTGAAACTTATTTTTTTATTATGTTTTTGCTGTGTAAACTGGAAGAAATTGGCCGGAACAAGGTCAGGCAAGGTCTCTAGCGTGGTGATAACGTGGAGCTTGACGAGGTACTTACGTACTAACAGGGATCTATGTGCAGGTGTCTTGCCATGCAGCAAAATCCAATTGTTTTCTGCCCATTTTCAGGCCGTTTCCTCTTAATGGCGTCCCGTTAACTCTTAATAATTGTTGTGTGGACACTAGCAAGTGATAAATTTACCTCATATGCGATTTCATCAATCTTTATCCTTCTTTTTGCATGGACAATTTGCCGAACTCACTCAATGTTGTCATATGTGGTTGCAATTGAAGGGCGTCGACTATGAGACTCGTCTTCAATGTTAATGCGACCTTCACAAAAACATTTGTGCTATTTGTAAACTTGACCATTCTTCATTGCCTCAACTCTGTACGCTTGAATTAACATATTAGGTGCCTCAGAAATTAATATGTAAAAACACAAAATTGTTGTGTTAATATTTTAAAACACAGACTTTTGAAGTAAAACACAAAATTTAATGTTTTATTACTGCTAATTAAATTAATTTTCAAAAAGTGACAATGTAAATATTGGTCGGTAGTGTAGTTGGTTCAATCCCAGCTTCATGTGCTAAAGGTTCTCAGTTCGATCCCTATCAGAGTCAATACATTTTGAGAAGTATCAGCTGATAATCACCGGCTGTTCACTTGTCATTGGGCTATTAATTAATGACACTTTCTAAAGAATAGTCGGCCTTAGTTTGTAACAATGACTACATTTGCTCATCTACAATCATCACACTCATTCGAAATCCATATTCGCCCATATCTTGACGATTGGCGTCTTATGAATAAATAAATAAAAAAGTAAAATAAATACGCAAATACACGAAAAGTGCTCCTCACAGGGAAACAATGCAGCTGAGCGATCTTCGTGCCACCAATATTCCATCCAGGAGTAGTACTAGCCATGGCTAGTACTAGCTGCTACAGAACAAAATTCCCACTGGCATCCACGCTGTGTGCCTTCTCTGGACATCGACGCCGGGGACTTTTGACTGTACCTCATATGACCTTATGTTATAAATAATACTAAATTTAAATTTAACATTACAATTTTTAGAACAACCAGCATTTTGATTATCTATAATGTACCTAAATGTTGGAGTAACTTACATACTAATGTATCCACCAACACCATGTGACTGTACTAAATAAGACTACTTAACCTCCAAAACGAGCTTTGTGCAAAACACTGAGTGTCCGCACAAAGCGCAGAAGTGTGTCCACCGCAAACTGCGAGATGTACGTGTTAATAGACAGTTTACATATTACAATAGCACCACACTTGGAAGTAGTAAGATGTAGCCCATAGGTTGTCATGGTTTCCCTATGGTACCCTTCCACCAGTACTTGCTGTAGCATTCTCTGATACCATAATTTACAATATAATGTTGAGAGTGATTGATTCGCTCTATTGCTAGTAACTGTACAATAAGTATCTCTGTGTCAAAAACACTGGTTTGACCAGGGGTAGTAGGGCTCGAGGTACCCTTTTCAAATCTATCAGCTGGGCTCTATCTCAGAAGTTTAATTTTTTTAAACTAGATTCAATGCAAACCTTTTAGTTATTCAGTCAGTTTAACCTTTCCTAAATTTAACCTCTGTGAAGTATGTTTCATATTTGTTTTATTTACAATTTAAAATAGTAGTTTTATCAAATATAATTTTCAAAACATCTAACATTGAAAATTATCTCTTTATTCATATTGAGAGTAATATCTGGTTGAAACAACTTCTGAACTGATGAAAATATAGATTACCTCTGTGCACACCTACAATTATAGTAATCAATGTTTTGGCAGCCTACCAGAATGGATTGTGGTACCATCTTCAGCCACAGACCCCCAGTTGCTGGAAGCAGCAAGGCACTTCCGGGGTGGCCGACCTCCGTTGTGGTGCTGGAGTTCCCCACAGGGTGCTGCACTTGTGCGCATGGCCGACCTCCAACCCTACATATCTGACAGGTGAGACTATTGGATTTAAAAAGAAAGAACCTATTTTACTTTGTTAATCAATAACCTTTGTAAAATTTGTTACGAATCCAATCAAAAGACCGTGTTTAGTGTTTCAGTACTGAGCTCGCTTATTCGTTGATTGTTAATGTGTCAGATGACTAAAATATTTGATAAAGTTATATTTATGACTTTAATTCTTGAAAGTGATGATGCTAAGAAACATCACAGGTGGAGAGAAAACGGCTTTTTCAATGATGAAACTAATATGATTAGATCATATTAGGTTCCTTGAACCAAATTAATTAAAATCTTTTACTTGTAATTTTGTTTTCTTTTAAACTTCACTTACCAGTTCAGATGGGCCTACAGGCCCGTGTGTGAACTTTATTCAACGTGTGAAGTACCGACCGTTGGCTCAGTGTGGATTCAAAACTTAGACACCATTGAAAAGTGTTTAATTTTACAGTGTTTAAGAGCTCTGCAGTCATGGAAAAAGTGCTTAGTATTAAAACTGAAGAGGTTTTTACCAACTTATTTATTTTTTAATTATTTTGGATGTAGCAAGAGTTTTATGTTTTGGAGGGAATCATAAATAATTGTATACTACTTAATAGATTACAATGTCAAACTTGGACATGTTAAATGTAAAATCATTATTTTAAAAATGTTATATGGCTTTTGTATTTAAGATTTGTGTGAGTGTCTAACCCTTGAAAAGTTAATGTAATAAGTTTTGGTTGAGGGTTTGGTAAATCTTATTTAAACAAGGCTTCCATTCAGTACTAAATACACTTAACAAGGTTATAGAAAGTCTTGTATTTGAACATATTTTGAGCGTCAGCCAGGCAGATCACAAGCTATGAAGTATTTTCCAATAAAAATGTGTGCATTCATTCAGGACATGTTTGTTATTCTCGATTGAAATTACTTTATCTTATGAACATAACTCCTGCAGCTAAAATAACTAAGGTAACCTGACAAGGATCTGATATGAAATATCGATTAGATACTTCTTTGCCACTTCTAGGTTTTTAAGTCTCATAGAGCCATTGGTCCCAGACTAACTGATAGAGTGAACTACGTGGTTCCAATTCCATCTAAGTAAGAATATTCTTTATGGATGGCCTACCTAATTCTCTCTTACTGAGCGATAAAATATGACAACAATGTTGCCTCTGGGTACCCCAAACTATTTTTAACACTTGCTTAAAACAAAATATTTTACTATCAAAACAAGGATAAAAGCTTTCTAAATTTAGTTAAGAGTAGTTAGTAAGTCTGTAATCTATTAGTTTTTTTCAAACCTGTACTTAAATTATATCTGACCTGAACTTCTCTGAATATTTATTCTGATTCTCTCAAAAATTGAATACGAGCTTATTTCAAGATTCTCCAGAAATATTTTATTTGTTTTCATAATAACATAAAATCAACTTGATGAAGAAGATGATGATAGTATCAAGTTTGAAAAACTAATATATTACGGGCCAAGTACTCTTAACTAAATTTAGGAAGCTTTTATCCTTGTTTTGATAGTAAAATATTTTGTTATAAGCAAGTGTTTAAAATAGTTTGATAATAAATGGTAGTTTTGAATAGTTTAACTTTCATTTCAATGCATTTGTATGAAATGTTATGTTCTGGCCAATTAAAGATGTCCTATTCAATTAAAAATGAATCAGTTTACTTAATAAAATAATTTTCCCAGCTTTAACGCTTTGCGAGCCACCGACCGATTAGATCTGCCACCCAAGATTGCGAGATTTTGCCACCGGCCGATCTCATCGATCGGCAGGGAGCATATGAGTTTTGCCACCAACTTTCCCTGATGAAATCCAAATTAATTGTTACTAAAAAACTACCTTATCCAAGGATGTTACAAGTTTTTGTTTCATAATTGTTTCTATTATTTTTGTAAATGTTGAGAGTAATGATATTGGCCTGTAGTTATTGCAATTTAGTTTGGATTCTTTATTGTATATTGGTATCACTACGGCCTCTTTAATTTTTTTCATGTAAAACCCCAGTTTTAAAACTAAGATTTATAATGTACAGTAAAATATGAATGAACTTTTTACAGAATTGTTTTACAATTTGAGAATTGATTCCGTCAATCCCTGGTGCCGTTCAATTTTTAAAGAGTCTACAGCTCTTAAAATGTCATATTCCACTACAGCCCAAAAACATTGCTTGAGGTGTATTTGATTCTGTGAAATAATTTTTTTAAATTAAGAGAGTACAAATTTTCAGGTATATTTCTTCCTACAATTAGTTCTTCAGCAATTTACAAAAATAAACTATTGAAAGTATTTTATGAATCATAGCTACTTTAAATGAATCATTTTTCTTAATATTATTAATTTCTAATGTAATTGTTTCATTCTTTACCAAATTTTGTCATGTAATTTCTTTAACAACGTTCCAAATTTCTTTGGTATTTTGCTTATTCTTTTCAAAAAGACAAAGGTAATAATTATTTTTAAGAATACGTATATTGTTTTGCCTTTTTTTTTAAATCCTGTAAAATATGTTTTTAATATGCGATTATCAGGCTGTTTTTTAGTGTTTTCATTAAAGAATTCCTTTTTTAATATGTTTGCATATATCATTATTAATCCATGGTTTTAATCTTATTATACCTCTATTATTTTGTATCCTTATTTCTTCTGTGCTGCTATGCAATACATTAAAGAAAATTTTATGAAACTCCTCATAGGATCGTGAAGCATTATCTTCTAAAAACAGGTTTCCAATCCGTTTTATCGAATAGTTCACTAAGAAGCCTGTAATTGATGCGATAACGATAGCTTTGCTGTGTGGCCTTAACTGTTGCGCCGGTCAATAACCCCTCCCCTCCTGTTGATAACCAAACTGACAATGATTAGTTATCCCACTGTCAATAACCGCTGCTTCTAGGTTAATCTTATTTTTGTTTTTAATCCTAGTAAATATGTGATCGATACATGTTTTGAATTGATTTGTGATTCTAGTTTGAGTATTAATTAATGATTCTAAACCATGACAAGGTAATATAAGCTATATTCATCAACTAACTATTTTCATGTAATAATAAGTTAACGTTTATAAACAGTTCAGAAGATTTTTCGTGCAGTTTGTATATTAGCAAGCAATTTATCACCAAGTGCCGCAAAGGAAAGTTCTATTACGTCTCTAGAACAAAATTCAACATCTGATCGTTCAACTTGATTAAGACTATTATGAACAAGGGTAACCACCCATCCAGCCCTATATAATTCATTTGTTCTATAGTATGCATTATAATTAGGAATTTGATATAGGTTGGTTCCAGAATTTGTAATCCAAATTTCTGTAAGTACAATCACTTTTGGTTTTGTTACTAATACTGAAATACTGACAAATGAACTAAAAATGAATCAAAATTTGCTCTCGAGCTTCTTATATTTTGATGAGCTAATACGATTTTTCTTATGGCTGTTAAAACTTTTTGGAAATCATTATTTACATTTGAACAGCTGTTACTTTTTAATTCATTAAATATCTCCTTGTTATTCTTATGGGCGAAAAACATACTTTGATGGCTTCAGAAACCTTTCAGGGTGAAAATGTTGAAGAATTAAGTCCTGAATTGAAGTTAACAAGTACAAACAGGCAAATTTTTTGACATCTCAACCCTTAAAATTGGTCAAGAAATAAGCGAGGAGTTATGTTAAAAAAAGAACAGCTTCACATTATATATATATATAAGGATTATAGTACTAAATCAAGTTCTGTGTCCATATTTATAACAGAAATTAAATTAAATGCATTTATTGCATAAAAAATACAAAATAACAAAATAAACACCAGTTCACTAAAGAAAAAATTCACACATGGGCCATTGGACTAGCCATATTGACAAACCCTTCTTCAATACAAAAATACTGCATGTAATATTAACTATGGCATAAATTAATAAACAATAAGCTTTCCTTTAGTACTAGTAATCGTTGAATCGTTGCAAATTAGCTTTGGAGGAGCCCCATACTGTTATTTCGTATCTTAACCCTGGATTGTAAGGAACGATCCAGGGGTAAGATATAATTTATGTGGCTCACAATATCTCTTCCAAAAGCGAGGAATGGCATAGTTATGAATAATGGAATGGCGTTAAAATGAATAAAACATATGTGTAACATCAAGCAAGCACGACAAAGTTGGTACCAATCGACGCAGAGTGTTCTGTTCTATACATTTCAGATTTTTAATAATATTTTTTATGCAATTCTATAAACGTAAGAAATAAAATTAAAACGTGCAACAAGAAACTTCCACTTAATTCCTGCCTGGCCCGGAGGTCGGGAGTGGGAAAAATGACCGATGTTTGTGGAATGACTGAATAACCAGAAGACAGAATAAGGCACAGTAAATGTCAGTCTGCAGAGAATGAAATACTCAATCCAACAAAACAAATTACGATGTTTTAGCTGCATTAGGTGTTTTACTAAAAATTTTGTTGTTTACCCTTGTTTGTGTGCTTTCCTAAAGTAAGCAACAGCATAATTTATGCTGTTGATAAAAGTTGTTCAAACTTTATTTTTAACAATTCTTGTATATTTCTATTCAGAAACATGTCATCTATCAAGTTTTAGTACCTACAAAAATCCTAAAAATTATTTTATATTTTTTATTATGATTATAATTTTCAAGTGCCGTTTACACAATTTGCGCACGCTGACTTATGGTGTTATAAGTATTATACTTATTGGAATATTTTCATATATTTTAAATTTTTTTGTAGCTAATAGATCGTACAATAAAATACATGTAGAAAAAATTTTAAAAAATTATACATACCCCTTATTTTTGGATTGTTATGTAATTTTTCACAATAAGTTTGTTTCCGTGGGAACATTTTTATTTTCCCCAATAAACTAAAAATATAGAAATTTGTTTATGGGTACAATTTGACTATTTTTCCTAAACAACTTTTTATTGTTTATTCAATTGTGCTTTTTTTAAATTGTTACATGTACCTACATTAATCATACTGTAACTTTGCATATTTTTTCCATTTTTGCATTTTATGAAAACAAAAATTTCCTCAAAAAACCTAGTAGTTTATCTAAAATGTAACAACATATTATTATAATGCATTAAATAATAAACAATTTGGCTACCTTGGAACTTACGTACAAACATTTGTTACTGCTTATAAGGAGGTTTATAACTTTAATTTACGTACAATATTCTCAAATTATTTTCAATTTTTTCTAGACAAAAATTATTTACTAAATTTGTATGTAAGTTTTGATAGTAGTATGTAAATTGATAGTAGTAATTCTTAAGAAGAAAAACGAAGTAATAAAATTTTATATTTGGAGCATATTTAGTATTTTTTATGATTTTTACATAAAATGCTTGCAAAGCGCCAAAAACGGTGCCAAAAATATTTGCACAGTTGGAAATACAACATTAGTCACGATCTAGGGTTAAGTTACTTTCAAAAAGGGCGAAACATCAGCATCTTGCTATCTCAGGACTGCAATTTGTTTCAACCTTCTTAGAACATACGAGGCTGTTATAAATTTGCCACAGGGTTGATCTATTTGGCCCTTCCTTCAGTTTCTGGAAGTTCCAGTGTTCAAAACCAGGCTGTTGGCTTGACGTTATTTTAATGCTTTATTTATTGTAATGTATGATTCTATTTCAAGGTTTGTTGTATTCAAATCAATTCAAAACATCTTTATTTTTAAACTCGGATAGTACAAAGATTACACTAGTTCATCTACATTCATCACACTCATTCACCACTCATATTCCATATCTCTATGATCAGCGGCTTAGAAATGAATAAAGAATGAATGAATATTTATACTATGAACAAATCAAGGTACAATAAATAGTGTCAAAAATTTATAACACAAAATGTCATCACAAAAAATATACTATAAAGTTAAGATAGCAATATCATTTTTTGATGTACAATATCCTGACTACATATCACCTTTTTACTAACTCTAGTCTAATATAACAATAAATAAATATACATTATTTTGTTTTGATATAATTTAACTTGATCTAGCCATAATATTTTACTTTCAATTATGTTATGTTGTTACAAAGTATTCTTCAAATGAATACAGGGATCTTTTTATCGGGAAATTTTTTAACAACATCTTAAACTGTTTTATATTTCTTTCTTTTACTATTTCAGATGGGAAATGGTTATATAATTTTGAGCCAGCATATGATAGTAGGTTTTTGTACTATAGTATAAAATTGTAATTTGTGTTTATTTCTTCTTTGAGTTCTTTATTGGAGATTTTTAAATTATAAATATTATTTGTAATTCTCATATATTCCAATAAAATGATTTATTGGATTTTGTATCATTTTATTGGAATATATGAGAATTAAAAAAATTATTCATAATTTAATTTGTGTTTATCTAAACAAAATTTGTCCTTATTCTGAGTCTTATAACTATGATTGAAACCAAGTTTTTGAATGTGTCCAGATCTTTCTTTTATATTGACAATTGTGTGGAAAATATAAAGTCTGTAAATAGTCACTATTCCTAATTGATTATAACAATTCTTAAAAGAATCATTTTTAAATGCAGAATAGTACTTAATGCATGTTTTTGAAATTTTAAAATTTAATTCAAGTTTTTGTTTGAAGTTACACCAAACAGACATATGCCAAAAGAAATAATAAAATGTAATAGGCAAGGTATATTGTTTCTAAGGTTGTTAGATTACAAACAAATGAGTGTACAAGCCAGATGCTGATTGTGACAATAATAAACTTACAAGTTCCGACCAATTAAAGTATTGATCAATTGTTAGCCCTAGAAATGTAGTACTGCTACTCTTTGTTAATGTTTGACTGTCTATTTTGATAATTGGATTGTATGATATTTTATTGTCTGCTGAAAAGGTAATAAATTTTGTTTTATTGCAATTTACAAACAAAATATTTTCTCTAAAATAATAGTTTAGCATAGAAATATTTAAATTACATAAAAACTATTTCTTCTTGAGAGTTGGCTGAAACTTTTAAATTTGCATTGTCAGCATAAAGGACCAATTTACTACTGTGTTCCAACTGTGGAATCCCTTTTAATTAACAAATAAAAAGAATAGGTCCCAAGATCGACCCCTGGGGCACATCAAATTTGGAAAATTTAGGAGCTGAGTTATGTGAGCTTTTAAAGTTTGTTCATTTAAGTGTATTACCTGCACAAACAGTTGCCTATTATGTAAATAAGATTTTACCAATAATAGGATTGGGCTCTTACTCCTAATCCGTAAAGTCTATGCAATAGAATTTGATGCAAAACACTGTCAAAAGCCCTGCTTAGGTCAAAGAAAACCCCAATAGATTTTTTTGAATTGTCAATTGAATCTATAATGAACTCTATAAATCTGTTGCTGCTGTAACTACCGACATACCTTTCCTAAAGCCACGTTGAAAAGAATCTAAAATGTGATGTTTATCAATCTAACAACTGATATGATATTGCACGCTCATAAAAGTTCTGGCAGTAAAGCAACTGGTAGATAAAAATTAGATACATCTTTTTTACAACTTTTTTCTGGATTGGGATTATTTTTGATATTTTTAATTGTTCTGAAAATATTCCTGTTATGAATGAAGAGTTAATTAAATGCAAGAGAGGTTTCAATAGAAGATGTTTATCTTTCTTAATAATAAAAACTGAAACATCATCGTACCCAGAGCTTAATTAATTTTTTAAACTGGAAATTATTTGATCAAGAGTACTATAATTTATTGTCTTACATTTAAAAACTGAATTGATACCAATGGAGTCATTTGACAAATTTTTAGAGCAAGAATTTTTTTGATCTGTTTCAAAGTCATTTTTGACAAAGAAATTTATAAAAAGTTTGGTTGTGAACTCTGTTCAAGTTAGTTTTCTTAGTACTTTACTGATTGGAAGCCAAGTTCTGTAATTTGTTGAGATTTTGATAGAAGTTCTCAAGCCGTGAGGATGGAAGAAGTGGATAAAAAGGTCATTGTTCTCCTCACTTATATGTTCAATTGAACCAATCCACCACTTCTCGTCATAAAAGCAAGCTACTCCATCATTTTTTTCAGTGAAAATACACTTTGCTTTTGAACTGTAGAATTGCTACAATCAGTTGTTGAATAAGAGTATATTTAACATCTTATTTAAGAATCGGTTAAAGGAACAAATCTGTGATATGACCTTGTATTTACAACTCTTTTGCAAGCATAAAATCGCTTTAATAATAATTGTTAGCAATTTAGCTGAACCTCTTTGGTGGTTACGTATATATATATATAAAATCTATGCCTGATGTATTTTCAATGTAGAACTTGTCACATTTATTTATATTTATTTATTCATAAGACACCAATAGTCAGGATATGGGCGAATATGGATTTCGAATGAGTGTGATGAGTGTAGATGAGCGAATGTAGTCATTGTTACAAACTAAGGCTGACTATTCCTTAAAAAGTTTCATTAATTAATAGCCCAATAACAAATGAACAGCCGGTTTTCTTCAGCTGTTAATATTTGGTTGTCATATGGATGCTGTAAGCCAGCTTTTGTCACATGCATTTTTTCCATGGGAAGAAGCAAAAAATGTACACTCAACGTCAAGATTGAAATTGGACTTGTGGTGACATATGTTTGTAAAGTTTTTTATTTTTATATTGGCCACTGGCCCCATCACTGAAGTAAACTACATCTTTTCTTATCGCGCTACCTTCTTTAATTCTTCAATGAAGTATTTTTGAAAGGTGCATAGTACCGTAGCAGTGTTGTGGTCTCATCAGGTTCATCGTGTAATAACTCCAAAAGAAAGTCCTTTCCTGGGCTTAACTCAAAAACTGGGTAACTTAGATTAAAAAGTAAAAATGTAGTTTCAGTTGTTGAGTTTTGCTAATAAAAAACATATATTAATCAATATTTAGAAATTGTAAAAACGCGCACAAAAATGGCCTTTTTATTAATTTCAAAAAATTATAACTCAAAAAGTAATAGTCTTAGTAATCAAATTTTAGCCATATGTTGTCATATAAATAATGAGTATTTTGTGACAATTTGGTAATTTTAATTTGTGTCTCTTCTGAGATATTCAAGGTTGAAATAGTCGATTTTTTGCATAATCACAAAGCTCAAACGTGTATTAAAATAAAAGGATGAGGTTTATAGGCCTGAATCTTTTATAAGAAGTAGTATACTACCAATCCTCAACCCAGTAAAAAAATTGATGTCAAGTCTCATTGCTTTCTATGAAATTTTTAGTGATAAAAATGAAGATTTTAATTTTTTTCAAGTAAAAGTTATGTATTTTTTTGTGGCATTAGGAAAAAATGCCTTAAGCTTGTTAAGGTAAGCTTAACAAAGCATAGGACCAAAGAGGTTTAGCAAATTATTACCTTAATTAAGATTTTTGTTTGAACTCAATATCTTGAAAAACATGGGAGCTAACTTTTGCAATGTGTAAATTTTACAGACGCACCAATATGAAATGGCCGGCTAGAAAAAAAAATCAAAGCCCTAAAAATTTTAAAACCCCTTATTTCAACTCTGATAGTTTTGCTAACCTGTGTAAAAAAATTAATAAATTTTGACAGCCAATTACCAATTATAAAAATTCCAATAAATATTATAATTGGAAGATTTGTAGATCAGAAAATGTTTAAACTATAAATTTATTTATTACTTCTAATATAAAGTAGTGTAGGGTTGTTTTCAGAATCCCTTCTAATGAATCTGTGCTTTTGATGTTGTGTCGAATGTTTTTGTAGTGTGCCTGTGTTGTTTAGTTTAATCACCATTTAATTAACATTTCTGCCCTTAAATCTGAATCTTTTTTCTGTTTATAAGAAGATTTCAAGACTCTGTTAGTGTAGTTGGTTGTTATTAGAATGGCTGAAGATTTGAGAATTATTACTAAGGTGAGTTTCTGGAATCTTCTGCATGATTCATTTATCTTGGTTTGCATGAGTTTTATTGTACTTTAGTGCCTGCCAAGAATTTGTTTCTCTTATACACCGTAATTACTTTAATATATTTTTATGTAGAATATATAAATTTGTAATGTTTGGTTACCTTCAAAATTGTTCATTGTAACATTTAATACCTCTATATAAATTGCAATTTGCATGTATAAAGTTATATAGTTTGTTTGATTTGAATCTTCAAATGTAAAGTTAAAAAATTTCTTTTTTGAGTGTAGATCTGCAGGTATATGCCTGATTTGTGCCTGAATTTGATGTTAAATGTCTTCAAAATTCATGATAAAATGTTCAAACTAAACTCCACTTTGAACTGCAGAGCTAGAGTGAAGCTCAGTTTTTTATTATTTCACTTTAAATTATGAACTGAATTAATATGACATAAAACTGTTTAAATTGTTCACTTCTAAACTAAAACAATTTGATAGCATGGTTGTTTATAATGGTTTGAGAATATATTTTTCTATACCATGTATAATTTTTGTATTACATTTCAGCATATATTGTTATAAAATTACCAGTTCTTTGAACCTCTACAGTGATATAAAAATATAATTTCTCTTTGGAACATTTCTAGTACATTCATTCATACAAAATTTCTAGTTAGCGCAACAATGCTTAAAAATGTTTGAAAATAAAAGTGGGTTTTGAAACAACCTAATATTTCTTGCATGTTTATGTTCTACTTGTATAAATGCAGTTTCTGTTGTATTTATTGCTCTCATGTTACTATTTTACATTCACAAAATCAATAATACAAGCTAACTGAAATAATTTAAAACATATTATGGCTTATGTAATTTTAAAATTATTTTTAACTGTTTATTTTTCAATCCTAAACTTTTCAATGTTTGATTATTCAATTCAATTAAAAATTTCTTTATTTATGTAAATGTACTCAGGTACAACAAATAGCATCATCTTATATGTTATCAAAATTTGTTTTAAAAATTAATAATATAAAATCATTGGCCCTCCTTAATTCTTTATTACAGTAAGGGACTGTAATGTTGGAGACTGTATTATTGTCTCCTTTAACAGTTTTAGGCATTAGTATTATTTTTACATGACAATTTTGAGTAATGGACAACTAACTAACGAGATATAAAATGACAAAATCCTTCAAAGACAAAGCTATATATTAGTAAAGTAAAATGAGCTCATATCTAGAGAACATTCTGTACTTAAGTTCATCTCAAATGAAAGATCGTTTAGTAAATAACAGTGAAAACGTATTTTTGTGACTCGAAGCATTTTTATCCCAGTACTCTTTACCCAGGCAACAATGCTTTCAGTCACAAAAATTACGTTTTCTCTGTTATTTATCAACCGATTTATTAATTGGTACATTGTTAGATTTGGCATAATATAATCTATAAATCATGTATAATAACATTTTTGGGTAAAAAGTGTAATTTTTTTTATATTTGTACTTTGTAAATTTTAAACAGCTGCTATTTTGAAACTGATATTTGTAGAAATTTAACTTTTTAACATAAAATGTATCTTTCTAAGATCAATGTTCAAATGAAAATTCAGTATTGTGATTCAAATAGTTTTTGAAATATTTACATTTTTGTAGAAAACACATACAGACACAGAGACAGAAAACGAATCGAAATAGGATACATGTTATATTGCATTATTTGCTTGTATTGACCTGACAAACAATCCTCTAAAATATGCGACAGTCTATAATATGTGTATATAACACCCTTTATATATATATATATATATATATATATATATATATATATATATATAACATAATGTAAATATTTTTAAAATGTATTAGCATATTATTATCTTTAAAATAAAAAGTGGGTGTTTTACAAGTAAAAGTTGTTTTGTTCATTTTAAATAAACAGAATGACTTTATACTGGATTGTGACAGATCCCACTCAATGAGTGAAGTGAATAAAAACAAGTAAAAGCTTTTATTTTCGGTGTGACAAGGAAATACTTGCGAGTATGTGAATAAAACAAGTAAAAGCTAAATACTCGTAGTAATTAATAGCATTGATTTTACTATACATAGAAGATAGTTCCATCCAATGTTAAATTTTGAGGCACAGAATATGGGAGCGACCGTGCTGCAACCTGTTGTCAATCAAGTTAAAGAGGTCGAAATTGCCTCCAGTTTTGACTGTTCGGTTGCACAACCTGTGGCCAGTAAAGGAAACTAATCACGCCCTCTCATTCCCCCATTTTCTTTCTCTTTCTCTTGAGACGCTCGTCCGGAAGTACTTCCGGCTCCTCCACCTGTCTACTGTTGCCGATTGGCCTTGATAGTGGGTCAAAGTGGGATATTGTTCTGTGCTGTGGTTTGTCTTGCACGGAAAGGAATCACCGTCTTTTATTTAGGCCTTAGGGGTTTGTGTATATAAAAAATGTTAGGGACATATTTTTATTATTTTGTCAATGTAAATAACAATGTGTTACATATGTTTAGTTAAAACATTACGCATTATCTAAAATGATGTAAATACTGTGTATATTAAGTTTATTGATGTTTTAAGTAATTGTATATTTAGAAGTAGCAAGAAAAATGGTGGTAGTTCTAAATTGTTAAAGGCTAAATTGTTAAGTCCCTGGATAACACCAAACATTTTACATAAATTTTAGAGACGTAAAAAATTATATAAAATTTCTAAGAGAAGACTATATGACAGAGTATTTCAAAATTATTTTGCGAAATATACTAATGAATTAAATAATGTGATCAATTTTACAAAAAACAATTACTATTCAAAATTATTAGAAAACTGTAAAGGTGATGTATCTGAGCAGGGGAAGGTAATAAATAACTTAACAAGTGGTTCCTCAAAGAAAATAGTTGAGCTAATTGAATTGCCTAATGGCGAAGTTATGCATGAGCCTTCTGTCTTTGCTGATAAGATAAACAATCACCTTATCGCAATCCAGTTTAGCTGTCCAGACGTTGTACATTTCAATACCCTTCCACCTTTACATACTTACTATCAACATTCTTTCTTTATAACTCCAACAGATGTAAACGTTGGATGTAAACTGAAATTCTGTTGGAGTTATAAAGACGCTCGTCCGGACTGTCGCCACTGCACCTGTCTACTGTCGCCGATTGGCCTTGATAGTGGGTCAAAGTGGGATATTATTCCTTGCTGTGCTATGTCTTGCACGGAAAGAAATCGCGATCTTTTATTTAGGCCTTAAGGGTTTGTGAATATGAAAAATGTTAGGGGAATTTTTTTGTTATTTTATCAATGTAAATAACAGTGTGTTACAGATGTTTAGTTAAAACATTATGCATTATCTAAAATGATGTAAATACTACGTATTGTAAGTTTATTGATATTTTAAGTAATTGTATATTTAGAAGTAGCAAGAAAAATTGTGGTAGTTCTAAATTGTTAAAGGCTGAGTTGTTAAGTCCCTGAATAACACCAACATTTTATATAAGCACATACCAAACATTTTAAATAAATTTGAGAGACGTAAAAAATTATATAAAATTTCTACGAAAAGACCATATGACAGTTTTTCAAAATTATTTTGCAAAATGTACTAATGAATTAAATAATGTGATCAATTTTACAAAAAAAAAACAATTATTATTCAACATTATTAGAAAACTGTAAAAGTGTATCTGAGCAGTGGAAGGTAATAAATAACTTGACAAGTGGGTTTTCAAAGAAAATAGTTGAGCTAATTGAATTGCCAAACGGCGAAGTTATGCGTGAGCCTTCCGTCATTGATAAGATAAACAATCACCTTATCACAATCCAGTCTAGCCGTCCAGACGTTGCACATTCCAACACCCTTCCACCTTTACGTACTTACTATCAATATTCATTCCTTATAACTCCAACAGATTTAAATAAAATTAAGAGTATTGTTAAGCTTTTAAAAAATAAAAAATTAACTGGTTCTGACCAAATTAATGTACATTTACTGAAAAATATAATTGATGAGAGGATAAACGACTCCATAGTTATTTATCTAAGTTAAATTTTCGTAATCCACGACAATTCGGTTTTATCAAAGGAAAGTCATCTGAGGATGCGTTATTAGAAGTATCAGAAATAATTTATAACAATTTAACTATTCATTAACTTATCATCTGTCATATAGTTCACATTTAATACTAGAATTAACCCTTTATATTATTGAAATCATTATTCATTTTTTATCAAGTAATTAAAGCTTCTTGTCAATATTGCATTGTATAATTATTGCTGTATTTTTAACTATAAATGAATATTCCTTTTTGTTTAAAAGTAAATTGAACTATTTGTCATAATAAATACCACAATATTAAAATCTGCTTCCAGGTCACGCCGTGGACAGTGAAATGTGTGTGGTAGGCCTACCGAAAGTTTTAATATTCGTTGTTTTCCTCTTGTGTGAACTGTGTTTGTTAACTTTTAATTAATTTGTGACACATCCCACTTAGACTTATTTGTTTTCTTTAACCTGAAGATGCCGTCCGTATTCACGGCGAAACATGTAGTTGTTATCACCATCACACGCTGTGAACTGTTTGACGGAAGGTAAAGTAAACCTATTTTAGTGTATACTAGGATTGGCATTTTTTCTTTTTATTTGATATAAAGAGATGGAGATAAAGAGAAAATATTTGCTGTATTGATGATTTCATAAATAGTGGCGGAATCATACAATGAAAAAGAAAAAAACATACACGCACACAATTCAGTTCTTCAGTCGCGTTGCCGAAAATCGTGTAATAGGCCTACCTCACTCTCTGGCCGTTAACGAGTTGCGCGCAATCCTACCTGCGTTAATTGCGATGTCCCAAGAAGGCCCCAAACCAGTACTCGAGTTGTGCGCAATACCGATCTTAGGTAGTCTGTCCAGTCTTGGCCGCTCAAAAATGCAACTTAGACCTCAAGCTGTGCTATAGAAATATTTCCGTAAATATCACAATCCGCCAAAAATAACTTGAATTTTCACTGGCCTGATTCCCAATATCACCAAACTTATACTACAAAATAAGCACATCTCTGCTTATATTCTGTTACTATTAAATTACAATAATTTTTAAACATGTATAGCCTATATTAATCCCCACAGTTCTAGAGTTTAAGTGTTTGGTTATTAAAAAAAGGTCTCTGTTCTTCTACTTAGGATTAATTTATCTCATTTGAAAGTGTATGCTTATCATTAATATGATATATATATATATATATATATATATATATATATATATATATATATATATATATATATATATATATATATATATTTGTTTCAATTTGAAACCATACTATTACAGTTCAAAATATGCGCAAAACCCAAATTTACATATTATTTTTTAATTATATTATTGTTTATTTGTAATAGTTATTTGTTTATATAGTTTTGTTAGTTCTTGGCATTGTTTGTTCTGTTCATTCTCAGTTGTGTAAATAAGTCATATTCGAATTGTTATAATTAAAAACGAAACAGAGTGCGGCTATAGTTAATTTTGTTATTATTTAGACTGTGGTTACTTAAAATTAGTTATTTCTTATGTTATTGCTGGTCACGCTACTTGTGAAGTGTTACCAGTGGAATTCCAGAGTGTCTTTTCCAGAGAAATTGAAAATATAAATAAATTGCAGTTTATCCATACTTTCACATCTAGTAAAATAATAGTATGAAAAACAGATGTGTTAACTTTAATTGTATTCACCTTAGACATACTTTTGACAATGGTCTGATTCAATCAATGTTATAGAACGGTATTTTTTAAAGGGGGACATAAACAAAATTTACAATAATTTCACAACCTGATTAAAATAATGAAAATTGAATCTAAATAATCAGTAGTCTAGTTATATTCTATCACGATAATATTTCCTAACCAATTGCGATTGACGTTGAGATTGTTTTTCTCAAGAAGTAATAATAGAGTCACAACTCTTCATGATTCCGAAAAAAAATAAAAACTGACCATTCACCAAACAATGAAATATTTTACAAACAATCATGCAATTACTTGGAACCAAATAATATGTTAATGCTTCAGACAGTAATAATAAAACATATGCATATAATAAAATTAAAAATAATGCTATTTTAAATTAAATGCCCATACACAGATTGTCTGAATCAGGCCATAAGATGAAAGCTATTTTTATCTTGTATAGAAGTAAATTAGTGGTTTTGTTATGATTTTTTCTAACCCTATAATGCAATTTGAATCTCATTTGGGTTTTATATTTTGCCCAGTATTATTCTATATAAATATCATAGGCCTATTTCAATATTTATTTTGTCAAAGAAATAAATAATGTCACATTTTTTAATATTTCACTATAGGCTAATATATATTCCTGGAATATTTGCAGATTAATTTCATAATTGAAAGGAGTCATTGATTGGGTTTGAAAACAATTTATTTTTTAATCAATTACCGAATATGAAAAAACTAATGATTGAGTACAACAGTCGATTTAATCACCTAATCGATGGTTAAAATGCAATAAATAAAGATTTTTCAGATGGGCTAAATAATATGAAAATGTTTACTTAAATCAGCAGTAATTATCGCCAGCATTGCCGATAAGTTAGCGGTCTATTCAAGTGTGTCTATTTACAAATACACTGTGTGTTAATCATATAAATCAATATGGTGTTTTAATTTATTCAGTTATAAATATTTCTTTATTCAATATGAATGTCACACTGAGTTTTACTGTAATAGTATCAACACAGTATTCTTTATTATTCGAAAGAGATGCAAACAAATATAAAAACAGAGAACCCGGATAAACATTGGCAATATGGAATAAAGTAAACAATTATCTAAGCAGGATGTTGTTTGTGTGTGGGACCTGAGGAAGGAGAGGGCGGGGCGGCTGTCTGGAGAATGGGTTAAGAGGAGGGAAGTGAGACAGAGACGGAAGAGCGTGCGAGAGGAAATAGGGCTATGCGCAGCGCAGCGTGGGGCCTCAAAACAGTTTTGGGGCCTCGCCACAACTCTCCCATATGGATGGAGTATCTCTTTATATAGTAAAATCAATGTTAATAGTCAATAAAGTATTTGCATAGAAATGAGGTGAATAAAATAAGTAAATTCTATCAAGGAAAAGTATTTACTCGTAGATTTGCGACTCTGCCTAGACCCATGCTAGCACCTTTTACTAAAATGTCATTTCATTTATTTTAATATATTTTTGTCACTTGTAATACAAATGTACAAGTTCATTTATTAATAATTTTAGTAACTCATAAGCCTTTTTAAGTTATTATTTGTAAAGTAAAATTTAAAATATTCTACACAGGAAAAAGTAGTTTTTTTAGAGAAACATTTGGAAATTTGCTACATGCATATAAATCTGTTCACTTGATTTTTGTGTCATTCGAGTCTGAGATGGTGGCCTTCATGCACCCATCAATTTGTTCAATAATGTTAATATAAATGTACCATTGCATCAAGTATTTATTATTTGAATAAGTAAATAATACTTTATTTGAATTGAATAGGTAAATAAAGAAATGTGAATTAGTCAATATTAAAATAAAACATATGAAAAATAAATATGAATTAAACATGAAAATAAAGAAATATAATATGTAATTTGACAAAAAAAAAAAAAAATTTAAAAATCCCCAAAATATTAATGAAACATAGAGATTGGAGGCTCTCCCTAACACGTTATACACGTACGAACCCTCAGGTGCTATACACGTCAGTAACATATTCGCTTATATACAGTGTGCTTCAAACGTGAGCATGTGCTGCTGGCATGCGCACACCCACACATACTAAATGAGGCACCCGCAATGCACACAAGTTTAAGTACTCATGTGCACGTAAGCACTATTGTAAGTTATAATTTTTATTTTTCTATTTTTGTATATTTTTTATTTCATTTTTCTAAAAAAATACAATATAACAGATTGAGTGAGAGAAAATTTATTTTTTACAAAAAGGCTAGGTCTTTAATAGCCGAATCTTCTTCTATGGCAGCTATAGAACCATCTTTTACATAGTTGTCTTTAAATTGCATCTTTTCTCATTTGATTTTCAAACGGGTGAGTTTAAGGTACCCTCTGGAACAGGTGAGTCGGCGCTAGATATCATCACTGAATCACTACTTAACACATTCGATGCTGAAAAAATATGTTAAAAACATGTCAGATACTAAAATAATATTTTGTACCAAAACAATACCTTATATAGTCAGGAAACAGGGTTGATACACCAAATCCAGTTTATGGCCTCAATTCTGGTAGATCGGAGCTTCTGAAGTGATCGTCTGCCGGCGGTGGAGCCGCACATCGCAACGAAACACCATGCGCGCCGCAAGACGCCTGCCGCAATTAGTCGCGGCAGGTCGCATTCCTGAAGTTGAAATACGCCATACAGGAGTATCATTTCCGATATCAGAATCATCAGATTCATAAGAATCAGAATCATCTGAAGCATTTCCCATCATCTGATGTTGGATTGGGTCATCAACTTCACCTTTAGCTTATGAGATAAAAAAACTGATTAAACAACAGTGTACCTTTTCTTTGAGTAAGAATCACACATTGAATCCTATGCCTTTTGAAGAGTCTACACAAATTATAGAAGATCATATGTCTGAAGTAGTAGAAAAACACCAAAATGATAACACTATTGGTTTTGCCCATAGCATCTCAGCAGACTACGATAACCCCCAACAAATGTCAGCTGGGGTAGCGGTGGTCTTCAGGAAATACTTTGGAAGGCCAAAACTTCCCCAACGAGTGACAAATCACCTTGCCTATCAGAACAACCACCGTGGTGCTGCGGTTTATAGCCTCATCACAAAGTCTACATACTATGGAAAGCCAACTATTCAGGATTATGACACTGCGTTCAAAGATCTAACTATAGATTTTAAAAGGAAAGGATTAAAACATCTCATATGTTCTCCTATTGGTACAGTCCGAGACCTTATTCAGCTGGACCACTTGATGGCGAATCTGAAAACATTCCACCAGTACACAAATGCAAAAATTACCATTGTCTCCTTCCCTCAAGAGTCCTACAGAACGTTGAGAAATGGGCTGTCTCATCAAGTTTTTAATGAACGTTTACAACAGCTAATCAACTCAGAATTGCCTGCCCAAAGTAAACCAAGTTTAATAGACAATGAAGCAGTACCAAGAGATTCTACATCTGAACCAGTGACTGTTCCAGGCACCCTGAGTTATGCAGAAGCTGTGACATGTAACATCCCTCCACACCATCCCAAGGAGCTTCCGGTACCTGATGGTAACAACTCTCCCACTCCTGGCTTCAACACCCCTGAACTGTCTAGTCTTGTGCGGAAGTGCAATGTTAGTGATATAATATCTGTCATTGAATCTGAAGGTAGTAATTTTTTAATGCAGCCAAGCCAACCACTGTTAGTAACATAGAATTTGGCTCAAACAAACCCCAAATTGACTTAGAATTTAAATCTCAATTGGCAACAGTCTCAAGTTTTCAACTTTTGTATTTAAATATTCAGGGACTTAATCATGGTAAAACTTTGGCATTGGAAACTTTTTTGAATGGTTATGTCAACGTTTTGTTTATCTGTATTAGTGAACATTGGTTGAATGTAGAGGAGGCGGAGCTCTCTTTCCCAAAAGGATATTACTGTGCATCCAGCTATTGTCGGGCTGACCATATGAGAGGAGGCACTCTAATATTTGCTCGTAATGATATTGTAACCCATGTATTAGATGTAACCTTGCATTGTAAAGAATTCCATTTTGAATTGTCAGCCATCATTAATGATGAACTTAAAATTGTAGTTGCATCACTTTATCATTCCACATCAGGAAATTCAAGTATATTTCTCTCCTCTTTAGATGAATTCTTGACTTTTCTGTTTCCATGGTCAGAGTATACCATTGTAATTGGAGGAGACATAAATTCTAACTTTGACATTACAACTACCAAAACTACTGTAAAACAATTTTTAAATTTACTTAGGCAGTACAATTTTTATTGTATCAATAAATCTCCTACTAGGGGTAATAGATGTCTAGACAATGTTTTCTTAAATTCTCATCTTAGCTTGCAAGCAATAAGCTGTATTTTTAATTTTCCCTTTTCTGACCACGATGGACTGCTTGTAAATGTCCCAATTAAGTATAATTTAACAAATCTACATGATCCAAATGCAAAAAAAATTTAGAAACTAAATCAACTAAAAAAAATTGAAGCAAGTAACTCTAATTCTTATGTGGAATTTCATCTTCCAAAATCAGTAATTGGTGATCTGGCAAGCAGTCTGTTATCGTTTAATTGGGACATGTTAATGAAACGTGAATTTTTAATGAATGCCCAGGAGTTTTTTCTAAATTTAAGACGTATTGTTGTTAATAAAATTGATTTCTTTTCAACTTTAAAAAAACCCCTACCTAAAAAAAAGAGAACATATTACAATGAGTGGTATACTAGGGATTTGGCTGCAATGAAAAAGAGGTTATTGTTTTTAGACAGTCTAGTTAAAAACACTGATTGTGACAGACTAAAAAAAGAATATGTTGATTCTAAACAATCATATAAACAGTCCATAAAAAAAGCAAAGTTAGCCTTCAATGCAACAAAAATTGAAGGGAGTAAAAATAAATGTAAAACAGCCTGGCAGTTAATTAAAGATGACATAAACAATCCGTCTCCTCGGCTTGTTGAGGTCACTCCTGACAGTTTTAATCACTATTTTGTGAATTCGATCACACTTATAAAGGAGAGTATTGTTAAGCCAAATATTGATAGTGTGTCCCTCATTAAAAATAATCCTGTTCGTAAAAGTACCTTCAATTTCATAAAAGTCACAGTCAGTGACATGACTGAAGCTGTTAGGAGACTAAAAAGCTCTGACAGTGTAGATGTTTTTAAACTATCTAACAATATTTTCAAACGTATTTCTCATACATTCATTATTCCGTTGACTGTATGCATAAATAAATGCTTAACTGAAGGGTATTTTCCGGATGAATTAAAACTATCTCGAATATGTCCGGTATACAAAAAGGGTCCAAAAAATCTACCTGAAAGTTATCGCCCCATTTCAATTATCCCTGTCTTCTCTAAGGTAATTGAAATTATAGTTCATGATCAACTAATTTCTTATCTTGAAAGTAACGGATACTTAAATATATCTCAATTTGGCTTTAGAAAAGGAAAATGTACTACTGATGCAATCGATGTACTAGTTAGACAAATCCTAGACTCTTTTGAAAATAAGGCCTCTGCTCAGGCTACTTTTTGTGACCTGAGCAAGGCCTTTGATTGCGTGGACCACAAGGAATTAATTGCGAAACTTAATTATTATAGAGTCAATGGAATCCCTTTGAAATTTTTCCAATCCTACCTGTCCAACCGTAGGCAGAAAGTCTCCATCAATGGAAACTGGTCCAAGGAGATTGAGGTCCGAACCGGAGTGCCTCAGGGATCTGTTCTGGGCCCACTTTTGTTCTTGGTTTAAGTAAATGATCTTCCCAGCTCTGTTGGCGCTAAATGCATCTTATACGCTGATGATACGACTTTTTTAAATGTTCACTCTGACTTTGATACTTTGCAAAACCTTGTGAACTCAACTGTGGAGGAGGCCTCAACGTGGTTTAGAGCTAATGGCTTTTTACTAAATGAATCTAAAACTAAAAATATCGTATTTAGCCTAAAACAAAAACCACTAAACAACCCGTCTCAAAATATTTGTACTACAGTCAAATTTCTTGGAATTCATATTGACGATAATTTAACATGGAACTCGCACATTGAATTCATATCTAAGAGACTGTGTAGGGTAATTTTCTTACTCAGACGCATTTTGTATTGTGTTCCTGAGGACTATGTAAGATCTTTATATTTTGCTTTCTTTCAATCAATTATTAAATATGGCCTTGTAATTTGGGGTAATAGTAGTAACATTAAAGATATCCTTATTCTTCAAAAGAAAGCAATTAGGGTAATGTCAAAAGTTGAACCTTTAGAACATTGTAAACCTTTATTTATTAAACAAAAGATACAGACAGTAATAAACCTATACATTTATGATTCAGTTGTTTTCACGCTCAAAAATTTACAATCTTTAATCTTCAGTAGTGATTTACATGGTCATAATACTAGAAATAAAAATAAAATTGCGATTGAGCATTGCAGGCTAACTAAAACACAACACAGTCACTTAGTCATTTCACAAAAGATTTTCAATAAGCTGAGTAATTTGTCAAATAAATACTCAGAAAAAATTTTCTGATAAAATTCTATGATTGGCTTCTAGAAAACCCTTTTTATGCACTCTCAGAGTTTTTAGACCTACCTGAGAGACGAATCTGTTTTTAGTCTACTTGATTGACATTGGTTAAAGCTTTTATTTGACTTGTCTTACAATTTTAGATGTTATTTTGACTTTGTTAATGCATTGTTGTAATATGACAATAAACTATTCTTATTCTTATTCTTATTCATCACTGTCGGCAGGACAAAGTCAGGAGCCGAAGATGGCCCAGGAGTTGGTTGAAACATTGCAGAAAAGAATAAAACGCACTATACAAATATATTTACAATATAACACAAATCACAATACAATATAACACAACACGATACTAATGTTTCACTATTATACACAAAAATAAAATGGTAAAACTCCGATGCAAGCCAACTGGCTCAAAATGGCGCGATCCACGAACGGCGAACACCGAAACGTGACGCGAGACACAGGCAACAATGCAGCGCAAATCCAACCGTTATAAGGCAAGTGGCTGGACCACACTGAATTCCACAAACAAGCATTGCTTCGTCAACTGCCGGCAACAGTTCCGCTGCGCGCGCAGGCACGCTAACCCCTGCCAACTGGCTCAAAATGGCGCGATCCACGAACGAAGAACAAGGAAATGTGACGCGAAAAACAGGCTATAATGCGGCGCAAATCCGACCCTTCTAAGCCAAAGGGCTAGGTGACACTGAAGCGTACAAGCCGGTATTGATCCGTCCACCGCCGGTGACTTATCCGCTGCTCGCGCAAGCACTGCTATCACCCGCGGGCGTGTGACCCGCACTCAATGTGTTAAATATGAACAGAATATGTGAACAGTGAACACGTGTGTGTAAGCAAGCGTCGCATGAACAGATGCTGGACGAGCGTGTTAAGACCTTCAGTGTTTCAAAAGTATTTACTTGACTCCACGAAGTTGCAAGTATTTACTCGCAAGTATTTCCCTAGTAATTCCTTGTCAACGTTAAGTAAAAGGTTTTAAGTTATTGACAGTTTTATTCACTTGGTTGACACGCTTATACTTTACTTGTGAGAAAATACTTCGAGCTTTTACTTGGTTTTTATTCACTTCACCCAATAACATGTAAGACACTTTTTATTTATTTTTCTTATGAGTTGGGCAAATTTGATACAATTTACTTGACATTTTCTAGATCAGTCAACAGTTATATTTCCTTTTCAAACAACATATACAAGGGAAAAGTAAATAAAGTGTGTTTTATAACTTCAGACTAAAAACAATATGTAAAAATAAAATTTACAAATTTAAAAAAGTTTTTTAAATGTATTTTTTGGACTGTAAAACCAAATTAAATATTTTACTCTTAAAGAAAAGTTAAAGCTCTAAAAACTAAAACTAACTTGAAGAATATAGTTTAATCTTAACAAAGTTACAAATTTGTAAGTAAAACACTGCAAAAATGTCAATTACCACAGTGTAAAAAACCTGAATATTTCGGGAACTTTTTATTTTTTTTCTGAACAGCCAAAGGGTTAAAGGTGCCATCACCACGTAAGTAATGTTTCAGCTTCAATCATTAAAGCAGGTTTATAAGTGTAATCTCTACCAATATTAGCACTATGTAAGTAGTACAGATACGTAATAGACATAATATACCTTTGAAAACTTATATAGGTCATTCTTCTTAGGATATGAGCTAATATAAATGATGTACCTAGGTAGGTATAACGCTGTAGATAACACTTGAACACTATGAACACTATAAACAATAAAAATAGAGCTTACTTAGTGGTAGGAAAGTATAATTTTCCCCATCGCCAAAATGAGTTATTAAAAATACAATGATGGTTTTATCAAATGAGACATTAGTGTCTAAATATCAAACTAAACTAAATCTCTTTTGCTATCATTAAATGCATTAGTTATAGTTATTTTTTGCTAAACCAATCTTTTTAATAACAGTTATTATTTTCAAGGATTAGGTACAAAGTGAAATTCAAGCAAAGATCTAAAATGTTTGTGAAGTCTTAGCATCTTTATTCTAGGCACTGTTAGGTAATGTTGCCAATGTTGGTGCAGTGCTGTAACCCAGCTACTTGGAAACAAAGTATTTGGGAGATTTTAGGCGATAGGTTCCATGCTCGGTCTTCTTACTACTGACATGGTGTCAACTCAATGGTTGCCATAAACGTGGACACTAATAGAGAAGTTTGGGGTGTCAATGTTGGATGGTAGTCAGTGTTCAGATGTTGTGTAGAGAAGAGAACTGAGTGTCAGACTTGTCAGTTAGCTGAAAATCAGACCAACATTACATGGTTTGGATTCCACGTAAAAGCTGTAGGTCCCATAGTTGCCCTGGCTATTGGGCTATTAATAGTCCTTTCTAAGCTAAGTCGAACTCAGATAGTAACAATGACTACACTCATTCATCTTCACTCATCACACTCATTTACCCCTCATATTCGCCAATATTTCTACTATCAGCATCTTAGACATAAATAATGAATAATATTGAATAAGTCTAAATCTAATATTCTCTGGAAAACTTAAGTTTTTTAACAGATTAATTATTTATTCTTGGCATTTTCTACAAGGCTTACGTTTCAAATCCTTGAATTAAGCTTCAATAGTTAATTCTTCAGGTTCAACTAAAAATTCCTCCTTTCAAAATGAGGAAAAATTACTGATTTTCCAAAGGCTTACTTAAAATTTGATATTAATTATTAATTAACAAGTTAAATATGATATAGTATAATTTTTCCTATAAAGAAGAAGTCTTAAGTAAATGAGCCGACTGGGCATTACATTTGTTTACGATTGGTCAGTCATCTTGACTAACATATGGAGCCTCATTGAGGGCATTGGTTTTTTTTATATATTTCTTCCTGAGTGACAAATATCTCCTGGATTGCCGGTGAGGCTGCGACTATGAACTGCAGAGTCCAATATCCGAATTGCCAACTGACTCGTTGAATAAGTTATTGCTCAGGTTTTCAGCCTATGTAAACTAGTGAGTGTCGTTAAATATTACGGTGATTGATTTTGGTACACCACATTTACCTGAGGCAAGAGGGATTCACATTGTATATATTTTGTACTCATATTGTAATAAATTTGTGTTATGTAACGTTCATCTGTATTGTATTTCCACCAACACGTAATATGCGGTTTAAAAAACTATTTGAAGTTTAAAACAATAATTTGCTAAAACCAGTTGCAAATTTACTATTAATATTATATTAACAATTATGTGTGTGAATTGTCTTAATTTAAAATAGGAAATAAGTTATTTTAATCCCAAATATTTTATTTGACTGAAAATCCTTTTTCAGGAGAAGTATAGTCGTGACTGGTGGATCTGAAATTTTAAGTAGCTTCAGGCCTGATACCGCTTCTTGGACACTTCCAAGGTATTCCAATATAATAATAAAAATTAAGGTTTTGTGTTTAATTTTTTTTCTGTTAAGTTATAAGTTAACAACTATCGGACTTCAAAATAGAACTATTGGACCTGTTTAGTATAAATTATGATAATTTGGATTATGTTTTACCATGGGAAGCAGAGTTTACTTTGTTAGTAAAGAGTTTCTTGTAATTTCTCAAATAAGCCTCATTCCATTTTCTGTCCTTCTTGCCCACATTTATTTTGAACTTCTCAGTCTAATAAATACAATATATTATAAGACTAGGTTGAAAATAAAACAATAATTCTAAATATCAATCATGCCAATTATAAGGGGCTGAGCATGCACAAAAATGTAACATATTTGACTTGGGATTCTTTTTGGAAGATTAGTAGAGGGGAACAATCACACTTGTACATACTGTAGTTTGTATTTTTCTTAGTTACTTGAAGGCTAAGCGTTGAAGTATGGGTTCTCTGTCATTTTAATACCAATCCAAAGATGGCCATCATTGTACACACTAGTAAAAAAACCATACAGTGGTCTTTTTATAAGGTGGGCAAGTTCAGACATTTTCAAGAGGAGGGAATTGAGTATTAGGCTTTTCAGTTAGTAAAGAATCAGATACATAGATATAAATTGCTTTGAATTTCTAGATAAGCTGTAGATAGATTCATTTAGTTGCTCTAGTTTCTTTTTTAAGCGTCACCTTGCCAAATAACTAGGAAATATACAGTGTTTTGCAGCAAGTTTGGAACCGCTTAATTAAAACTTATTTAGCATTGTGTTGTTCTAATGATATGTTAAAATGGTTTATTATATCACTTTGGACCATTAAAAATATTGTTACTTTGTGGCAAGTCTTTATAAAAATGTATTATGGCGACGAAATCATCTGGCTTCAATTGAGGCAACAGCTGCAGACCAGATTTAACTACATGATATAGCTGTATTATGATTTGTGATAAACATTTTATTTATATTTTGTAGGCAAACCATTAATAAATTTTGTAGCCTCCACAATTTATTGTTGAAACAAGTAACTGTATTTCATCTAGGGGTGTGCGAGTAGTGATTTTTGAGGTCGAGTCGAGTAGTTGGCATTTTTTCGAGTATCGAGTATTTTTCGAGCGAGTATTTACAGAAGGATTTCCTGTTCACCCAAGACAACTGTAAAAGGCAGACACCATCCTAAGCCTATGTTAAGTTTTGCCAGATTCGTAAATATATACATACATCTAAACTGAACACAATAATTTTGATTTGTTGTTTGTAACTGTAACATTTGATAAATAAAACTTGTTACTTCCTGCCTTCCTACATTTTTATGTGGCATTGTTTTGTTTAACCTTTTTCCTTTTTTCAGAACTAATATTATGTAAGAAATTAAGAAAGTATATTATTAATTGAAACAACGTGGATTATAAAGATTTAATCCGTTGGTTCACTCTTATCACAGATCAGATTTACTATGCAAGCCAATTATACTGTTTCACAGCCGGTCGATATGTTTATCAGGTGGTTCAGTTCAAAGTGTACCGCGAAAACGTAGTGATGCTTGTTGGCAAAAGTTGCATCCAACCAAACTGATGCTAAAATTCTGGCATTATCGCTAAATGCGGTTATTTGCTTTGAGAATTGCCTCCTCTCAACAAAAAATCTATTGTGTACATGCCAAGAAGAGTGGTTCTGTATTCTGTGGGTATTTAATTCAGTAATAACAAGGTTACAACTAACCGGAAATAAGCTCTGAATTTTATAATTAAATTTGAAAATCTGGATGATAAAGACTGTGGTTCAATCAATTGATAATAATAACTAAGCAGGTTTACTAAAAATAAATTTTAAAGTCGCTTAGGATGAATTAGTTTTTAAATTATGATCGGTAATGAAATATGTGCAACTTGAAACTACTTCGGTACATGAGCCTACACTGAACAACTTATAAATAATTATGTCATAACGATAAATTCATTAAAACCTGGTGTAATCGAATGAAAACCATAGACGTAGTCGGCTAATATAATAGGTCTAGCCGATATTGGTGACGAGATGCAGTCTGAAATATCAGCTAAATGCCAACTAGTGATATAGTGAAGATTTTGGGCAGCTAAACTATAAACTTATGAATAAAAAACGAGACGTTTGATACGGCTTCGGTTCAATAAAAATGATTTTCCGAATCTCTAAATATTGGTGACGAGATGCAGTCTGAAATATCAGCTAAATGCCAACTAGTGATATAGTGAAGATTTTGGGCAGCTAAACTATAAACTTATGAATAAAAAACGAGACGTTTGATAAGGCTTCGGTTCAATAAAAATGATTTTCCGAATCTCTAAATTCGTCGTATTTTGTTTAGAAAAGGTCTTTCAACATATTTCTCCCTCACTTTGGTTGATTCGTGATTGTTTTACAGTTTACATCGACATCGACGTCAATGTGAACAGGGGACCGTTCAGTGAATTTACGAATCAAAATTATCGTACTTTACCACCTTTTACACTCCAACTGTGTTATTGTCTAACCTAGTCAGAAAACCCTTCAACAATTTGACAGGAAAAAATATCGTATGCACAAATGTTACACACAGTTTTGTCGATCTAAGGCGTTTTCAGAATAATAATTAATAGGCGTTCGCCACAGATGTATATCTATTTTTTATTTGACGGAAAATAAATCAATAATGTCGTTTCACACGCTGCTAGAACGCCATTACCATATTTTATATGATATGATACAGTATTTTCTTACGTTAAATCATTCGACGATTCCCAGCTTAGATTAAAAAACAAAATAGACCTCAATCGACTCGCAAGAAATATACGATAATTTAATTTCCGAAAAGGAGCTGAACGGTTCCTTGCACATACGTACACTACAACCGAGATGAACAACCTAGAAAAGATGGGAAGTTCGATTCTTGAGATGTAAAGTGACCCTTTCTCGGGACCTTTTTGATTGAACGGTATTATTGATATAAACGAAAATATGCATAATTTCCGCGGTGCACAGATTATTAGATTTGTATTGGTAACAGATTTTTTGAGCATCTTGAGCCGGATCTCTTGTCCCCTTTCTTTGGTCATAAAGACACTAACCAACACTTCTGTTTTATTCACGCTATTTTAGGTTAGGTTACAAGTGACTAGTAGACTCGATAACCAACATGTGTAATCGCTACCACGGTAACTATTTACAGTGATCGCTACCTTCTCAGCTCTGTTGATCACTTTGAACTGAACTAGTTCAAATCATAATGAACGAACGTCGACTAGTTCATTTGACTGTCGTCGTGTACTACCTATTCTTAGGCGTATTGTTTAGTTCATAATTACGCGTACCAAACTGATAATATATGATAAAGGGTAAAATAAAACACAACAATTTTTTATTGATTACTTATAAAACTGTTTACTCTTAAAACTAAATTAAGATGTAAATATGATATTTCGTGAAATACAACTACTCGATCGAAGTTCGAGTAGTTTCGGGAGCTTCGAGCCGAGTTCGAATAGTAAAATTCTCAATCATCAATTCTAAATCATCAAATACTCGAAGTTTCGAGTACTCGCACACCCCTAATTTCATCCTTATATATGAATGTATGTGTGTCTGTCCTTTATGCATTACTAAACCACTCATCAGATCGCCATGAAAGTTTGGGAAGTGGTAGAGTTCACTCCCAAAAAGATTTCTGGCTTGGTTTCATTCACCTAGACTCTAGTGATCCGCCCCACTGGTCTTGGGTTATTCAGTGTTTGAATGTTATTCTTATGGAGTTATCCTATATATTAAAACAATTGGGTCATTTAGTTCACTCACTTTCTGAACTTATTACTTGACCGATTTTGATGAATTTTTTCTTTTATTCAAAAGATAATTTTGATTTCTAAGTCATAACGGAGCTTGTAAACATAATGAATTTTATTCTGTACGGAAATGGGACAACATTAATTTTCAAATTGCAAACCAAAATTGAGAACACATTTACAAGTAATGACGATGTTGATATATCTACGTATGATTTCATAAATACCTTGCGGTTAATAATACAACACAAAGAGCAACGCCAAACAATCTAAATTAAAACCTTGGATAACAAAAGGATTAGTTAATTCAATAAGGAATCGTGACAAATTGAGAAAACAATTGCATAACCAACCGTAAAACATAGTGTTACGCGACCGTTACTCCAGGTATCGAAATGTTACATTCTCTAATTAAGAGAGTTAAGTTTTGATATTACAACAAAGTCAATGCTGCAGGCACTCTGGAAAAACTCGGAAATTCTGGCTCGTTGTTAACGAAATAGCAGGACAACCTCCCCGAAAGGAACACTTCTCACTTGAGGCTTTTTGTAGTAAAGATGACCTTGTAACAGAATCAAAAGTAAAAGAATTGGCTAATTCATTCAACAATTATTTCGCCTCTGTCGGTGAGCAGTTAGCTGGTACCATAAACTCTGTAGGCTCACCTGAGGTGGAGGATGCCGACCATGCCGATATCGCTGTGTTTGAGCTGAGACCAGTTTGAACAGGAACTGTTGCTCATTGTGAACAGTTGTAAAGGGTGATCTGCAACCTGTTGGGACTCCAACACATTTAATCAAAGAAAATATTCAAGCTTTAACCAAGCTAATTTTGCATATAGTTAATCTGAGTATTCATACTAATAAATTTCCAGACGCCTTTAAAGTTGCAAAAGTTGTCCCTATCTATAAGCTTTGACTTTACTATAAAAAGAGTTACTCCATCCATTTGGGAGAGTTGTGGTGAGGCCCCAAAACTGTTTTGAGGCCCTACGCTGCACTGCACATAGCCATATTTCCTCTCTCTCTCTCTCTCTCTCTCGCACGCTCTTCTGTCTCTCTCTCTCACTTCCCTCCTCTCAACCCACTCCCCCATTCACGAGTCATCCGCCCTGCCCTCTTCTTCCTCAGGTCCCACACACAAACAACATCTTGCTTAGATAATTGTTTCTTTTATTCCATATTGCCAACGTTTATCCGGGTTCTCTTTTTTTATATTTGCTTGCATCTCTTTCGAATAATAAAGAATACTTTGTTGATACTATTACAGTAAAATTCAGTGTGACATTCATATTGAATAAAGAAATATTTATAACTGAATAAAATAAAACACCATGTTAATTTATATGATTAACACAGGGTGTATTTGTAAATAGACTTGAATAGACCACTAACCTATCGGCAATGCTGGCGATAATTACTGTTGATTTAAGTAAACATTTTCATATTATATAGCCCATCTGAAAAATCTTTATTTATTGCATTTTAACCATCGATTAGGTGATTAAATCGACTGTTGTACTCAATCATTAATTTTTTCATATTTGGTAATTAATTAAAAAATAAATTGTTTTCAAATCCAATCAATGACTCCCATTTCAATTATGAAATTAATCTGCAAATATTCTAGGAATATGTAATATAGTGAAATATAAAAAAATGTGACATTATTTATTTCTTTGACAAAATATTGAAACCGCCCATGATATTTATGTAGAATAATACTGGGCAAAATATAAAACCCAGGTTAGATTCAGATTTAATGATAGAGTTAGAAAAAATCATAATAAAACAATCAATCTACTTCTATACAAGATAAAAATAGCTTTCATCTTATGGCCTGATTTAGACAAACTGTGTATAGGCGTTTAATTTAAAATAGCATTATTTTACATTTTATTATAAACGTCTGTTTTATTATTACTGTCTTTAACATTAACATATTATTTGGCTCCAAGTAATTACACGATTGTTTGTAAAATATTTCATTGTTTGGTGAATGGTCAGTTTTTTTTTTTTTTTCGGAATCACGAAGAGTTGTGACTCTATTATTACTTTTTGAGAAAAACAATCTCAATGTGAATTGAACTTGGTTAGGAAATATTATCGTGATAGAATATAACTAAACGACTGATTATTTAGAGTCAATTGTCATTATTTTAATCAGGTTGAAATTATTGTAAATTTTGTTTATGTCTCCCTTTCAAAAATAACGTTCTATAGCATTGATTGAATCAGACCCTTGTAAAAAGTATGTCTAAGGTAAATATAATTAAATCTGGTTTTCATACACGTTTCTATTATTTTACTAGATGTGAAAGTATGGATTAATTGCAATTTATTTATATTTTCAATTTATCTGGAAAAGACACTCTGGAATTCCACTGGTAACACTTCACAAGTAGCGTGACCAGCAATAACATAAGAAATAACTAATTTTAAGTAACTACAGAGTCTAAATAATAACAAAATAAACTATAGCCGCACTCTGTGGCGTTTTTAATTATAACAATTCGAATATGACTTATTTACACAACTGAGAATAAACAGAACAAACAATGCCAAGAACTAACAAAACTATATAAACAAACAATAATATAATTAAAAAATAATACGTAAATTTGGGTTTTGCGCATCTTTTGAACTGTAATAGTATGGTTTCAAATTGAAACAAATATATATATATATATATATATATATATATATATATATATATATATATTAATGTTAAGCATACACTTTCAAATAAGGTAAATTAATCCTAAGTAGAAGAACAGGGTGCTTTTTTAATAATCAAACACTTCAACTCTAGATCTGTGGGGAGTAATATCGGCTATACATGTTTAAAAATTATTGTAATTTAATATTAACATTTAAATGAATGGCAAACATACTTATATTAAACATCTGCGGTTAAAAAGATAACAAAAAGTCAAACAACTTATATTATTTATACTTATTTAGCTACACATTAGATTAATTAGGACATAGTATTACGGTGTTAACTTAAATCACTAATGAGAGTCAGGAAGAGGGTCCTATAACAAAACACCCGAGCTGCACCTAAAACGTTACAGGAAAAACAAAGGATAGGCGATGATTGTTAGTCTAGTACACCAAAATAATCGATAATCTGAGATTTCACACAGGCCTACTGTACAGTGTACATGCTTTTGTGTACAGTAGCTTTTTGTACAGTAGTGTAGGTGTAGCTTTTTGATGCTACAGTAATATTGCATATTTTGAAACGGTAGTATTTTAAAAATAACTTATTTAATAAAAATATTATCCATTTTATTGTTTTTTTATATATCAAACTCAAGCCCAAAATCAATTCTGATATTGTCACACTTTAGTTGTTAAAATAAAATGAAATTCTGATTTTGTCATCTTGGAAACAAGTTCAGCTGTTATAGATAATTATTATATTTTACCAATAACTAAGAAGTTATAAACACAGAATAAGCAGATATGTGCTTATTTTGTAGTATAAGCTTGGTGCTATTCGGAATCAGACCAGTGACAATTCAAGTTATTTGTGGCGGATTGTGATATTTACGGAAATATTTCTATTGCACAGCTTGTAGTCTAAATTGCATTTTTGAGCGGCCAAGACTGGACGGACTACCTGAGATCGGTATTGCGCGCAACTCGAGTACTGGTTTGGGGCCTCCTTGGGACATTGCAATTAACGCAGGTAGTATTGTGCGCAACTCGTTAACAGTCAGAGGATGAGGTATTACACGATTTTCGGCAACGTGACTGAAGAACTGAATTGTGTGTTTTTTTTTCATTTTATGAATCCGCCACTATTTATGAAATCATCAATACAGTAGATATTTTCTCTTTATCTCCATTTTTATATGTAATAAAAAGAAAAAAATTGTCTTTTGTGGTATGTATGACAAATAGTTCAATTTACTTTTAAAACAAAGAGGAATATTCATTTATAATTAAAAATACAACAATAATTATACAATGCAATATTGACAAGAATTTTTAATTACTTGATATAAAATGAATAATGATTTCAATAATATAAAGGGTTAATTCTAATATTAAATGTAACTATATGATAGATGATAAGTTATTGAATAATTAAATTGTTATAAATTATGTCTGATACTTCTAATAACGCATCCTCAGTTGACTTTCCTTTGATAAAACCGAATTGACGTGGATTAAGAAAATTTAACTTAGATAAATTGTTAACTATGGAGTCTTTTAATCATTGTTCTTTTAAATACAGTAGAACCTCGATTAACCGGGGAGCTGATTAACCGTGGTTTGATCCGGTCGATTTTTTTACGAAGAAAAGATTTTTCCAGTTGGATTTAAGTTTTTGTTACAATAATGTTATGTACAGTACGGTACTTCTACTACGGTACGAATAGCCAAGCAAAGCAATACCGAACAGTTGCTATGACAACAAGATGCGCTGTTGTCTCTGCGCAGCCTGCAGTGGGTGAGGGAACGAATGACAACAACCTGTTTTCGCGCCATCCATTTTGTGCTGCTATACGTCTCTCCCTCCACACCCGTCCAATAAATCAGTCAGTGTACGGATGTGTTTAGATTGTTATGCTAATGAGCTGTCGCGTGCGAATTTGATTAGTTTAGTTTGATCCTTTTTTATTTACGATCATATTTTTTTACTTTGGGTGTAATTTTGTAAAGTGCGTAAGAATGTCTGGTAACAAGAGGAAACGTGTAGTTTTATCAATTCAACAAAAACTTCAAATTATTGAACATTTGGAAAAGGGGAGGGGTGCGAAAAATTTGGCCGATGAGTACAATATTGGGGAACAGACTGTTAGGGATTTAAAAAAGAAAAAGATGGATTTGTTAAAGTTTGCAAGTGCTGCAGAGTCATCTTCGGGATTAATGAAAAGAAAAACAATGAAAAAAGCCACATTCGAAACTTTAGATAAAGCTATGTTGGAGTGGTTTGCGCAAGAACGTGCTTTAGGTAATCCCGTCAATGGTGTAATTTGTGCCGAAAAGGCCAAGGTTTTTTACGAATCTTTAGGTCTTGAAGGAAAGTTTGACGCGTCTTCTGGGTGGCTCTATCGATTTAAACAAAGGCACGGAATTCGGGAACTACACATTCAAGGGGAAGCATTAAGTGGTGATAAGGACGCGGCCGAGAAGTTTGTCGTCGAGATCAATGAGCTTGTGTCTGCAGAAAACCTTTTGCCTGAACAGATTTTTAATACAGACGAATCTGGCCTCTATTGGAAATGTTTGCCATCGAAAACATTAGCGTTCGTAAAAGAAAAAAATGCGCCTGGCCATAAAGCCAGTAAGGACAAATTAACCATAATGACCTGCTCCAATGCTTCAGGAACGAAAAAACCTAAGCTCGTAGTCATTGGTAAAGCCAAAAAACCTAGATCGTTTAAGGGAACAGAGGCAAAAAATTTGCCAGTCCACTACTTCAACCAGAAAAAGGGCTGGATGAACCAAGTTATTTTTCAGGAATGGTTCTCTAAACATTTTGTTCCCCAAATCCGTGACTACTTAAGGTCACAAAACCTTCCTCAAAAGGCGCTTTTAATCTTGGACAATGCCCCCTCACACCCTAGTGAAACAATCTTAAAATCAGATGACGGAAAAATCGTTGTGAAATATCTCCCTTCCAATGTGACAGCACTGATCCAGCCTATGGACCAAGGTGTCATCGCTGGAATAAAAAAAGTTTACAGAACTTCAGTTTTCAGAAAACTGATTGAGGAAGAGAACGATCTGAAATCATTTTTTAAAAAATTCACCATACTAGACGCTATTTATGAATGTGCATCTGTTTGGGAAAAAGTAAAAAAAAACACATTGATTAGATCGTGGAAGAAAATATTTCCCGACATTGATGATAGTGAGGATTTTACGGGGTTTGCTGAAGAAGAAATAACTTCAAATCAATTAGCAAATATGGCGAAAGCAGTGCCAGGTGGCGAAAGCGTGGACACTGAAAACATCGATGAGTGGTTCCAATGTGACAAAGACTTGCCATCGTTTGAGATGTTTAATGACGAAGAGATTGTGAGGCGCGCTATGCGAGAAGTGGAGAGCGAGGAAGAAGGAGACGAGGATGAGGGCGAGGAAGGGGAAGGGGAAATGCCAGCTGACACCGAGACCCGTATCGCTCACAGCCACGGCGCTGCACTCAATCACTTGGAATGCCTATTAGATTACTTGGAGGGTCAAGACGATTCTCTCTTAAGTGACAAGCTATTGTTACGGAAGCTACGGTCATCGATTGCAAGGAAAGAAAGAGGTGCAAAAGGGCAAACAACGATGACCGACTTCTTCAAGCCGTCTGCTAATCAGTAATAACAATGCAGTAACTACTATAAACAGCGTAGTAAATATTTTGTAAATAATTTTCTTTTGACCAATATTTTAGTTTTATATCGAAAAGACATTCATGGATACTCTTTTACAAGCAGGTAAAATGTACTCTACACTTTAATTAGGCCTAGTCTACCTATTAAAACATGATTTCTTGCACTAAATTATGCATTTCAGTTTTTTTTCTGTTATCAGCGGCATAACCGTGATTTCATGTATCCATGGCCCTTCTCCCCACCATTACCCCGGTTAATCGAGGTTCTACTGTACCTTAGAGAATACAGATAACAAGCTGATTGGTCATATGTTATCTAGTTTTATAGAGTTATTGTCCGTCAAAATAGGTACCACTGAACTTAACTTCAGGCTCTCAGGAAAAATGCCTTTGATAAAACTACTGTTTATTAAGTGAACTAAAACTGGTGCAATCTCATGAATTATATTTTTCAGTAAACGTACATTAATTTGGTCAAAGCCAGTTGATTTTTATTTTTTAAAAGTTTAACAATACTCTTAATTTCATCTACATCTGTTGGAGTTATAAAGAAAGAATGTTGATAGTAAGTATGTAAAGGTGGAAGGGTATTGAAATGTACAATGTCTGGACGGCTAGACTGGATTGCGATAAGGTGATTGTTTATCTTATCAGCAAAGACAGAAGGCTCATGCATAACTTCGCCATTAGGCAATTCAATTAGCTCAACTATTTTCTTTGAGGAACCACTTGTTAAGTTATTTATTACCTTCCACTGCTCAGATACATCACCTTTACAGTTTTCTAATAATTTTGAATAGTAATTGTTTTTGTAAAATTGATCACATTATTTAATTCATTAGTATATTTCTCAAAATAATTTTGAAAAACTCTGTCATATGGTCTCTCTTAGAAATTTTATATAATTTTTTACGTCTCTAAAATTTATGTAAAATGTTTGGTGTTATCCAGGGACTTAACAATTTAGCCTTTAACAATTTAGAACTACCACCATTTTTCTTGCTACTTCAAAATATACAATTACTTAAAATATCAATAAACTTAATATATGCAGTATTTACATCATTTTAGATAATGCGTAATGTTTTAACTAAACATATGTAACACATTCTTATTTACGTTGACAAAATAATAAAAATATGTCCCTAACATTTTTTATATACACAAACCCCTAAGGCCTAAATAAAAGACGGTGATTCCTTTCCGTGCAAGACAAACCACAGCACGGAATAATATCCCACTTTGACCCACTATCAAGGCCAATCGGCAACAGTAGACAGGTGGAGGAGCCGGAAGTACTTCGGGACGAGCGTCTCAAGAGAAAGAGAAAGAAAATGGGGGAATGAGAGGGCGTGATTAGTTTCCTTTACTGGCCACAGGTTGTGCAACCGAACAGTCGAAACTGGAGGTAATTTCGACCTCTTTAACTTGATTGACGACAGGTTGCAGCACGGTCACTCCCATATTCCGTGCCTCAAAATTTAGCATTGGATGGAACCATCTTCTATGTATAGTAAAATCAATGCTATGAGTCTGGCCAAAAATCCTTAATGTCTAACTTTAGACCAATCTCTCTTTTGATTTAGTTAGCAAAAGTTCTCGAAAAATGTATGAAAATTCAACTGTCTGATTACTTGTTTAACGAACGGTTTATTGGCAATATTCAATACGGTTTTATTCCTTCTAAAAATACTTCTGATGCTTTGTTTGATATCATGAAGTATATTTCGACATAGAGATGCATGCATAAGCAAGTATTATTAACTTTTTTGGACCTAGCCAAGGTATTCAACTGGATTGACAGGAATATTCTCATGAACAAACATAGAGCCATTGGTTTAACCAACTCGGTTCTAAACTGGTTCAGAAGCTATTTTGATAATAGACTACAGGCTACTTTGATAAACAATATTCTGAGTGATCCTGTTAGTGTCAATTATGGTGCGGTCCAAGGCAGTGCACTCGGATCTCTACTCTTTTCCATATATATCAACAATATTTCAAAATTAAAAATCAAAGGTACTCTGTTTCTGTTTGCTGATGATGCAGTGTCCATCTGGTCACGCGTGGTACGAAACTTACAGTTTGATATCTGTGAACCTTATTAAACTGAAGAACTGGTTTGAGACTACAATATTCTTTCATTAAATATTTCAAAAACCAAGTATCTTCCAATTTACATGCGCAACGACCTTGGTATTAGGTCACCTAAATTGCATTCTTGTGGTAATCCTTACTCTGATGTTTGTGGTTGTGACAATATTGAACGCGTTGAACAGTATAAATACTTGGGAGTCATCTTGGATTATAAATTATGCTGGGTTCCAAACATGTTCAGTATCACAATGTAACAGCAAAGAATCACAATGTAACAGCAAAGAATCACAATGTATGCTTTTACGCAGCTAAGTCAGGTTCTTAGCGTGGATCACTGCAGGACTGTTTATTTTGCTTACGTGCAGTCGCTGTTAGAATATGGCATTTTGGCGTGGGGCAGTGCCTCCTCTTCAGTAGTAACATTCTCTTCCTGTTACCCAGAGATCAATAATTAAAAATCTGTTGGAAAAGAACTATAGGTTCCCTACCAACCTTCTTTTTTTTGGAATTCCCGGTTTTAAACGTTAGGCAGTTATTTAAAAAAAATCTATTTATATAAGTAAAAATAAGCATTTCTCCTAAATTCAACACAATTACTCAACCAGACTCAGAATACATTACAATATTCAAATACTTGAGTTACCCATTCTTTTCAGCTGCATAACTCTTATTATTTGGGCCATTGGCTATTCTGTAATCTTCCTTTGAAGATAGCACTCAATGATGGTGAGTGAATAGCAGAAAGGTTCTGATAGCAGAAGGGTGAGTGAATGACTGCTTCTTATTGGCCGAGAGGCTGCTGAGGCACTGATCTACCCCCCCTTATATATAACATTTCACTTTCCTCTTTCACACCTGAACATATTTCCGCCAATAATAAACTCACGCCCACCACGGTCTCACTAGTCATCTGTATCGTTTATTCAACTAAGTAAAATTGGTGAACTCCACTTCACTTTCTTTCAATAACTTAAAATTTTTTTTTATTTTGCATTATCTACCTAATTAATATATTATTAGGTGTTAGTCTATATTCTTGTTAACATAGATCCATAATCAGACTTTAATTTGTTTCATTCATTTATTTTTCATTTACATTTACTTTAAATTAATATATTTTACAGTTATAAATGATTAAGTTTAACAATTCAATTTGGTTTTGTATTTAGTATGTAAGGCTTACTGAGCAACTCTTCCCCGCACACAGATGTCTACGCGGGGAGTAATTTCAGTTATTATAGTTTTTGTAAGCTTTACAAACTTTTTTTGTGAATGAAATTGATTTTGATTTGATTTGAATGCTTAATAAATTTGTTTAACACTAGCCATGCTTATATAATTAAGAATATATTGGGACTGTTATCAGCAATATTCGAAAACACAATTGGACATAATTTATTTCACTATTCCAATTATCTACGCAACAATTTGTATTATTTGTTATCAAATACAGATCCCAAAATAATTGCCGACTGAAATAGATAGACTGTCTCTATGAGAATGTTCTACTAATTTGTGTTATACGCACGTAAATTATGATACCCACACAAATTACAATACCTATACACATTGCTTGACGGACTTTTATCATGTTCATACATGTACGAGTTATCTCCCGGTCGAAATCTGTATTCGTTAACGCGATATAATCAGGTTTGTGTCCAATTGCGCTCATTCCTGTTCACTCAAAATGAAAACAAACTCGAGTAATCATCATTTTATAACTATTTTATTGTAAAATATTTTATTTAAAGCATGAAAGTAGTAGTTGGATAAGACGCACCAATAAATATTATAGATTGAGAGGAATTTTTTCTGAATAATTCGTAATTTTGGCGCTTCAGAACGAATCTGAGATATCGATATTGCTTATGTATCGTGGCACTATCAATGCATCACATTTCTTTTGATGCATCTACATTTTGACTAGTCATGAATCGCATTGATTTTTGGATGCATCGCACACCCCTAATTTTTAGATAAAATTTTATGGATACAGTCTGTAAAAAAATATATATAATTTTACGTGTGAGTTTTTTTGTCTATGCTACTCTATTTTTTTTTATTTCCATGGTTTTTAATTGGAATTTTTATTCATAAAAATTAAGACAAGGTGTAGGATATAAAATTGGATTTTCCATATAAAATTTTTATTTTGTATTTACCAAATATACTTTTTGTGTACTTTTAGATGGCTATGTAGATAATAAAAACAAGTAAATATAAAATTTTTAGCAATTTTTTACTGGGTGTCACGTATTTGTAAATTGAAAAATCTTTAAAATTGAATTTCTAACCCTTTTAAATATAAACAGTGCATTTCTTTAACTGTCAATAAAAGTAATAATGATAAAGCTTGCAATCTTAAATTTACGAAAGCCTTGATGTGAAAACGTTTTGAATATAAAAAAATATGTGACTACATTTTTGAGGCGGGAGAATTTTATTTTAATTCCACTGGTATAATTAGTTAGTTTCGTAATGAAACAAATCAGTAAGTTGATTGGCAAAAAATATTTTACCAGTTCTAGAAATTTGTCATATCTCCCAACGCTTCTTTTCAATATTTGCCTCCCTTCACCCATATTAATCATATGTTTTAGGTAGTAGGTTTCAGGACTTCATTATTGTTGAACCACTAAGCGTTTCTACTATTATTATTATACTACTCTTTTAACTTCATGCTCAACCTCTTATTAAATATTGGCTAGCAAAATTCAGGTAATATTGTTTGCTTTGAAAAGATACCCTCCTTTTGTTTCTCTAAATTATTATCTCCAATACAATAATTATCTAACTTAATGATGTATATATCCAGAACACAGAAATCTTTATTCATGAACATGAAGATGAGAATGGTGTCATTTACAATAATCACAATATTTAACTAAGAGTCTCTATGGGTTTTGAACTATTCCAAACTATAGACTGGATCTTGAAGTAGCCACTGTTGAAGAGAGCCAGTTTTAAGAAGAGCTAGTTTGGGTATTAAACTAAATTAATTAATCAACTGTGATATTTGTTTCAATAATGTCACTCGAATTGAATGACTCCTATTTTGTGTTGTCCGTTGTTTAATTGAATTTGTTATAATAATTATGTTTTTATTCTAGTGATTTTGATAAAAATCTACTCACTGCATCCCACTAACAAGGTAATTTAGGACATCAGGTCAAGTAGGAACAAAGGAAGTTCAAAGAAGAATAATCAACAATAAATTTACTACAGTCATTGAAGAAAATTATAGAATAAATACACTGGAAATGTAACATTGGGAGTCCTCCAAACAAAATAATGAGAAGAATTGACTCGATACTAATTTACTTCAGGGTAGTTTTAACAAAGAATTGCCCCTGTGTTTGATATATGTTCTCTAACCTTTCTTGATACCTATCAATTAATTTAATTGAATTGCAAATTAGTTTTACTGTGTGTGTAATTCTACTCTAATTTAAAAGGGGTTATTAGTTTTTATATAGACTCCAGAGCAGCTTATGTCAGCAAACTGATGGATGTTGTCTTAGGCATGGCTTTAGTAGCACCAAATAGACGTAACTGGCAATCTAATCAATTATACAGCATTATGTAACATTAACCCTGGCTCGTGAGGAATGATATAATTTATATGATTCACAATTTGATTTGACAATGTCACTTCCAAAATACAGAAGCTGCATAATTTTAAAAAATCAATAAAACCATGTTTATCATCAAGCAAACACGACAAAGTCAGTACCAATCGACACAGAATGTTCTGTTCTATGCATTTCAGATATTTAATAATTTTTATACAATTTTATAATCATAGGAAATAAAATTAAAACATGCAACAAGAAACTTCCACTCGATTCCCGCCTGGCATGGAGGTCAAAAAGTGGGAAAATTGGCCAATGTTTGTTGCATGACTGAAGAATAACCAGAAGATGGAATAAAGCATAGTAGATGTCAGTCTGCAGAAAATGAAATACTCTATTCAACAAAACAAACTACAATGTTTTAGCTTCATTAGGTATTTTACAAAAAATGTTGTTTAACCTTGTTTGCATGCTTTCCAAAAGTAAGTAACGGCATAATATGCTGTTGATGAAAGTTGTTTTCAAACTTTATTTTTGGCTGTAACCTAACAATTCTTCTATATTTCTATTAAAAAATTTACCATCTATCAAGTTTTAGTACCTACACAAATTGTAAAAATTATTTTATAATTTTTTATTATGATCATAATTTTCAAGTGCCGTTTATATAATTTGCTCACGTTGACTTGTGATGTTAAAAGCTTTACTTTTTGGAATATTTTCATATATTTTACATTTTATTGTAACTAATAGATTGTACTAATAAAATAAATGTAGACAAAAAATATTTATACCCCTTATGTTTGGATTGTTATGTAATTTTTGTTTCCGTGGTAACATTTTTATTTTCCCCAATAAAATAAAAATATGAAAATTTGTTTATGGGTACAATATGACCATTTTATCCAAACAACTTTTTATTGTCTATTCAATGATGATTTTTTTTTTTAATTTTTACATGTACTATTTGATTACCTACAATAATCATACTGTAACATTGCACATTTTTTCATTTTCTCGTTTTATGAAAACAAAAAATTCCAATGACAAACCCTAGTAGTTTATCTAAAATGTAACAACATATTATTATAGTGCACTAAATAATAAACAATTTGGCTACCGTGGAATTATTTATAAAAATGTATTAGTGCTCGTAAGGAGGGTTATAAGTTATAATTTACAACATAAAATAATTTACAATATTTTCAAATTCTTTTTAATTTTTTCTTGACAATAATTATTTACTATTTTGTTATATAAGTTTTGATGGTACATACAGTCAAAATGAATGTACAGGTCTTGAGAAGAAAAACAATATGATGATGAAATTTACATTTGAAGCATAATTAGTATTTTAATCCATTCATAATCTAGGGTTAAGTGGAAGTTGACCCTAGATCAGACTTTGTAGGCTCAGACTTAGTTTGTACCCTACTAATTTGTTATTACTAATACAGTAGAACCTCGATTAACCGGGGGCTCATTAACCGGGGAGCTGATTAACCGTGGTTCGATCCGGTCGATTTTTTTACGAAGAAAAGATTTTTCCAGTTGGATTTAAGTTTTTGTTACAATAATGTTATGTACAGTACGGTACTTCTACTACGGTACGAATAGCCAAGCAAAGCAATACCGAACAGTTGCTATGACAACAAGATGCGCTGTTGTCTCTGCGCAGCCTGCAGTGGGTGAGGGAACGAATGACAACAACCTGTTTTCGCGCCATCCATTTTGTGCTGCTATCCGTCTCTCCCTCCACACCCGTCCAATAAATCAGTCAGTGTACGGATGTGTTTAGATTGTTATGCTAATGAGCTGTCGCGTGCGAATTTGATTAGTTTAGTTTGATCCTTTTTATTTACGATCGTATTTTTTACTTTGGGTGTAATTTTGTAAAGTGCGTAAGAATGTCTGGTAACAAGAGGAAACGTGTAGTTTTATCAATTCAACAAAAACTTCAAATTATTGAACATTTGGAAAAGGGGAGGGGTGCGAAAAGTTTGGCCGATGAGTACAATATTGGGGAACAGACTGTTAGGGATTTAAAAAAGAAAAAGATGGATTTGTTAAAGTTTGCAAGTGCTGCAGAGTCATCTTCGGGATTAATGAAAAGAAAAACAATGAAAAAAGCCACATTCGAAACTTTAGATAAAGCTATGTTGGAGTGGTTTGCGCAAGAACGTGCTTTAGGTAATCCCGTCAATGGTGTAATTTGTGCCGAAAAGGCCAAGGTTTTTTACGAATCTTTAGGTCTTGAAGGAAAGTTTGACGCGTCTTCTGGGTGGCTCTATCGATTTAAACAAAGGCACGGAATTCGGGAACTACACATTCAAGGGGAAGCATTAAGTGGTGATAAGGACGCGGCCGAGAAGTTTGTCGTCGAGATCAATGAGCTTGTGTCTGCAGAAAACCTTTTGCCTGAACAGATTTTTAATACGGACGAATCTGGCCTCTATTGGAAATGTTTGCCATCGAAAACATTAGCGTTCGTAAAAGAAAAAAATGCGCCTGGCCATAAAGCCAGTAAGGACAGATTAACCATAATGACCTGCTCCAATGCTTCAGGAACGAAAAAACTTAAGCTCGTAGTCATTGGTAAAGCCAAAAAACCTAGATCGTTTAAGGGAACAGAGGCAAAAAATTTGCCATTCCACTACTTCAACCAGAAAAAGGGCTGGATGAACCAAGTTATTTTTCAGGAATGGTTCTCTAAACATTTTGTTCCCCAAATCCGTGACTACTTAAGGTCACAAAACCTTCCTCAAAAGGCGCTTTTAATCTTGGACAGTGCCCCCTCACACCCTAGTGAAACAATCTTAAAATCAGATGACGGAAAAATCGTTGTGAAATATCTCCCTCCCAACGTGACAGCACTGATCCAGCCTATGGACCAAGGTGTCATCGCTGGAATAAAAAAAGTTTACAGAACTTCAGTTTTGAGAAAACTGATTGAGGAAGAGAACGATCTGAAATCATTTTTAAAAAAAATTCACCATACTAGACGCTATTTATGAATGTGCATCTGTTTGGGAAAAAGTAAAAAAAATACACATTGATTAGATCGTGGAAGAAAATATTTCCCGACATTGATGATAGTGAGGATTTTACGGGGTTTGCTGAAGAAGAAATAACTTCAAATCAATTAGCAAATATGGCGAAAGCAGTGCCAGGTGGCGAAAGCGTGGACACTGAAAACATCGATGAGTGGTTCCAATGTGACAAAGACTTGCCATCGTTTGAGATGTTTAATGACGAAGAGATTGTGAGGCGCGCTATGCGAGAAGTGGAGAGCGAGGAAGAAGGAGACGAGGATGAGGGCGAGGAAGGGGAAGGGGAAATGCCAGCTGACACCGAGACCCGTATCGCTCACAGCCACGGCGCTGCACTCAATCACTTGGAATGCCTATTAGATTACTTGGAGGGTCAAGACGATTCTCTCTTAAGTGACAAGCTATTGTTACGGAAGCTACGGTCATCGATTGCAAGGAAAGAAAGAGGTGCAAAACGGCAAACAACGATGACCGACTTCTTCAAGCCGTCTGCTAATCAGTAATAACAATGCAGTAACTACTATAAACAGCGTAGTAAATATTTTGTAAATAATTTTCTTTTGACCAATATTTTAGTTTTATATCGAAAAGACATTCATGGATACTCTTTTACAAGCAGGTAAAATGTACTCTACACTTTAATTAGGCCTAGTCTACCTATTAAAACATGATTTCTTGCACTAAATTATGCATTTCAGTTTTTTTTCTGTTATCAGCGGCTTAACCGTGATTTCATGTATCCGTGGCCCTTCTCCCCACCATTACCCCGGTTAATCGAGGTTTACTGTTGTTAGTTTGTTACCCTACAAATACAAAAATTGTTTCTTAGTTATAGTTAAAATAATATTGTTATTTATCACATCATTTATTGTTATTCAATACTTATCCTTTTTATTATTTTGTTATGTTTTTAAATTGACATGTAGTTTCTATTTCTTTAGTATACACTGTATATTGCAGTGTAAAATTGACAAAGAGAATTGAAGCTGATCTTACAGTGCAATGTCACTTAACATTACTGAGTCATTTGGTGTTGAACAATTGAAGAAAGTCCATTAATCATATTTATTTATTCTCAAGACACCGATCATCAAAATATGGGCAAAAATGAATTTCGAATGAATGTGATTAGTTTGCTGAGACATTGTTACAAACTAAGGCCAACTATACCTTCGGAAGTGTCAATACCTCAATATAGACACTACTAGAGAAGTCTGGAGTGTCCGTGTTGAATGGTAGTCAAGGTTCGGGTGTTGTGTAGAGAAGAGAACTAAGTGTCAAACTTGTCAGATAGCTGAAAATCAGACCAACACTACGTGGTTCGGATTCCACGTAAAGCTGTAGGTCCCATAATTGCCCTGGCTATTGGGCTATTAATTAATAGTCCTTTCTGAGCTAAGTCGAAATCAGATAGTAACAATGACTACACTCATCACACTCATTCATGCCTCATATTCGCCCATATCTCTACGATCGGCGTCTTAGAGATGAATAAATGAATAAGTTACGATCTAATTGTTATCAAAATAAGGAACTTTTAGCTTATGAACCTAGGCTTTGACTAACTAATTACCACTTGACTACATACAGTCAAGAAACAAAGATTTTACAAATAGAGTCTACAAATATTCTGATAGCATTTAATATATTAACACTTGTTATTCTGAGAGTTCATTTAAAAAAAATCTAAGTCAGTAAATTATCAGGGGGTAATAATACTGATTGTGTCAAAATTAAAAGCCCAACATAAGCATGTCTGATTGATTATTGCTTTTAGAAAGTACAATAGATGTCAATTCAATGAAAAAAAAAATTATAAAACCTAAAAGAACTTTTAAGATCAGAAAATGACATCATCTAAATATCGTCCTTCGCATGGACAGTAGCGTTTGTGTGCACTGAAGCTGTATCTCAACTACTCATTTTCATTTTGTATGGAAGCAATGATGTAGCTTATGGACTCTTACAATACTCCTGCTATATGGAATCTGTGCTATATGGAATCTTTATTACTAATCAAGAATTTACAAATCAGCCAACCTACCGAGGTAACGCTACTGCCTCCCAAAAAAATGTATGGCCTAATGATCCTTGTTTTTACAACCCCGTTAGGGTAATATATCACTCTATGACTTTGACATTTTAGAGAGGGCATTTTGATAATTTGAGGCAAAACCAAAAATGAAATTTTTGTTTACTGACAAACACATTCAGATGACAAAATTAGCTTCATCACTCTTACATAATACGAGTTTTTTCAGACTTGACAATGTGCCACTTATTATTTATTTATTTATTTTTTCATTTTAAAAAACTCTCTTGCCAGTTGACATGGGCCTATAGGCCTGTGTGTCAACTTTATTCAACAAGTGAAGTACCGACTGTTGGCTCAGTGAGGATTCGAACTTGGACCTTGCTCTCCGCAGTCCGAAGCCTTAGCCACTGAGCCACCACGCCGGCTTTAATATAATCAATCACCTTTATATTCACAAATTATAAATATTATGGCCTTTATCTATAATTACTAAATTTCATATTGATTGTTTCTGCTTTTTATTTCAGTACCAAATGTTTTGTATGATGGCAAGAATTACAGTTATTTGTATTTTATCGATATATATATATGAGTTATATATTCTTTTGAACGCTTGTTGTATGATATGTCTATTAAACATCTTTAAAATATTTATAAAAATCATTTCATTTCCCTTTGTATCTCCTCCTGAAAGGTAACTTTAAAAGGTGTTTATTTCCTTACATTTATATTTAATATAATAATTTGAGGTTATTTTTGGCCAACACTCTTCCAGTGTAACAATAAAATCAATAGGACAACATATGGATTAAAATTTTTACTGCTTGTTTAACAAAGTTTGTACCTATTTTAGAATGGAATAAATGCCAAGCTACTTAGAGAATGAGATCCAAAAATGAATATCCTAAATTATGAAACACCAGAGTACTGCATCTCTAGTTTTGCAATTTCAAAGACACGTCATGATGTTATCCTCAGAAGAGAATTACAAATATCTTGTAATTTTTTATGAAGGAAATGTTTTAGATAAAAATACTGATTCATGTTGTCTTGAAGAGTAATTAACTGTGTCCTTTTACAATGTAACTAAGAAAATATAATAACAATTTAAAATGATTGTGCCTTGGTTCCTAATGGAGATACATTCAGCTGTCCCTCTTTTGTTTTGTATTTCCAGTTACTTTATTTATTTTTCTTACATCTTTTCTTCCTTGTTTATTGAGTTCATGACAGGTATATATTCTCATAGTTAGTTGTGAAGCCCCCCCAAAAAATGTTACTCTAATTGATACACTCTTTACAATTTTTTTTAAAGTATAAAAAAATATAAAAACAGCAATAAATTATAGAGAAACTGTTATCCTTTAAATCACAACACGCTAGCAACTGCCACAATCAGTTAAGAGCAGTTATGTCAGATGCAAAGCTATTCATACCATAATAAATCATTCACATTTGCTTTGGAGCATAGGAGGGAGGAGCCGTTAAGAGTTGCATTGGCTGCTTGGCTTCGCTGCCTGATGGAGCAAGCTTGGACCGAGAATGGCCGAGTGTTCCTGAAGTAAAACGATTCGGAAGTGAACATTAGTGACATTTTTATAAGAATACCCTATTTGTGGGCATAAAAGATTACTGATTAAGATAGCCCATTGAATTTGTGAAAAATATGCCCCTGGTTCAATTAGGTCTTTAAATTTGCAATGTGTTTTTCAGAGTAAAGGAGAACACAATGCTGGAGACTGTGCGTAAAAGCCATCCTCGTTTGGTAGCTCCCAAAGTCATGGAGCTGAACAAGGATGTGCCTTCTCCCCGGGAAGTCCAAGTCAGCTTTCTCAAACTCAGAGATCTCTGTGCTCCTGGTGAGATTGTTGGCCATTAACTCTAATATTGGCAAAGTGTGAAATTATGCTCTTGAGATGCAGCGGCAAACAACTGTTATTATAGTACACAACCAATATGGGACAAAGTTTTGGGTATCTATGGATTCTACGCTATTTCTGATTACAATAATATGCATAAATCATTAAGTGTTTGATGCAACATAGTGAGTTGAATTAGTAAAGTTCAAACTTACCAAGATTTTTTTCTCGCCATCTTTTTAATATGTAACCACTGTATTTTAATGAAATTTTCATAGTAAATTATTCGTGTTAATTACTCAATTATATGTTTTAGAATGCTTGTATATAGATAAATTTATTTAATAGAGCATGTTTTTACATACATTTTAATATGTATGAGCTATGTAGCGTTTATACAAAATATTTTTAGACTATCTATAAACTATAAAGCTCGATGTAGTAACTCACTCACTCACTGACACTAAATGTTGAGGCACTTACCGGCGTCCTACCCCCATAAACCGTATACTTGAACTGAAGCTCTTTGTCTGAAACCTCCTGGAATATTCACAAAAGTTTATTTTTTCACTCATAAACAAGATGGTGACCTTTTTTTACCCCAAACTGCCCCAATGTATTTCTTATGAGGAAATAAAAAAAAGTAGTTTTTATGACCTAACTTGTGAAAAAGCTTGAGTAAAATGTTTAAACCTTTGCAGTTCTACATGCCTAACTGTGTGCACCATGTATATGAATTTAAGCATAATAACTAAAACATTTTGGGTATCGGGGGCCAAAAAAACCACAATTTTTGAAAATGTAAAATTGTTTAATACTGACGTTATCCACCCAAGTAGGGTATAAAATTAAAGGTATTTTTCCCTGAATCCAAATATCCCTTCAGATTTTAAAAAGTGTAAATAATAAGGAATATATGCCCTAAAAACTGAAGAAAAAAAACTGAAAACCAAGAAAGGGGTAATACCAAAATAAAACGCCCAAGTAGGGTATCAAACTATAGGGCTACTAAATATCATTCATTATACCATTATATTTTAGAAGAAAGAAAGTTTAAGGGCTCCCCTCCCCCTAATTAAAAGAAATGCTAAAAAATCCAAAATTGGGTAATGTTAAACTAATACACCCATGTGGGGTATCAAAATAAAGATATCCTTCTCTTAATTTCTAATATAACATCAGCTTTTAGAAAATGCTATGTTTATGGGCTCCGCTGCCCCAAATACCAAAATTCATGGTCGTAAACCATGACCGTAAGCCGATCCTCCTTACAAGGCGACATGCCAAGATTCACTGATGGAACTGTAGCAGAGTGCATTGGTGGGGCCGAAGGCCGAACTTTCCTCTGCGCCGTAGGCAGAGTTCCACTAATGGCTATAAAGTATAGTTCCCAGGTGAGGCCGCAAACCGAGCTTACACCGTGAGCGTAGCGAGTGGTGACGTAGTTGGCACGCAAAATGTGCAGGGGTGTCCTCTAGTCTTATATATAGCTGCTTTGGGATCACTGACTTACTGTCATAAATGTTGAGGCACTTCCCGGCGTCCTACCCCCATAAAGTGTATACTTGAATTGAAGCTCTCGGTCTGAAACCTCCAGAAAAATTTGAAAAAGTTTACTCTTATCACTTGTAAACAATATGGGGCCTTTTTTTGCTCCAATGTATTTCTTATGGGAAAATCGCAAGTGATCTAACTTGAGAAAAAGCTTGAGTAAACATTTCAAATCTTCACACTTCTACATGTATAACAAACGTGCACCATATATATATATATATATATATATATATATATATATATATATATACACACACACACACACACACAGGGTGTCCCATAAGTAACCAGCCAAACTTCTGGAGGTTAAAACAAACTAAAAATTTCATGTGTACAAATCATCTATCTCGCTCCATTATCCGACTATCTGTCTGTATATGTTTTTTACTAAAAACTTAATATCTCTAAAGTTATTTAAGATAAAACCATGAAAATTGGTATGAATGTTGATCTTTATAGTATTCATGTACTGTTTAAATTTCATTTTTTACAATAATCCTTTTCAAAATGGCGGCCATTTAAAATGTTTGAAGCCAAATATCTTAATAACCTTAAATTTGACTAAAAACCTGTAAGTTACAAAAAAGATAAGATTTCATTTCTACAAATAACTGTATAAATAGTCTTAATATTAAACAACTATTAACTGAGAAATTACAATTTTTATCAAATAAAAGTATGCTTGATATTAATAAAATTGGAAACTTTAGTAAAGTGACATTTATTTACATAAAAATTAGATCAGTACTAAATAAATTTTTACAGCTGATTTGGAAATTGAAAATACACACATTCAATGATTAATTACCAGCTGTCTGTAATATTGACAGTTCGTTGTTGGAAAACACCTATTTTTATTTGTTATTGATTGGAGTTCATTAATAAACAAAAATAGTGATGTTAAGGGGTTCTTGAGATATTTTGTATGGTTGCATTGGTATTAATATATTATCTTATTTAGTTTCTTCATGAACCAAAATGATTATTTATTCAAATGAAGAACTAGCAGACGTTCATTTTATTTATGGATTGGCTAATGGAAATTCACGCTAGGTAGTGTGACTCTATGAAGAAAGATTTCCTCATCGAAGAACTCCTCACCGAGTAACGTTCATAACTGTTCATAGGTCCCTGAGGGAGCGCGGAACTTTTGCTAAAGTTGAAAAATTGGGTCGTCCAGTTTCAGTGACAACTTTTAGAGCTCAAGAAAGAATATTAAATGCGTTTGAAGAAAAAATGTAACATTTTAGCGTCGATGTTATACTACACTTGAGACGGGTTTTCAGAAACAAATGGATATCCCGTGGTGGTCCTGTAGCGTGGCCTGCCAGGTCTCCTGATTTAAACCCCCTGGACTTTTTTGTATGGGGTTACCTTAAATCTTTCAAACACCTGTTGGAAGTATTGAAATGTTAAGGGAGAGAATAATAGATGGCTGTAATATGATTAGACAGAACGAATGAGATGTTCTATGAGAAATCGAATGGAACGTTGCATAGACATGGATGGTGGGCACTTTGAGCACATGTTGTAGGATCACTAGTATTTTTCTATTGTTCTTTACTGTTGTTTTTGAGTTGTAATAAACGTCACTTCTAACCTTTTCCTACTGTAGTTAGTTTTTAGTAAAAAATGTCACTGTACTAAAGTTTCCAATTTTATTAATATCAAGCATACTTTTATTTGATAAAAATTGTTATTTCTCAGTTAATAGTTAGTTGTTTAATATCAAAACTTTTTATACAGTTATTTGTAGAAATGAAATCTTAAACTTTTTTGTAACTTACTGGTTTTTAGTCAAATTTAAGGTTATTAAGATATTTGGCTTTAACTCTCCAGGTGGCGTAAGACGCTGTAGCGTCTATCTCCCCCTTCCGCAAAGTGGCAGAAACGCTACAGCGTCTATCAACGTAAGCCTTTTTTGTTTACGTGTTTAAATGGCTCATAGGTGTCCAAAACGCATTGCCGATTATATTAAATGAAAAAGCAGATTCTGAAGTATAATTTTATATAGTACTAGTGATAAATATATATCATATATACGTTGATAAAGTATATATCATGTTTCTTGCTCAAGGACAACAAAGAAATACTGGAAGAGACTCTTTACGAATCTAGTCGACTTGTCTCTCCTAAACTCTTACATTTTATACTCCAAAAACTCTGACAATCCCAGAAAAGACTACTTATCAGAAGTTGTATTTAGCTTAGTAGAGCCCCATAGAAATCAAAATCTCCCCCCCTATACCAGCTCCTGGACCATCTGGAGACGCTGAACACAAGATAGCACACTTACCTGGATGCAGTGAGAGACTTTGTGTTGTTTGTGGGCATAAAAAAGGGGCAAAAGCCATTTTTGTGCCCACCATGCAACTATGGAGTGCACAGGGAATGTTTTCCATATTTAGAGTATTATTGGAGGCCTCTTAGGCCTGGAAAGAAGAGGAGAGTAGTAGATGTGTCTGACTCCGACTGAAGCTGTTGAAAAAAATTTGTGTACATAGTTCTATTATTATTTTTTTGTGTTTTTATTATATATAGTAGTATTGACAAACTATACATTTTCTTGTTCACAATAATATTTAGAAAAAAATAGCTATCTCACTTTTGTTGTATCAATTTTCGACATGTACTCTAATTGGGCACTCTAAAAAAAATTTTTTTGGAAAAAGATTTTTTATTTTCAACAAGATTATTCACTCCAGTTTTTGGTAAGTACTTCCTCTATGTTATTATTGTGCTGTGCATGTTATAAGCTTTAATTTGATATATAATATGACCTATTTTGATTACTTGAGACGAATCTTTTAGTCGCGGTATGCAAATTCACTCTAATTAGCCCGGCACTAATCTAATTCTTTCATTCTTTCAATAATCTTCATTCTTTTGTGAATCCCTCTAGTCTGAGGAAGGTGAGCGTGGTTCACCGAAATCGATCACCATAATATTTGTGCATTTTGTATTTGTATTGTAATATATTTGTGCATTTTGTGCTTATATTGTAATAAATTTGTATTGTGTGACGTTTACTTGTACTGTATATATACCTATACGTATTATGCTAATTAAAAAACTATTTGTAAATCATATTATACTTATATTTTGGAAGAGACAACGTTTATGGGCTCTGTCCCCCTCCCCCAAATAAAAAATATGCTAAAAATCGAAAATGGGGAATTTTAAACCAATACACCCAAGTGGGTTATCAAATTGAAGGTATTCTTCTCTTAGTTACCAATATACCGTCAGATTTTAGAAAACTATGTTTAGAGGCTGCACTGCCCCAAAAACTAAAATTGATGGTCATACTGGGTAACAATCCTGGCAAGCAGTAGGCCGATCTTCCTAAAGAGGCGACATGCCAATCTCCACAAATAATGGGACTGCAGTAGACTGCCTTGGTGAGGCCGCAGGCCGAGTTTTACAAAGAAGCCTGTGCCAGAGTGTCTTGGCGAGGCTATAGGCTAAGCTCCTCCCACGAGGCCGCAGGCCGATTTCCATAAATCCGAATGCTGCAATATTTTAAACATTCTTTCATTCTATAACAGACTATAAATCTTGTCAAAACACATAAATTGTCAACTTTTAGTTTTTTCTTGATTTTTACAGTATATATATATTTTTTTTCTAATTTTCTTGAGTGCCAAATCTCAGAGGTCTTAAAAGTCAGTTTGAAATTTAAGAGGTAAAACGCTATTTCTCATTGATATTATTTTTTTATCTGTAAAAAAAGGAAACTCCTAAATAATAAGTAAAACAGCCCAATATAAGCTAAGACAATTATTTAATATGAAATTCGTACATTTTCAGTTACTACCCAAGCCTAATAATAAATTGGAATTTCAAAGGTTGTTACAATATTCAGAAATAGTAGAAAAAAATCACACAAATATTTATTATTCAGACCTACAACTATTCTAACTTAATTATATTAATTTATTTGATTTTAGTGTAAACGAATGACTACATTTTGAAATAGTAATAAAGAAATATGAAGTATGGCTTGAGATAAGTGAATAGTCGGTTGTCAAATGTGCTGTGTAGCGAATTGGTTTAAGTTTGGCCCTCGGTGGATGGACTTTAAAGCCTGATGGTATTATTATTACAATACGTGATGCAATTATTTATTATAAGGTTATAGTATTTCAACTGATTGACATTTTGGCACCGGTTACGCCAGAATTAGTCATCTATTAAATACAATCTCGGACGTAAAAGACGCACACTTTATCAGACTATATTACTAGTTGGTATCCTCATTGGACAGACTACGGTCTCATATTCATATAATTATCATACAGAAAACTACTATATTTTTTATATTTACAGTCTCATACTCGATTAACGCTGTGGTACAGGTTAAGGCTAATTCAAACTGGTTTCTGCTGTTAGATTGGTTGTCGAAGACGTGCTAAAATCCTGATTGGTTAACCAATGGTGAACTCGATGGACGGACTCTGAGGTCTTGTGATATTATTATTACAGTACGGAATAGAATAGTTTTTATTCGCATATAGTCTATTAATTGATCGACATTTTAATACTGGTTAGGTTGGAATCGGACATGACATAACTAAATAGTCGGTTGACAGAGATGTCCTGTGTAGCCGATTAGTTTAGGCTACGTCGGTGGGGTTTTTGAGGCCTGATAGTATTATTGTTACAATACATAATGTAATTAGTTTTTATACGCTTATAGTCTATTAACTTGTTGACATTTTGGCACTGGCAGAATCGGACGTCTATTAAATAAAATCTAGGTTGTCAAAGACGCAAACTTGATCAAACTTATTCACTAGCCGGTATCCTCGGTGGACAGACTGCGGTCATATTTGTATTTTACCATATGGAAAACAACTATATTTTTTTATATTTACAGTCCCATACACAACTAACGCTTTGGTTCGGACTGGTTTCTGCTGTAAAATTATTGTTTGTTAACTTTGTATTTTTTTTTTTTATTTTTGTTGAACGCAAGTGTATAACTTATATTTAATTATTTTATATCGTAATGAGTAACAACAAACTAAACGTTGTTAAACATTTAATTTGAAAGTAATAATAAAAATTAAATATAGGCCCACAGTTTAAAATTATATTATGTTATTACAAAGTTTATATGTGAATGTGAAAGAAATAATAGTGCCTTCTGGTTATTTTGTTTATTTAAGAATTTTGTACCCTAAAACACAGTTCTATATTTACTGAAACAACTTTATTTAGACGGTATGGATCTTCTTGTCTTAGAATAACGTTGTGGGGTTCGATTTAATGGTCTGACGATGATATTTAGTCATTTTGGAATTGCCCTCTTCGGTATAAAGTGTGGGTTTCGTGTAGGTTTGTAATCATGTGAATTCTGCGCCGCTTGAGCCCGTGCTTGCCGTGTGACGTTACTGCATCAGAATCCTTCAGTCCTCACGCTTCTGTCGTATAAGAAGCTTGGTCACATATATCACTTCTCATCATCACTCATATCGTGAAGTTAGTAGTTAAACTAACTTGTTAAACTACTACGTTTAACAAGTTAGTTGTGAGTTACTTATTGTGATAGTAATAGTTCATGATAAAAAATGTGTGTTTATGTGAGTGTGAAAAAGCAAATAGTTTTCACATTATCAATAATTGTTCGATATCGTTAAACACCATTATTGGTGTTTAACAATTGTTGGTATTGTTTTATTTTTTTTAATTTTTTTTTATTTTTTTTATTGGTATTGTTTTATTTACCGTAGGAATTAAAACTTTTTGTTTGCTTTTGGGGGGCTTGAGCCTGGAAGCCCCTCCTAAATCTGCCACTGCTCTGTATAATGATTAGGGTTAAGACTGATGTAATCACATTTTGGTTAAGGGAACTATTTATAAAGTCATGTAATTTTTTTTACATTATTTTATTTGCATTTGAAACAGTTCAGTATTACTTGTGCTAAGGAACAAGGAATAAACGTTTTAAATTCCAATTGGAGTTAATGCAGTGCGTTATCAATCCCAAATATGCTATTGTATCCAGCTTTCCCTTTCTTTCCTCTTAACATCATGAGAGATGCCCATCTGGTGTCTGCATTCTTTATGTTATTCATCTACGACACAATAATGATATTGTGGATGTTATTTTGACTGAAAAAGTATAAATCATATCGAGATATAAAATTAAATCTTCAAGAAAATAGTTGAAAAAAAATAGTGAATCCATATTCAATTAAAATACCGTTTATCGAAATTGACATAAAATGATGATTATTTTTGTGAATTTTATAAATTCACAAAAATATTATTTTTTTTTATAAATTTGAGGAAATTACAGTTCCAGTGTAGTTGGCATCTGAGTATTGCTCTTAGCATTTTAAATGTAATTTGAATGTAAATTTCTACATCTCGCTTGTTAATATATGCCTAGAAGTGAATTAAAAATTAAAAAATGACCTAGTGCAGTTGGTAACAGTTAAACGATATGGCAATAATTGATTGATAACTGATTACTTAAATACCAAACACTACCATGATTCCATTTTAAATTACAGTTTGTTTATATTAATTAAATCCACCAATAAAAACCTAACTAACGAAATTCACGCTATCGCAGTTAAAATCATATATTGTTGCTATAAGTTTTAATCGGAAATAAATAATTTTTGACCACTAATTTACTTAGTAGGACCAACATTAATTTAATGATGATATAATTGCCAATATAATTTGTTTTGGAAAATATCTGCGCATTAACGATTGTAACCATGACATTTGAATAGCTGTAATTTTGTTCCTAAGCAATTTTGTTTTTTCCAAAAAATAACACTACTGGTGTCGTTAGACAAAAGAGCGGATGTAGGGGATGTTTGACCTTTGTTTACTGCCATTTAGTTGAACTGCTTAGAAGTTTTGTTATCAATTAATTTCCTTAGTGGTCAAATATCATCCACATATATGCTGATCACTGAGGATAAAATGTTTTAGATATCAGCCAAGCCTTTCATCAATTTTTTTCCTTGTCATTCATTTTAGCTAATCACATAGACTGCGTCTTATCAGTTTGAATAAAGTTCTCTAAAAAGTTTTGGCCTACATAGAGTTTTATATCTCAAAAATAGAAAAATAAATTAACAAATCTTCATTGTTAGAGTTGTTAGGAGCACCAAAACAGAATAAGATGTGTCAGGGCGACATTGTCGCAAAACGAAAGAGGCGGCTGCAGAAAGAATTAATGTAATTGAGAAACTATTTTCCGTACAACTGATATCTGGTTTTGTGTATAAACAATTAATGAGAACCGTATTTGTAGTGCAACTTAATTAATAAAAAACCTTTGTACTAACTGATTCAGAAAGACAGATAGCTTTTGCAATTTTACAAAATGAAAAACAGCTGACTAGCAAAAACAGACTGCGTGAGACGAAAGTCAGGCTCTGGTCACCTTCAACGCATGAGCAAGTTTGCATAAACCCTAACCACACTCACCACTCTAGAGATGGGTAACTTGGTAACTTGCAAGACTAGTATACGATGAATCATTCACTGCAATGAACTAGTTCAAAATTATGCAATGCACAATGACTTGTACAAGCGGCGGTTGTAGTGATTTATAGTTTTGTTTATGAGCTTTGTTTCATATGCACATGTTTATAGTTTATACTTGTAAATTTGTTCAACCAACCTTCTTCAGTTTCACGTTTTATTACTAATATTGATAAAAATAAATAATACATTTAATTATTTTGTCAGTGTCCCTTCCTAGCTCTGACGTTCACTTTGAACTGAACTAGTTCAAATCAGTGAACGAACTTGTTCACACGTTCACTAAGCTGACTAGTTCATTTGACTTGATCGTTCATGAACTACCCGTCTCTCCACTCCTACTATCCAATTATGATCGGATCGTTGTATCGTGTTTGAGTAGTTCAGTTATGTTACATTGATTGATAATGGCTGTCTCCGTAGAGCGTATTGTTTGTAGTAACAGATCTAAGAAAATACTACTTAAAAATCTTAACACATTATTTATGACATAATCTATGACGTTCTGTGATGAATACTTGTGCGACCAATGGAAATTTTGGTTATTTTGTCAGTCCAGTACAGTCCAACAGCTTCTGCTAGTAAGTCAGGCAGGTTATCGGAATTCGGTCAGGTTAGGTACCGTAATAAAGAACTAATAAGTATAAGTACATACTAAAATTGACATTTGCATGTGTCGTTAATGAATTAGTGGTTATTGTATCGTATCTTGGTTAAATAAACTTGAATAAAACGTAAATAAAAATAGTTCGAATCCCTTTAATATTTTACTTCTATATTAAAAATTCGGGAATATAACTTAAATAATTGTGGATAAAAACAGTAGGTTCATACAATTCTGGTTGATTATTTACGTGTGACTAGAAGACGCAACTCATTCTTCAAGGAACGATCGGTGGAATGAAATATTTTAACAACAAATTGTATGCTCTTTTCTTTGGCATTGGTAATAATAAATAAATTATAAACTTATATTATATTATTCAATAATTTTATCATAATACCGTGATATTTATAATCAGCAAAGGATATTTATCAACCAAAATAATTAATTTTTCAACAAAGAACAAGGTCAATACTTGAGTTCATAAATACAAATTCCAAATAAAATCTATAATTCAAATATCTAGAATTGCTCGCTGGCTATAAGTTAGTCTCAAATAATGTTTTCATTTTTGTATCCTTTACAACGACCTTGACTTATCAAGTAAGAGAAGACACCTGCATTCCTCTCTTTTTAGAAACATTTTTGTAAACAATTATTATTTTACTACTTATTGTTACTAGAGAAAATTTATTTGTTTGAGTTAATAAATAATCATAATTATTATAATCCTTTGAATTTGACTATAATTTTTAAAACTAAGGGCATTAGCTTATTTTGTAACAATTGTTAATTGTCACATTATAATTATTTTAGAGAATTGTGTTTAGAAAATGTTAAATATTGTAAGAACTGAGAGGTTTAAGTGTTTGGTTCTTTTACCAAAAGTTTTCGATATAAATTCTCCAAGTTTTGAGAAAAATTCAGAATCTTCCCCTTTCAAATAAAAAAGTAGTTTTTTCCCATTTAAATTAGCTAAATAACCAGTATATTCACGTTGTTAATTTCCTGTCAATTTCATGCGACATGTTTTCTGAAGTCAACATGTTTGGTGAGCCTTACCTGTTCAGTTTTCCTGGTTTAGAGGGTTCTAATTGGTTGGTTTAGCTTCTAGAGTTAAGAGGGGGTAAGTCCGTTGGTGGAAGGGTTGCGAGCGTTCGGTCAGTTTGAAGTTTTCGTTCATTGCGTGACCACGTTAGTTCTTCACGGCGATTTTAACCGTTCGGAGTTTTGTCTTCCGTTACGGCAATTTCTTTTTCGCTTGTGAGTGAGTGAGCGTATGTCGCGCTTTGTTGTGGTCACGTTTTGGGTTGATACCTCCAGGACAGCTACGTAAGTAGTTTTGACAAGTTTTCTTTTGTTAGGTTTTTCTGTAGGGTTTTAGTAGATAGGGTAAGATCCACCAAGCATGCGCGGTTAAAAATTGTTTCTTGTTTGTAGTCATTCTTCTGGTGACAGTTTTTAGAGTGCTTTGTTTTCTGTTTAAAAATTTTGTAAAAAGGAAAATGTTTCAAGTCACTAAAAGCTGGTTATTTCTTTTGGTTCCAGATCTCTCGGAGGCAATTTTTAAAGGCAATATTTCAAATTAAGGAAATTTTTGAATTTTTCAATTTTAAAGCAATTTTGAAATTATTGATTTAATAATTTAAAAAAAATTTATTGAAACAGTTGAATTAATAAAAAAGGTTCTGGTCTGAAGATATTTGATGTATTTTGAAAGACTGATTTTTAATTTATTTGTGTTCCGTTAATTAAATAAAGAAAGATCTTTTATTTTCGTTTTTATTATTATTTGTAGAAGAAATCCAATTTTATTTTGTTGAAGTTATAAGAAGAAAAATAAAGAAAAATTTTTATCATTGAAGAATTTTTATTTTAATCTCTCATTTAAGTTGTTCAACATATCAAAAATAAATAGTAGCTTAATTAAGGCTACAATTTGCACCCAATTTGTTTGCTCTCGAAATATCAAAAAATTTAAACTGTCTAATTAATTACTTTATTTCAACTTTCTTATTTGTGTATTGAGTTTGAATGTAAGGTACAAAAATAAAATATTCAAAAAAGCCTTTTAAAATTTTTTAATTTATAACAGTATGTTTCTATCTTATTATTTAGGTAAGCATCTACAGGCAACATTTCATAGTTGGGAAATATACAACATGACTAATGTTTTTTTCCTATTTGATATTTTGCGCTAATATTACAATATTGCAGACAGTATTCGTTTTTTTATACACCGTTGCAGAAATATTTAAAGCATTCTGCTTTGGGAGTTAGGAGACCAGTGAAACACTGTTTCATTATTTTATGTGAAATTCCTGTCAATGACAAGCAACTATATGCATAAAAACCAATGAAACGGAAGCAGTTTATCTGGTCTCCCTACCTGTTGTGCTATTACGATAATTTTCCTTTTCTATGGCATCTTTTTGTCAACGTCTGTTATGATAGCGCTGGGCAGTAATGTCTATCTTGTCTCTATTTTTTGCTAAAGTTGAGGAAACTTTTTTGCTTACCACTCAAGTTTAAGACCGAAATGAATGGTTGAGGATGATTTAGTTTTGGGTAAAGTACACTGATGTGGGGAGGGGGTATATTGGACCAGGTATTTTATCCTTCCATAGCCAGAAAAAACTGGGAAATAACTGAGAATTTGAAAATCAATGTAGAGTGGCCACCCTTTTAAATTTCTGAAAACATTCTCCCAAATCCATAAGCTTATAAAAAACCTTCAGAATTCATTAAATTCATTTTGAAACAAAATGTTTGTATCTGATGTATTACAAGGGAAAATTTAAACTTATCACTTGAACATTTAAGGATTCTAAATAAAAGTTATGCAGTTAATTAAGCTAAACAAATAAATAAATAAATAAGGCAAGGTTATCATAAATAGAAAAACAAGATTGACAATAAGATTTATGTTGAGAAACACAATAAAACAATTGACCAAATAGCATACAGTTGGTAATGACTTAATGAAATAATGGCATACATGAGAGAAAAAAGCTGTCATCTTAATGTTGATCAGCTGTTTTATGGTTTTTACAAAGACTTTGAAAAACGCTGTAATGGATTTTATGTAAATATCCACCTCTTTATCTCGACTATGGGACTTCTTAGCTCACAATAGTGTAGTGTTTTTCACAGTGCAAGTGTATCATACATATTTGACTAAATTTCATCAATTGTTAGTTTGATTTTAGTAATTACTAAGCAGAATGCTTGAATCTTATTAAAATGGTTTTTTTTTCTTTTTCAGATAACTTGTAAACTAGAAGAGATATTAATTATGTTTAAATTAGAAAAAAATATTTATTTTTTACAACCTTCAATTTGAGATTCCCATGAATGAACTATGACCTTATTAAAAAATTATTGGGCATGGAACTGCAAAGGTCTTTTGTATTAGAAAATATTGTAGCTATAACATAAACTCGCAAAATGGTCATGTGACGTACCATTTGAAAGTGTATCTTGAGCTCTTTTCAATAACAAAAATTGGTACTCGCAAATTTAAGTAGAAAAGTGCCATAGTAAAAAAGATAAACTAAAAAGAAATCCTGCCATTTGGACAAGACTTAAGGTTTTTTGAACTTTTTTTCACCAAATTTTCAGCATTTAAAGACATTTATATCATATCAAAATATTTTTATTGTCTGTAAGCAACTACATTCAATTGACAAGGTCAAGATAACGACAAACTAAAATTTCTATATGAAATCTTTCCATAAAAAAACATAACTGGTAATCAACTAAACACAAATGGTTATTGTAAATAAAATTAAAAATTATCCTAACTGCAAAACTATACAGTATTGTAAATAGGTTAACAAATCAATAAGTTAAAAATAAAAAAGCTAAAATAAATAACCTAATAAATAAATAAACACATTGAGAAAACACTAATTTACAATAAATAAAAAACAATAACACAGTACATAAAAATAAATAACAATAGCACAGCTCATAAAAATAAATAACAATAACACAGTATGTCAAAATAAATAAGAACATTACAAGTCAGGTACAGAGTAGTGATGGATAGTTTAACATGTTGAATATCAATATTACTACTGTTCAAAGTAAAACAATTACTTATTGAATAAAAAGGATTTAAGATTAACCAGATACCGTATGTAATCTATGCTTAAATTCATCAAGATCACGTTTCATAACATAGTGAGGGAGGTGATTTAAAATTTTAGGACCTAAGAAGAGATGGCTATCTTTTATGCAGTCTCTATTTCTTGTGTTATAATTATGTACATCAGATCTTAGTGTTAAGTTATGCTTGTTCTTAATAGTGTACAATATGAAATTTAAAATGTACAGATTAACAACTGTAAGAATATTTTGCTGTACAAGTGGCTTACAGTGAGTGTTATGTGGTGACTTTGCATTGCCCTGATTGCTTCCTTTTGAACTAATGGTACTGAATGTATTTTTGGACTACCACCCCATATTACTAAGCCATAATTTACATGCAATTGGAAGAACACCTAACATATTCTGACGGAACATAGGACATCAACTTTTTTAACAGATAAACAGTTCTAGAGAGTTTTGGTAAAGGATGTTCAATATGAGGCCGCCAATTCAAATGAGAATCAATTACTACTCCAAGAAAGTTAACATTTGAGCTGAAATTAAAATCAAACTCAGTTCCCCTCAAGGAAAACAGCTTATTTACAGTTTTATTTTCATTCAAGGACATATAGTTGGCTTTAAACCACTTTTCAGCACAAACATCTACCTCTCTTTTTTGAGGCCAGTAAATTATTAAAATTAGGGTTAACCTTCAAAAAAGTTGTATCATCTGCTTACATGTAAGTAAGCCTACCCAAATTTACATTGCTTGGCAAGTCATTTATATAAGCTAAGAAGAGGAAAGGGCCTAAGACAGACCCTTGTGGGACTCCATATTCTACCAGGACTTCTTCCAAGCTCTCGCCCTTTATATAAACCTCCTGCCTGCGATTATTCAAGTAAGATTGAAAAAACTTTAGTGGACAACCCATAATGCTATATAAGATTGAAGTTTAGCAAGAAGCAAACCGTGATCCACACAATCGAATGCCTTTCTTAAGTCACAGTATGTGGCCCAAGCAAAACTCTTATTTTAAAAAACTCGTAATACCTCATCATGGCATCAATCGTACTTTTCCCTTTTCTAAATCCAAACTGGCAGTTTGATAGATAACCAGCAGACTCAAAATGAGTACTGACCTGGTTAAATATTAGGTACTCAAAAACTTTTGCAAGTACAGGAATTAAAGCTATTGGACGAAAGTTCTTGGGATTTGACATGTTCCACTTTTTATTATACACAGTACAGACTTAAGCCAATTTCATCAATAATCTTGTGCCACCTAACCTATGCTGCCATTTGTAATTTTCGAGATTCGAACCTGTGACCCTCATTTTATTTGTGACAAAAACAATTTTGCAATGTTTGCAAATTATGATATTTTTAAGGATTATGATTAATTGTCACTGTATGTCAAATGGTTCAATCACAAAAGATTGCAGCCAGGTGGTCTGAAATACAATTCATATGTCTGAAACCAGAACACCAAATTAATATAAATATTATTATTGTACAAGTATCTTCATTAACTGTGTTTTATTATTTAAACCCTGTGTCAGAAAATACTGCAACCTATCAGGAATTGAACCTAAGAATTTCTGCTGACATACCTACAGTTTTGTCAGCAACGACATTTCATCCCCCATTAGACTTGAGATAACTGTCTGTTTGTTTACTAATATTAATGTATAATATACTATTTTTAATATGCAGTATTGGATATAAACTTGTTGCAGAAAATGTGAGACAGTTCTGGGTGCAAGACAGTCATTTTTATTCCGTGCTGGAGGGATCCAAATGGCTAAATTACGTTTCAGCTTGCCTAGCAAAGGCTCGAGAAGCAGCCATGGGTCTGCATAGTGAGGTTACCATTGTCCTACAAGGTACAATTCATTAAAATATGTATATTGCTACGAAATTACTGCTGCAATCTAAATTATAAATAATGTATGTGTGTGAACTAAAACTAATAAAACAATATGGTATGTAGTAAAGCTTGCTAATTAGATGTAGTCAGACTTTCTATCACTCGTCTTTCATGCCATAGAATTTGGAACAGTGTTATTTAGGTGATATTTTGAAGGTCCAATATTTTTAAACTTATGTTTAGTTTGTTCTGTATTTTCTTGTGAATAAAAAAAAACATTTACAGTGGCACACTCAAGGTGAAATCCACCCATGCACAACACCAGGCCCTGCCTGAGGTTGAGACACAATAAACAAATTCAAAAGGGAAGAGTAAAAAAGTTTTATCAGAAAAAATGTTGTTTATTGCAATAAATTCATTATTTATGATTAAAAAACAAGATTATATCAGAAAAGAGAAAAATAAATAGTCAGAAATTTTAAAAAGAAAGAAAATGCTGTGATTCGTAGGAGACATTGCATGATAATTTATAATAAAGTCTCTTCGTGGACAAAAAAAAAACAACAAAAACCAACAAGTACAGTAATTATTCAAACCACATTTTCACAATCTAACTATTAAGTGAAAAATACTAAATAACTAAAATGCAAACGAATACAAGTGATTACTATAAAATATATGTAGATTACAAAGCAGATAATGGTAACACAACTATAATCATAAAACAAGAAGGCTATAAAAAAGTTTTTGATTTTATAAACAACAACCCATTTAAAATTTTACAAAAGATCCTACTGCTGATTATCTAAAAACATTGAATGCAACCATTACAAAAAATAAAATTCTTTCTCCGATAGAAAAGAACAAACTAAAACAAATTAATCCAAAAGCTCCTAAACTGAGAAGCGAGCCTAAAACACATAAAAATGAAATCCCAATCAGACCTGTAGTTAGTTACCAACATGCCCCTTCATACAAATTATGCAAATTCCTCAATCAATTTTTCAAAAACAACATACAATATACAAATAATTTCAACTAAAGTTGATAGAGAATATCAAAAACATAAACATTTCATAAAATTCTTCAATTATTTCTTTTTAAGTACAAAATATGTACCTAAACATTCCAGTTAATAAAACAATTTAAATTCTTCATGGAAATTTAGAAAAAAAGCATGAAAACTTAACTAAATCCAACCTAACAAAAGTAAGTGTAAATCAGAACTACTTTAAATTGAATGATACATTTTACAAACAAGAGGAAGGTTTGGCAATGGGTTCTCCTCTTTCGGTCTTCTTGCTGATATTTACATGAATGATTTAGAATCATCAAAAATCATTAGTGATAAAAATCCCTTTAAAAACAACTTTGTTCATTAGTTTCATTACATCGATGATGTTATTTGCTTATTTAAAGGAACAAAATATCAACAAATTCAACTCTTAGACTATCTGAATTCCACATCCAAAACAATCAAATTTACAATGGAAAGTCAAAATAAAGAAACTAACTCTTTAGATTTAACAATTTAATTTACGAAAATTCATCTAAACATAAATTTTAAATTTACAGAAAGAACACTCAATCAGATCTTGTACTCCCAATAAATTCCTATCACCCATGGTGTCATTAAATGACTTCAATTTAATCTCTAATTAGAAATACAGATGAACAAACATGATGTCAATGAAGAATTCAAAATAATAAAACAAATAGCAGTGTTTAATGGTTATAAACCTTCCACAATTGACAAAATGTTAGCTAAATTAAAAAACAAACCAATAAAAAACAAATTGTTAGAACAACCAGACAATAGAGCATTCATCTGTGTTCCCCACAACACAGTGCTTAATAAAGCAATTAAAAAAACCTTTAGAAAAGTAAAGTTCAAAATTGGTTTTTAAAACAAATAACAACGCATTCAACCTGATACAAAAGAAATTACATAAAAATTCACTTCAAAATTACCTAAAAATCAAGTAATGTTTTACAAATCAGGAATTTACAAAATTGAGTGTTCAGACTGCCCAAACTATTATATTGTGCAAACACATTCACGACATTGTAGAATTTCTGATACTTTCAATATAACGTAGCCATTCACCTACAAACTTTTAAAAAAATCATTATTTTTTTTCTTGTGTTTTTATATAGTGTAGCAATATTTTAAAAGTAAAGCTTATTTAAAAAGTTATTTGTTATTTTTGTTGTGTACCCCATCGGGCGCACAGCGCCTGTTTGTTACAATACATTCCTTTTACGTGTCGTGCTCCCGCCCAGGTACACGAGTTTCTCCTATGCGCCTGCTCACAGACAGAATGCTATGCATGATGTCACACTCTCACGTCAGCAGGTATTTCGTTTTCTTTTACTAGCAGCTGACTGTACTTGTACTACGTCACTTGTTGCACTTCCCGCCATTACGCTCAGTCCCCGCCACTTTTTGTTTTAAATAGAGTAAAATAAAGAATACCGTCAACTACATAAGATGCCGTTGATTTATTTTAAAGTCCTTCAGAACAGCTGCACTTCAATTAAATGCCCAAGCAACACTAAATGAATGTGCACCTCACCAGGTACACGACACACTATAGTAATAGACAATGTGCATCCGGATGGATTTTAAGAAGTGCTCGTGTACCCGTAGGGGTGAACGTGTTAAATGCAGATTCAATGAACATATACAAGCTCTAAAGTCAAACAACAGAACTTCAATGAAATCGTCTTTTGCAGAACACTAAGCAATAATCATAACTATATAAATAGAAAACCAACATGACAATTCTAAAATTTGGTTCAAAAAGCAAAAGACTAGATTCTCAAGAAGAGCTTGAAATCTATAAACACAACCAAGAAAATCCCAACAATTCAATCAACACCGTGTTGATACAAAACAGAAACCCAATATTGGAAACAGTTATACATATAAGAAACAACACACATAATGACCACTAACCACTATAAATCACACACATTTGCCAATTTAACATATGTTATCTTTCTAATAGTTTTTATTTAATTTCATCTGTTTTGTAACAGTTTAGAAAGTAAACACATATGAAGATGGCATAATTGCCGAAACCGGTCGGTGTTAATTCAATAAATGTTAAATGGTGCTCAATTGTTGTTTTATATTATAACTTTAATATATATGTATATATATATATATATATATATATATATATATATATAAACTTGCCGACAGCCCTTGCTTCACTTTAGGGTGGTTCTGTACGCATGCTTAATATTCCCTCCGTGGTTCTTTCTAAACCACAAATTTCGCACTTAATTGTATAGAGAAAAAATATATAGAAAAAGTGTAATTAATTATAGGAGTGTGTAATGCATCGAAAAATCTATGCGATTCGATGCATCGAAAGTAATGCGATGCATCGATAGTGTCACAATGCATCCATAGTGTCACGATGCATAAGCAATATCGATGTCTCAGGATTATTCTGATGTGCCAAAATGACAAATCATTAAGAAAAAATGCCCTTTTAATCAATGATATTTATTGGTGTGTATTTTAGAACTAGTACTTTTATGTTACAGGTATTTTACAGTAAAATTGTTGTAAAATGATTATTACTTGAGTTTGTTTTTGTTCCGAGTGGACAAGGATGAGAGCGATTGGACAAAAATCTGATTATATCGCAATAACAATACTGAGTTCGACTGGGAAAAAACTAGTACTGATATGAACATGATATAAGCCAATCAATCGTAACTATTGAGTATCGTAATTTATGTGCTTGTAGCGTACCATGAACTAGTAAAACATTCTCATACAGACCGTCCATCACTTAGACGGTAATTATTTTGGGATCCTTATTTGATAACAAATAATACAAATCGTTGCGTAGTCAATTGGAATAGTGAAATAAATGAGGTTTTCTACAGTGTTTTCGAATATTTCTGATAACAGTGGAATATTGCAGATAGCACCAGTCCATTCGTTATCGTGACTTTTATTATCACTTCCTGTCTGATAGGGTACCTGGCCTCTACAGTCCATCCTTTTAACAAAACATTTCCAATCAAATCACAGTATTATCTTGTTTCCTTTTATAAATTCAAACTTGTTGCATTTTTAACAATAATGTACGTTCGTTGATTTTGATTCAATTAGTCCGTTGGCACTGTGTTCTAAAATACTTTAATCAAGATAATTTGCATTTAAAAAAGAGTATAATTAAAGTATTATTAAAAGCAACACTTTTAACATATATTTTCAACCTTTTTATTAGAAAATATTGTAAATTTAAATTAATATAAAAACACTCAATGTATTCAATAAATTACATTTTATTGCATTTGTTGTAATTCTTTTGTTAATTTTAATATATTGGCTAAACAATAATGGATTGTTACAAATCAAAATAATGCTACTTCTAAAAAAATTTTGTGATGTAGTACACTTTATTTATCTCTGCTTATGTAACTTTACATTAATATTTTATTTCAGTCAACTCATTGTAAGGTAAAAAGTAATCAGTTATATGGCTGTCATCATTTTCATCAATGATAGGGAATAACATTAACTTAATTGTTTTCCATTATTTTTACATTCTTATTTTGCCCGTGAAATATATTATTTTAATTTTAACAAATTAAATTTTGATTATTTTGAACAGTTACTCTCTCACAACAACAGCAAAGTACAGCTATTGGCATTAAATTTTAATGAATTTAATACAGAGCCATTAACTTTCTTTTACTAGCTTTTCCTACATTTGTCTTTAATTACTTAATTACATTAGCATGCTTAGTGCTGAACAAATGTATTAAGCCCTAAAATTCTATTTCAAAATAATTATGATTTATTGTGCATTAGGCCTACTGCATTTTTTAAAACCCTTCATCTTACACTCCTTATATTATTTTTAATTGACCTTACTTTGATGTAAAGTTAATTTTTATATTTTTGTTACATACATATAACATTAACTAGGTAGCATTTATATGATAAAAAAATGTATGTTTTAAATTATCTTGCTTTGTACTAGCAAGATACGGTACCTGCTTCTAAAACTTAATAAAAACCATAAATTCTTAATGTGCTCACCAAATCGAGTTGCATCGAATCAAATCGAAATTCGAAAGTGAAAGTGGGCTCTTTAAGTTCCACGAATTGGACTTTGAATCCAACGGCTGTTATCTTTCTTTTGTAAGCAGTTGCACTGAAGCTTTTAGCAGGTGTGGTTATGCACTTGGAAGAAGTTTTTCATTCAGTTTCAAGTTTTAAAATCGTATAATTTTGTTTTTTTTTTTTTTTTATTTACCGTTATGTCACTTAGTGAACGTGAAAGTATAACACTGCTAATGATGTGTAGATGGGGAGATAATGTACGATCATATGATGCAGTAACACATTTATTTAAAGATAGTTTTCCTGACAGAAATCCTATCTCTAAACCAATAGTAGTCTTAAAAAAGACCGTTGCTCATTTTTAAGAGACTGGCAGCTTTAAGGATTGTGTTAGAACTGGACGACCAATAACAGTGACAGATGAACTTACATTATTAGATGTCCTTCATTCTTTTGTTGAAAATCTCACTTAAACAGAACAGCAGCACAAGAACATGGAATGTCTCGGAGTCAATCAGAAAAGTTTTTATATAAAAATCAGGTTTTAATGCATACCGAGTATATCTGGTTCAGAAACTCAACGAAGACGACTTCGATTGGTGGCTCGAATTTTGTGAAGGTATGATCGATAGAACTAACCGAAACCAAATACTTCTGAATGATATTTTATTTTCAGATGAAGCAACATTAATGCTAAATGGCACTGTTAATAGGCATAATTGTCGATATTGGGACAACAGCAACCAACACCAGAAAGATGAGACTTACTCACAGCACTCACAAAAACTTAATGTTTGGGCAGGTATTATTGGAAACCAAATTGTAGGCCCATTTTTATCAATGGTAATTTAAATGTTGTCTTGTACCTAGGAATGCTCCATAATGAGATAATTCCCGCCCTACAACCTAGACTTGGCCCACAATTCCAAAAAAATTATTTCTAACAAGATGAAGTTAGAAATATGACGTTAGACAATATTCTCTCAAAGGTGGATACTAAGACGCGGTGCAGTAGAGTGGCATGCTCATACCCCTAATTTATCTCCACGACTTTTTTCTTTGGAGATACCTCAAAGATAAAGTTTATCATACTGAGCCTAGAGATTTGGCTCATCTAAGACTACTCATATCTTAAAAAGCTCAAGATATTCCTCGTTACTACATTCAAAATGTAGTGGGAGGTTTTTACAACCGCCTAGGACGTTGTCAGACAACTGGAGGAGAACATTTTGAAGTTTTTTTTATCTCAGGGAGTTAAACATTGTTTTAACTTGTAACTCTTAATGTTTTACAGTTTGGAATAGTTTAAAAATCAAACAGCAATTTCTTCCAACTGGATCAATCCTTTGAAGTCCAGTTTGTGGCATTGTTTTCAGTTTACTAAGACCTTTCAATTGATGTACAACTTGACATAGGCTCTCATTAAAGATTTTGTTCTGACTCCTTGTGGGCCATCCTCCAATTGCGTCATGCAGTTGGTAATTGAACAGAATTGTAGTTTACTGTCACCAATAATGGTGTGTGAACTTTTATGTTTTTTCTGTTGTGGTTTAAAATTTAAAAAAGGAGTTCCAAACACAAGGTAATTATCACCGTGTATATATAGATATATAAACAATAACTCCTAAGAAAATAATAAATATCAGAAATGATAATAACAAACAATATAAATATGTACCAGGTTAACAGGATATAATTTTAAAAATATAAAAATGGCAGCTATATGAGCGGGATCTTCGAGATAACATTTTAGGTTGCCCAATTTTGAAGATCCAAAACAAAATAATTTGGGCAAGTGAAGAATTAAACTGAACCTACGGGTGGGGCAGGGCAGCACCAAATTGAAAAATTAACATTGTTGCAAAACACCACTGAGGACCTCATTCTTAAACAATTTGTTTAAGGGTAAGTGGGTGAGGTCAGGAGCCAAAAGCAGAACAAAGAAAATAAAATTAAAAGAAGTAAATAAATCCCCCTTTCCCCACTAAAAACTAATGTTCCCGACCTTGAAAATCACTGAAACACAATAAACATTCAAAACATAAACAAAAAAACAGTCTCTGTGATGATTTGAAGAACAAAAGGTCCGGGAGGTTGTCAAATATGGAAGTGTGTCAACTGGATATTGCAGTTGTTGACGCAGCGAGGGAAGGAATTGAGTGGCGGCCCCAACTGGGCTAACAAAAAGACACATCCTTGAGGAATGATATTTATATATGAATGCATTTTGTGATTGATAAATTTTGCCCTTATAGTGTTGACGAGGAAAATGTCAAAAAGAAATAGAAGACAAGAAAATAGTCCTATCAGGAAAAATAAATAGAGGTCTTTCAAAGAAAGTTTGTTGAGTATTGCATTTGAAAGGTTTAATGAAGAATGTGAGTTATGGACTCTTACATTGGCCAGTTTGAGAATTATTTTGCCATACTTGGCAGTGATGTAAATGATTCCTAGAAAACTCAAATTCTTATACATACCATGGGAGCTGCTACAAATCAGAGTTTGCAACCAATTCAGTCCTGCAAACAAAATGATTCCAAACCTGCTGAGAAGAGCTATGACATTATTATATGTCCTATGAACTCATTATTAAATCCAAAAATGAGTATAATTGCAGGAGAAAATAGGGTCAGGGGCATATTAATGACTAATTGTCAATAACAAATTTCACTGTTCTAAAGGCCAAGTAACCTGTTGCAGTCAAATTATTCGATATTTTCCAGACTAATAATAATGTGTTAATGTGTTTGTGTAAAAAATATTTTTCTGAGAAAAAATCTAGGCCATTATTAATTTTTCAAAATTAATTAAACCCTAATTATTTAATCTATTTAAGCTTAACACGTTAACTGCCATGCCAGCACGATTGGGCCGGCAAAATATATGTGGATCAAATTAAGTGCCGGCACAATCAGGCTGGCACACTTTCATTGTTGAATATGATGTAATCTCTCCCCCACTAACAACTGGTGCGTCCTAGTGGCATTTGAACAGACTATGTTTAAAGATCGATAAATATACTATAGAAAGAACTGCTTTTCTTTGGGATATTACTTCTTTTAATTTGCTAGATACACTTCGAAATCTGCTGAAAATTTATGTCATCTTGCGGTCCAATCGTGCCGGCATGTTTCATTTTGTGGTATTAATTTCTATTATTTGACTATTATTATGAATATAGCTTTAACATATTTTTTTACGTTTAATTTGTAGTATAAATTATACCTGGGTTAGAAAAGTGATTTAAAAGTATATAATTTACTTCAACAACTTTTAAAAATATAATGAATTTCCAACTTTGAGACAAATAATTCTATGTTTTATTAATTTAATAATAATTATGTTATATTCTAATCATATATTATAAAACATACATATTTTTTTAATAATTTTTTAATATAATTGTATTATATAGGACTAATAAATAAAACTCTGTTACGTTTTAAGAAATGTTATTTTAGTAACAACATATATCACTTATGAATATTTACAAAACACTCTTTGCAAAGGTAATGCTTCTCTGGGCATACATCACAGATTATTGTAACCTTACCTACATTTTTTTCTTTCTGACGGCCCTCTATGCACACTAGTCTGTCATAGCAAATCTTGCAAGTTTTACTGACCTTTTATTTTTCTCTTCGTCCGTAAATACATTTCACTCTGCAGTAGCTTTCACAGGTATAGTGACATTCTCATGAAGACCAAGAATATCATATACTAAGGCTTCTCTAAAAGATGTAATGGAGTGAAGATGTATATGTCTTCTTACATTATTGCCATATGATTTGTCCTTTTAGGCAAGCCAAGCATTTAAAACTGCTGTCCCCAAGACGAACTCTCAGCTACCTTATGGTACCAGCTCATAGATTTTTGTACTGTTGTGCTAGAGGAAGCCATTTGGTCCAATATATCGATGCCCATTTTGGCGTTGTTGTATTCCACAACTGCAAGAGGTTTTAAAATTGCATTTCCTTTTCTTGTTTTTTTCCCTGTATCAACGAAGTCTACTGGGTGTTTAGTAGATAATATCCTCGCATCTCTCTTGTCCATCCATCTGGTATAGACAATTCCATTTGAATATTCGAGGCAGTTCATTTCTCCCACATTTAGTTTTTTCTTTCACCAGTTGTTTCTGGGATTGTCTTTTTATGAAGGAATCAAGCCCTTTTCTTGTAACTGAAATGAGTCCTATGCCTTAGAAGAATACTGGCAATGTCTAAGGACGTCAACATATAATGTATGACCTTTGTCAAGAAAATCATGGGCAAGTTCCATCACAACTGATGACGTTAGGGACATATTCCTTTCCCCATGTATACTTTATTTATTTTTTTATTTTTTATTTATTCATAAGACGCCGATCGCCAAGATATGGGCGAATATGGATTTCGAATGAGTGTGATGATTGTTGATGAGCGAATGTGTAAGTTTGTAAGTGTAACCAGTACTGTCACAGATTTTTAAATGGAAAGAGCAGTATGATATCTTGGAAGGGAATCGTACTTTCGTCAATCACGATGTTCTCACTCGAAGATTTTTTTTTATTTAAATATATTATTCAAATGAGAAATGAGTGGTGAAAACATGGCGATACGTCCTTCTTCCATGTTTTCGTTATTGTTAAAATGCCAAAACCTTAGCAACAGTTGAAAACTATAACAACTCATCATCTTTGAGGGGACTTGATTTTTATATATAATTTTCTTGGTCCAATTGCCAGAAATAGGAGGCAGGTGATAAAGCCCCATCCAAAGCTGGAGGCCAATAAACTTTTTCATCTCCTGTGGATTTGTTGGCTGCCAATCGAGTAGTCTGCTGCTACTGTTGAGTCTAATTGTAGAAATTACCTGTTCTGCATTTCTAATTTGATTACTAATTCCTGTCAGTAACCATTATTTCAATTAGTTCATAATTTATATATTGTTCAAAATACTCTATAGGTTTTGCAGTATGTGGCAAATTAGTATAGAATTTATGCTCTCCATAAAAGTTAAAAAATTTTTGTTTTCTTTCAAATATCTGCTATTTTTGTCTTCTTCTTTTTCATTTTTCCTTATCTTGTTTTTTGGTTATTTTTCTAAACTTATCACTTGTATTTACAATATTTACAGTCATTAATATTTACATCGTCATTATCATTAACACTGTCATTTACATCAGCATCACTACTTTTCACAGTACTGCTTTTGACTATGTTGTTTTCTACATCGCTCTCAAACATTTAGTTGTCAGATGGCACAAAGTCCAGGTCATAGTCTGTGACGTTCATTTCACTGTTGTTGCTTTCTCAGCCAACACCAAAGTCAGGAAAATATTCTGGTTCACTTGACATAACTTAGTCCATAAGCCTACCAGTGGCATCATCATCTAATTTGTTACTCATTGTAAAATCAAATAAACTACTAAACTACCTTCACATGCAGAGTAAACTAGCAAATATAGGATTCAACACTTGACCAATACAGCGTAGCATGTGAGCTGTCACTTGTATCTGAACTAACTGATGCATGGAATGGGGAACAGACGAGCCGCCACACGTTGGAAGCAGGGACTATGGTGATTCTAACCAATGGGGATCGCCGGCCAATTGGGCCGGCTTGTTTCTTTTCTAGACAAAATTGCTTTGCAAATAAACGTGCCGGTACGATCAGCCTGCACTTAAGCCCTTTGTTTTTTATATGAGTTTTTAATTAAAAGTATTCTATTAAGCCTATTAAAATAAAAAACATACAATATTCATTTAAAAAGTAGTTGGGAAATTTAGCACCACACAAATAATAGTAAAATGGGAGGTAATATTACGTGTGATGATCAAGAGACAGTAATTATTATTTTAGTGAATACAGTTATATCTTTGGTTCATATGAGGTATTTATTATCAGAACAGTTGCTGGGTACATGAAACCTAAAATCCATAATATTGTACTGTATTGACGTGCCCTTTTTGCATATGCTTTAAGTTTATGTTTGTTACAGAGGGAGACGGTTATGACATGTGCTGTGTGGTGGCTAGCCTTGCACAGCTGCTGCTGGACCCTCACTGCCGCACCCTGGTAGGCTTCCAGTCCCTAATACAAAAAGAATGGGTGGCACTGGGGCATCCATTTTGCACACGGCTTTCACATGTCTACAACATAGAGACACAGGAGGTATGTAAAGAGAATTTTTTATCAATTGGTTGTTAGCATAACTGGTTAAAGCCCAGCTTCATATGCTAAAGGTCCTCAGTTCGATACTAATCAGAGTCGTAACAAATGTTGAAAGGGATCAGCTGATAACTATTTGCTGTTCATTTGTGTTAATTGACATTTGTTTACCTTTGTAGCAATAACTGCATTCGCTCATCTTCACTCATTAGATTCAAAATCCATATTCGCCCATATCTAGATGATCAGTGGCTTTAAATAAATAAGTAGTATTATCTTTGGGTAAAAGCATTGATTTTAGAAACAAGAAGACTGTCCGCTCATATAGGTCCTGTGAAGCAGGTTTTCCTGTATGGAGAAATTAAATCATGTTCGGTTTTCAGAGGCAGCGTCAGCGGTCACCTTCTCTTTATCCCTCTATTCGTCTCTCCAGCACAGGCTGAAGTAACCAATAGCTGAGATAATGGTACACCAATCAGTCATCATTTGAGAGTTTATTTGAAACCAATCACTGTTAGATTGCAGCATAGGCATGCATGTTCAGTGAATGCATTGCCTTGGACAGTTTGTTTTTACAGTCAATAGTAAAAGTTTGCTCTTCCATATATTTAATAAATTGGATTAATATTTTATATATCCACCCCATTTTCACTGTTACTCAAATAATTTATTTTTTATACATTTCCATTTTCTAGCAAGTAAAATATCATTTTAATACAAATTATACATTTAAAACAAAATAAACTCTATCTTAACATATTAAACCACTTAATAGCACCATTGCTTCTTTTCAAATCTATTAATTCCTGATATCTAATAATTTTGAAATATAGTGAATAAGTCTTTCGACTTTGAGGAAATAAGTCTTAAAAAAGCATATTTCATAGTATTTGGCTTGTCCTATAAACAGATTACTGCTGTATTCCAGTCAATTTAAGTATTTTCTGTTTGAAATCAGGTTGTTATTGTAGATAACAAAATGTTATAGTCTAGAAAACCCTCTATCTATTTCAGGAAAGTGCAAAGGAGCACAATGTCATAGTTAGTAAATGGCTACTACTTATAACCAAGGCCTCATTGCCCTTGTACATCATAAGGAGATATGTGTCACAGTACGCAGAACTCTTATTATGAAGTGTCCAATCGGGGGGTCTGAGTACGGGTATCAAACAGGGAGCGGAGTGTTCTCAGGGCTACAGAAAATAAGGGCTGAGCTGTGCTTTTAAAGTGCTGTTGTGCCATCAGACTGTATACAAGGGAAGGGGGCATGTGTGTTACATCACTGACCTTATCCACCATTTTCAGGAATGCCACAACTATTAATTTAATGTTGCATGGTAATTTTCACGTCTTTGCTGTTTTATTAAATTCCGACCCATCCCTGCACTTCCGTGTATTTAGGCCAATCCAGTTCTTCCTAGAAGGGCTAGAATGGCTGTTCATTTGCCCCTAGGTGGAACAAGACTCCCCCCAGAAGGACCTAGATCCCCTCCCAGAGGCACCATCGGTAGTTCCAGAATCTCCTGAGCTTACACCGCTGTGCTATATAGACTAATTTGGCTGTCCTGACAGACAGTTATTCAGTGACAGTCTGGAGTTTGCCAGAGGATGGGGCATAGTCTTCTACTCTCCTTCATGAGAAATAAACTCTCTCACATAAGGTGTTTTAACATACATGTTTGTTCATTGAGCACAAGCCACAAAAGTATAAGATTTATCCAAATTAAACACTTTTAATACTCATGATCCTGTACAGAAACAAGAGTGTGTTACATTATTGTTTTATACTGTAGTTATGAAACAATTCCCCACATTTCAAAGTTACTGTTAGCTATTCAAGCCTATGCACAGAGCTCACGCACATTTAGGCTAATTCTTTGTTATATATATTTAAATCGTTTAGTTAAGCATTGTTTATAATTTTAGGTTAGGTTAAAGGCACTAGGCCAGGAATTAGTATATTAGAGAGATAGGACATCAGCAAACTTACCTTAAAAGACAAGTTCACTAACATCAGAGTAGTAGTCACAAACACAAAATAGACATAATCTCACAAATTTTCAAAACCACAGGCATTTTCTTCAGGTGAGTAGAGGGAGAGAAAGAGAGAGAGAGACACTGAAATGACTTCCACTATTGCTGGGTAGGTGGCTGTGGGGGGGGGGGTGTACATCCATAGAGCAACACTCAGGTGTAGAAGCAGTATTTCAGTTAGTATATATGTATATATTTGAAGTTTGCTGATGGGGAAGGGGTTGAAGGGAAGTGGTCTATCTTATGTTCAGATTAGGTGGGTCACGGGATTTTGTTATCCATTGATGTGCAAATTCCATCCTTCGGAGTTGGGAACTATTGGCATGGAAAGGAAGGGATCTGATTACCTTAGTGGTGTAACACTGATCAAAATTTTGATTATGGAGAAGAGTATGGGCAGATACAGGGTTTTCAGTATTTTGGACTTTGCAATCATGTCTATGGCCATTCATGCGTTTTCGAAGGGTTTCACTGATAAGGATATAACATGTTGATATATTGAATTATATATTGAGATTATGTCTATTTTGTGTTTGTGACTACTACTCTGATGTTAGTGAACTTGTCTTTTAAGGTAAGTTTGCTGATGTCCTATCTCTCTAATATACATTGTTTATATGTTCTTGTTTGGTTAGTAGGTCCTTAAATAAGAAATTTTTGTTAAATATATCAATATCATGTTTTTGTAATGTTTATTAATGGGAATAAAACTATTCATTCATTCATATGTGCTTTTAATTTTCATTACTTTCCAATATATCAAGCCAAATCACAGAGTGGTGGATGACTGAAACTTGATAACCTTGTTGTATTGTTCCTGTTGCAGTAAAACATTTCAAAATATAACTGAATAAAAATAAAACAACCTATTTATATCCTTCATGAATTAACAGATAATCTAAAGAATCCTGCTGCTAAATAAACATGATAAAACAGGTTTAGTACAGTTTACGGTTGAACAATATTTTTATGAAAAGGAATTTGGTAAGTTTATTAAATTTATTACCAGTTAGCTTCATCTGTAATATTTTATTTTTGGTATTTTAGCAACTTGTAAATTGGATTTTTTACCTGTTTTATAGTTTGTCAGAATATGATTTCAATTGCACCTGATGGACGAGTATTTTCTAAAACTATTTTTAAATTATTATTTCATGACTATCGATCATTTTTTTTCAATTTTCTAACATTTCAGATTCTGTTTTGAAAGTCTTTGTTCTCTTGATCAATACATTTGATCGATTATAGATTAATCTTTTATGTCAACCAGGAAATTAATCCATAGGGTTCAGCTATCACAAGCCATTAAATTTTAGCGTTTTAACTCAACCATGGAAATTACTATTCTGTTACTTATTAAATTGTTATAACTTACTCTACTTCATAAACTGTATTTCATTATATTCTCTTTTTACATCGATTTGCTTTAATGCTATCATATAACATCCAACGTGATAGTAACATTTTTATTAATTAATTTCTTACTTTTTCAGGCTCCAGTGTTTTTGTTGTTCCTGGACTGTGTGTGGCAACTTGTGCAGCAGTTTCCAACTGAGTTCCACATGGCAGAAACTTACCTCACAACACTCTGGGATTCTACACACATATCCATCTTTGACACATTCCTTTTTGACTGTGAAAGGGACAGAAAACTAGCTAAATGTGTACGTTTATTTTGAATATGAGTTGATTGTTTAGTTATGTTTGTCATACATATATAATATACAATTTAATAATTCAAGGCTTCACTCAACCAAAAATTTGCAATACCGATAAAAAAATTAATATACTGTGAAGAATTTGGTAGTGTTTAATAAACAAAAATACTTCAGTCAATGTGTGGTAATAAATATATTATGAAATATGAGTTATAAAATAGACCATTACTCAATATAATGATGATTTGGCCATAAATTGTTTACTATCATTTTTATCTTATGTTATATCTAATCATGGACAATTATATAAGCGTGTGCTATTAACTATCCCCTCCTCTTTTGGAGAAGATCCTTTTACATCACTGATACTGTGCCATTGTTGGTCTGTGTTACTGTCACAGTGGTTGAAAATAAATTTTGCAACACAGCAAAACCCTCATTATTTTGCTAAATGTGGTGATAGGTGATAGGTAGGTGCTAGGTAGGTTGAAAGAATAGAGATACAGAAGATAAGTTTTGGTAAAACTCTACAATTACTAAGTCAACTTCAATTCTTTTCATATTTTTTTATGATGATACGGTAGTCCTCACTCAGTAATAAAAATGAAAATCAAGTCTTGGAAAGCCATCGTTTGCATTGCAAAGCGATAAGAAGGTTTAATGTCCATGCGCTATCACTGAAATTTCAGAGACATCGCCTGTGGCAGTTATGGTTAGGTTAGGTTATTGTATATTAGAATGAACCTGTATTAACGTATTTTCACAGTGGCAAACCATTTTTCAGTCAGTAGAATTTGTAAAAACATATTCTACAATAGGCTATGCTAACCTAACCATAATTGCCGCGGCGTGATGTATATGGGCGGCCTCAGTGTATAGTAATGTATCGCTAATGATACTACAGGATACCAGCCAACACAGTGCCTTCTTTTTTGAAAAATAGGATCAAATATTGATCGATGCTTATAGTTAAAATGGAAAAACAGCAAGAGTACCAGATAACTAGATAGCCCAGAAGTGGATGAATGTTTGCTAAAGTAGTTCAAACAAACTCGGGACAAAAACATGCCATTATCTGATTTCCTTGTTTGGATAAAGGCAGAAAAGTTGCTGCAGGTTTAGGGAAAAGTTATTTTAAGGCAAGTACTGGTTGGCTAAATAATTTCAAGCAAGTAAACAACATTACATTGAAGTCTGTGTGCATTGAAAGTGCTACTGTAAACAAAGAAGCTGCGAACTGTTTGGAAAGACGATGTCCTAAACAATGATGACAATGTCTAGGTGCCGCTATCTCAAACCTATTACAAAATGGCAGTTGTGAAATTTTTAAATTAACCTTTATCAAATGTTTGTTAAATATAAAAAATGTTGAAAGTGATAAGCTGTAAACCACAGGTTGTTCATTTGTTAATTAATTAATGACACTTTCTAAGGAATAGTCGATCTTAGTTTGTAACATTCACTACATTCGCCCATTTACAGTCATCACACTCATTCGAAATCCACATTCGCCCATATATTGACGTTTGGCATCTTACAAATATGTATGGCATCTTACTGCCAATGTATGTGAATGGGTGGGCAGGTGGGTCACTGCCAATGTATTTGTATGGGTGGGCGGGTGGGTCACTGCTAATGTATGTGTATGGGTGGGTGGGTGGGTCACTGCCAATGTATGTGAATGGGTGGGCGGGTGGGTCACTGCCAATGTTTGTGTATGGGTGGGCGGGTGGGTCACTGCCAATGTATGTGTATGGGTGGGCGGGTGGGTCACTGTCAATGTACGTGTATGTGTGGGCGGGTGGGTCACTGTCAATGTACGTGTATGGGTGTAATATCACTACTAGTAGTATATTTACGTTCTTATTTTATGTAATAATAAGAATAAATAAATAAAAGACATTTTTATTGTAGATGAAACAGGTTTGTTTTTCAAGAGTACTCCAGACAAGATTTTTATCTTAAGGAAATAGCTGCAGTGGAGCCAATTTGGATGGCACAGAAAAGTTACTTTTATTAACCCTACAGAAGTCGCATACATGTTTACAACACATTTGGTCGCATGGCGTCAAAATGACCGCAAATTGGATTTTGGGGTATATTGCAGTAAAAGAGTAATACATCGTAATTTTAAATCAATTTTTATTTATTTTGACAAAATGTAATATCTACATAGTTAATATTTTACTATTTATAAAAATGAAATTTATTTATTTCTGAACATAGGCTACAAAAAATTTAAGTCAGTACAGTATTATAGTCAAGGTTCACACAATATCTACAAAGCTTATATTTTATTATTAGTTTATTATTAGTTAATATTTTATTATTTAAAAAAATTAAATCTAGTTATTTGCTAACCTTCCAAAAATATGATCCATTGTAGTATTTCAGTCAAGGTTCACACATCGTCATCATCTGAGGGTTGTTGAGCAACTATTTCACCAGCACACTCCACACAAGTAAATCTCGTATGTTCTCGGCAAATGAAATACCTACACTTTGAGCATCTTGTTGTGCTTTTCCTGTTTTTTACTCTACCACAAGCATAGCATCTTCCAGACCGTGGCTGGTTGTCCTCCTCTTCTAAGGCAGGTCTCACAGGTTGTCCAAGAATACCTCTGATAATATCTCGAGTTCCCACTTTGATTGACCTGATAGATAACCTTTTATTCATATGCTCTTTACAAAGATCAGCTATCAAAGACTTGATGAACACTCTTCGATTCTTGACCACGTCGCCCTCAATATTGTTTCTCAGTATTAGACTATGAAACTATTGATACCACCAATATCTAAAAGAGAGAAAAATACTCTCAAGGTCCACCGGTTACTCTTACGTGCTGTAGAGTACGCCTGCTTCATATGGTCGACTGTGTCAACTCCTCCTTTGTATTTATTGTAACTCGTGAGGATAATTGGTTTTTGCTTCTCGCCAGTTTCTTCATCAATTTCATCAGTGTGATGAAAGGTAGATAGCAGTAATACTACTTTGTTTTTCTTAGGCATATACGACACCAAAGAGCAGTCATTTTGATAAGCAAATAGGCTTGTAAGTGGGGGTCTAGTTTTTCCCTCAATAAATGAAGGAGGTATCTCTGGCTTATTTTTCCGTAGTGTACCGTTAACTGTCAATCGATGGTTACACAACAGTTCTTTAGCTAACGGTACTGACATGAACCAATTGTCCATTGTTAGGTGACGCCCTGTGCCAGTTACTGGATTTATCAGTCTCAGTACAACATCCCTAGGAGAGTTACTCAAACTATAAGGGCCAGTTTGGTTTTTCCCTGCATAAATTTCCAAATTGTTGGTATAAAATGTTCGGCCATCACATAAGGCGAACATTTTTATTCCATATTTGGCTGGCTTTTGTGGGATGTATTGTTTGAAGGAACAGCGCCCTCTAAACGATTCGAGCATTTCATCAATCGTAATATATTCACTCATGGCATAGTATTCTTTACATCGACTAACAAATGCTTCAAAAACTTCACGGATCGGGGCTAGTTTGTCTAATGCCCGTCGTTGTCCTCTTGTTGTTATATCGTCAAATCTCATTGCACGCAAAATGAATTTAAAACGATGTAGGGACATAGTTGCACGAAAATAGTCTACTCCAAAACCATCTGCAGCCCAAAGCTCTTCCAAATTTGTGTGCGAAGACTTGTGCAGACCAGCAAGATACAAAAGCCCCAGAACCGCATGAATTTCATCTCTATCGGTTTCTTTTGCATCTCTTTCTCTATTATAGTTACCTCTATTTGCCCTTATCCATATGTTTGTAAATTCAACCACTTTGTCAACGAATTCATTGGGGAAAAACAACTTCCAGGATTGAATTGGAGACATAACAGTACGAGCAATTCCTCTTGGGCATGGTAACCGTACTCCTGATCGTTCTGCTCTAATTATATTATGCTGGCGAACTCTACCTCTCAATAGCGTTGAATCTGCATGCGCCGTCCATTTTGTCCCGTCTTTACCAATAATGTAGGGAAGTGATTGACCAGGCTGCAAAGCTTCCTGAGGTTCCTCTTCTTGAGCAGGTTGCAAAGCGTCCTCAGGTTCTTCTTCTTCACGCTCCAGTAAGTCCTCAGTTGACATTTCCGAATTTGAGTCATGTTCATTCCTTTCAGTTACATCTTCTCCCTCCTCGCCCTCTGACCCTTCTATTTCTGCATTTTGGTTGTCTACAAATTCTTGACTGGGCTCTCCAGTAAAAAGTTGCCTTCGCAAAATGTCTCTTTCAATAATCCCTATCCTTTCCCTTTCACTTTCTTCCTTTTCTACACTGTCAAGTAAACTCAGAAGTCTACGTTCTTCTTCTTGATCGGCCATGACAGTTAAAATACACAATATATGAAATTTAAACTAAAGAAAAACAATCTTGTAAAAGTTACAAATCAGATCGCATGGCGTCAAAAATCCCGCACTGACACAAACTAATTTGGTCGCATGGCGTCAAAACGACCGCGGTCAACAAACAAACGTACGCACGGATCGAATGCTCAGCGCAGACTGATCGATATTTTGCCGGCGGGGGTAGGAGAACGTGGAGGGGGAATACCCTGACCGCCATCGCGATACCTCACTCTCCTGCATAGTGGAACAATTAAAATGGAGGGCCGCGGAACTTTTGACGCCGCGCGACCTTTATAGGGTTAATGATTGTTTAATCGGCCAATACAAGATGTTTTTAAAATATAAAATCCAAACCTATTGAATGTATTTAAAACAAAAAAGCTTGGATGACAGCATAACTATTTAGATGGTAAAACTTAACAAAGCCTCTCACAAACACAACAATCATCATTATTAACAATTGTACAGTCCATAATTCTATTCCACTTTTGAGCAACGTTGTTATTTTTTTCCCCCTAAGTATGATGTCTGTTATACAGGGGATGGATCAGGGCGTTATGAAAGATTTCAAGCATTTCCACTGGCAAGCGTTTTTACGAACACTTTGAGAGATTCATTGAATAAAAACAATAAAGTTCAAAAATTTATATCCTTCAAGCAGCAAGAATGTGTCACAATGCATGGTTTCCCAAACAACATTAGCTGATAATTTTTAAAATCTGTATATTTTTATATATAAAAGTATAAGTGTTATAATAGACTCATAATTGACCAATTAGAATATGGCCACGCAGTTACAAGTCTGTTCTTGGATTTCAGCAAGGCCTCTTTCTGCCGTAATTACGACACACTTCTTAGAAAATAGGAGATCTGGGGGTATTGAGGGTAAGACAAAACAATGGTTTCGTAGTTATCTTAATGGTAGACAGCACCTATTTGAGGTCCAGCATGTGGAAAACAATGCTCTTCTTAAAATACATTATGAATTCGTCACTGTACAGATAGGAGTACCACAGGGATCAATCCTCGGACCAGCCTTGTTTCTCCCACTCCCAAATGACCTACCAGACCAGTTACAAGAATATTGCCGAACCACAATGTATGCAGTCAACACCGCCATCAACATACAAATCAATAGAAACTCTAAATAGAAACATCAATATAACCTTCAACAAAACTAAACAATACTGCACACTAAATGAACTCTAAACTAAAAGAAAACTGTCCAACTGAATTTTTCTTTTATAAATAAAGACACAAACACATCTGTTTCCAGGGTACAAAATTATACCAAATATCTTGGCATTATCATGAACTCAAAACTGACATGGAAACAGAACATTAATCAACTTTGCAAGAAGCTCTGCTCTGGTGTCTATGTAACCAAACAAATAAAACAAGTTAGCGACCTGGATACCTCAAAAACAGCTTACCATGCCCTGCTTGAGTCGCACCACAGTGGTGTGGGGAGTTACCTCCAACAATTACCTTAAAAGAGTCTTCATCCACCAGAAGAGAGCAATAAGATGTCTAGCAGACCTTAATTATCAAGGAAACTGCCGTGATGCATATAAGTATCCTCATAGTGACATCACTTTACATCCATGAAGTAATTCTACTGCAGTATCCACAAACCAGACAAGAAACATATTCACAATCACAACATACGAAATGCCTCGAGCTTCACACTACCACCTCACCACCTAAGCCTTTTTGAAAAAAGCCACCCTATAAAGGGGCCCTGTTCTTCAATCATCGACTTGAACAACTTAGAAATGAACCACCTTACCGCTTCAAGAACCAGTTCACAACATGGCTGCAAGAAAGACCATTCTACTCATAAAAAGAATTCCTTGAAAACCAGCTCTAACAACACTTCTCAGTCTTATATATTTAATAACATTTTTTTCTAAGGAATGTACTGTTCTAAAAGAATATGTCAATAAAAAATATTGTCTATTGTTAGTATGCAAGAATGAATTTTATCAACTGATCTTAACTTCATATTTACACTATCTAATCTTCATAAGACACATATAAAGTCTCTAAAGTCTGATGTTTGTCTCAGGAACCAAACAACCCATTAACTCTGCGTCCTGTATGGGACTGGGGTGAACAGTTCTCTGACCGTGATGTGTCACTGTTCTTCAACCCGCTGTACTCTCCGTCCTCCTCCTCACAGCCCCACACCCCTCTGTTGGTGGAAACGGGTGTCTCAGCTCTCCAGATATGGAGCCAGTGCTACTTCAGATTCATTCCCAGTATGGAAATCATCGGTGGTGGCAAACCACAGGTAAGTGAGCCTTATTTAATTCCCAAAGGATTCTGTGACCAAATAGCACATAGTTCCAAGATATTTTAAGAGTTGAAGTTTTACAAAAATTACCCCTTATAACTTTCCTTTTAAGAAATTCTTTAAAAAACTGGAAAGATGTTTGAAAAAATCTAAATCTGATGAAAAAAAGATTAAAATTTCAACCCAACAAAGATATTTTAATAGATGATGTCTTATTGCCATGCATTATAGTGTTAGTTAAATTATTTTGGAATCAAATTATCTTTATTGTTTTCATGAATATGTCAAACATGGTATAAAGTCATCTATGTTATATTTTAGCATCTATCCTGACTAGTTTTATTAATAACACTGATTTTGTATACTGTACACATCAACATTTAATTAAACCACCCATTAGGACTTTCGTTCGGTGGGTAGGAGGGCCCATAAGGACATTTGCTGAGTACAGTAGGTGGGAGTGCCTATATGGACCTTATGCTCCATAGCTTTTTAGGAGGCAAGTTTAGGGTCTGTGAGTTAAGACTAAATTGTTTCCTCTGCAAAAACATGTGCCTTCTTCAATGGAATGTTTGAATAATATTTCACAAAAAATATAAATAACTATTCAATTCCCTCCCATAGGTTGAAAAAACATAAATTGCATAAAAAAACATATAAAACATAATATATGCCTAGAAACAAAAACAAAGCATCAAAAGAATTACATAATCAACTGATGCTCCCGCGCAAATACTCTGTGATAGTGTCAGTCATTTGCACACCAAAACAGCTGATAAAAAACATTCGATAGAGTAGACTATAAAGTACTACTACGCTAAACTATAACTATCAAAGTTTATTATATCGTAATTTGAGCGCATTTGGAAAGTTTATAAAGCCAGCAAAGGGTATATTTTGAATGTCCAAAATATCGAATGTCGGAGTTTTTGGCACATTTAGTGAACGTCTGATATATCGGACATCGGAATGTAGTAAAGGGTTAATCAAATCTTTATACTCAACTGACGAATTTTTTCACCAAGACTTTTCTTAAAATAGTAACAATATTTAGAGAATATTATTTTACAATAAGGATTACATTCCTGTAATAGAATAGTTGTCCTATTAGTTGACATCATTCTTGGTACTAATAAAGCCAGTCACCACATTGTTTATTACCATTAACAATGTGTTAATAAAATAAAATTTAAAATATAATAAAAGCTCTTGTGTTTTAATATTTAAAATTTGATCTCCGGTCACAAAGCCATATTCAGGTTTCATAACCATTCAATACCTGCTTCTCCAATTGAATGAAGACCAGCTAATTCCCCCTAAAAAATGCAATGGGCAGTCATTAATTATGTGATTCATAGTTTGAACTTAGACTCTGCAATCACATGACTGGTCATTTGCCATTCCATACTTAAATTTCCAGTAGTTGCATCTTCTCGTACCCATGCGAAAATGACTCAGCATAGTCCATTCCTAAGAAGAAGATTCATTCCACCAATGACACGGTGGCTTCTGATACCAGAAACTTGTTTGGACCGTTGAAAATATCCCACGTTAACATGCAGTTAGTTCTCGGCAAACATTTTTTTTGAGCTAGTCGTAGAGGTGGTTTTCTAGATTTATATACCCTGCATGTTTACAAAAAATGAATACAGATGTTTTTTATTTCAGTTCAAGAAGTCCGACTTACATTGTCCTTTTTCATGTAAACATTACATTTGATTTCCCTGCTATAACTAATAAACACTTTACACCAGTCATACTAAAACTCTTTCTTTTATGCCGATAAGGATTTAGTGATAAGGACCTTCACACCATTCAGAATCAAAATCATTTTTATTGTGTAGCCAAAAGACAGTACAATCGTCAGTATTATTTTAACATAAAACAAGATTTTAATAAAAAGAAAAGTTATTACAAATCAAGGAGTAGTTACATTTAATAAAAACTGCTTTGGAAGCATTCTTCAATAGAATAAAGTTCTTTTCCTATAAGAGTTTTCTTCAGTTGATATCCAAATTGTTTAGCCAGTAACTGCTTTAACCAAGGTGGTAGGTGGTTGAAGAGTCGAATACCAATCTGATCAGGATCAGAGGATTGTGTCTTCCTCAAGCGGCATTGAAAAATGTCTAATTCGAGCCTCCTGCGTGTGTCATGGTTGTGTATGTGGCTTCTGGTGGGCAGGGTGTCCAAACGGCTCTTCACATTGATCAGTAACGTAAATATATACAATGAATGGATGGTCAAGGTTCCAACGTTCTTGAAGTAACCTCTACAAGAGTCCCTGTGTCCCAGCCCACAGACAATGCGGATTGCAGACTTCTGAATCTTGAATATAATCTCTGTGTGAGGAGAAGAACCCCATGCCATTATACAATAGGCCATCCTGCTGTAGAAACATGCGAAGTAAACCATTCTCAAGATGTCATAGTCGGCAGAAGCAATCTGCGAAGCAGGAAGTTGGTTTTTGAAAGTTGTTTTGTCAGTTCTGAGATATGGCTCCTCCAAGTGATTCTATTGTCGATACAGATGCCAAGGAAATTAACTTTATTTTCTTCAGGTGCTTTTAGATCGATTAAGAGGGATTGTGTCTTGTCACTGTTTAGTCTGAGGCCATTATTTGTACACCAGTTCTCAATTATGTAGACTGCCAATTTCATATTGTTTTGTGTAGCAGTGTAGGTGTCCTTATCAATTCGTACTGTTATGTCATCTGCGAATAGGTAAGACGCTATGTCATTTTGCTCCAGATAATGCGGAAGGTCATTAATAAACATAACAAACAAGACAGGTCCTAGGATTGAGCCTTGTTTTACTCCTCTTGTTATGCAAGCTGGTCTTGATATTTTACCTTCATATTCAACAACCTGTCTCCAGTTCTGGAGGTAGCCTTTGATGAACAACAGTGTTTTCTCTGAGAAGCCATAGTGTTCTAGTTTCTTGAGAAGCAGGTCATGAGGAACAAGGTCAAAAGCTTTAGATAAGTCAAATAAGCTTAATGATACTTTATTATGTTTTTCAATTCCCCTCAAAATGTCTTTTAATAGATCCACAGCTGCTACTGAAGTGCTTTTACCCTTGCGAAAACCATATTGTTGATTGTGGAGTAGACTATTGGTTTCTAAAAATTGGATTATTTGCTGGAGTAGGATTTTCTCTATAATTTTAGCTAGTATTGGAAGTATGCATACGGGGCGAAAGTCGTTGTAGCATGTCATCTTTCCTTTTTTTGGTATAGGAATTATCTTGACTGTTTTCAATGCTGATGGGAATACTCCATTTCTAAACCCCAAGTTAATTAAATATGTTAGGGGCACATCAATAAGGTCAGCTATTGATTTTACCACTGCAGTGTTCAGTCCAAAAATATCACCTGCTGTAGAATTAGTCATACTACTTATGGCTAAAAACACCTCCTCTACTTTTGTTTCTCTTAAATTTAATTCAGTTACTGGTGTAGGAGCCGAGGTCAGAAAATTTTGAAAGGTGTCATTTTGAAATTCAGTGTCAAATGATTTAAATCATTTTGAGAAAATGTATCATTAAAACCCTCAGAATCAGGTGTGAAATTCTTTTGTAAGCCTTGCTTGGGTTTGGAACGTGTGCCCAGTTCATCATGAACTACTTGCCAAGAAGCTTTGGAGATGTTGTTTGATGAAGTAATTTTATTTCTGTTGAAGGTCTTTTTAGCTTCATCAATAGCATTTCTGTAAGTTTGTCTTGCTGTATTGCACTGTGCCTTGATGAGGGTGTCGCCAGTCTCTCGAGCCCAGTCACGGAGCTGGTAGTACCGATCTCTTAGTTGGTATAGGTCTGCATGAAACCAATGCTGTTTTTTGGTTGTTGATTTCCTCTTCTTATGCCTGATGGGACAGCACTGATCGAGAGCTTTAGTAATAACGCTAACAAATTCAGATGCTGCAACATCGGTTTCTTTTATGGAGTAGATGTTTAACCAAGATTGCATTTTCAAATGATTCCTGAGAGCACAGATGTTCATTGGTCTGAAGTCCCGATGCATGGATATTGAAATTTCAGGCTCCACACTAATATTTCTAATGCCAAATTCTTGGCTGGTGTGGTCAGAAAACTCAAATGAACTTATTTCACTCCAAAACCAATCAGTATGGAAATTAGTTAAGAAATTGTCAATGCAGGAAGGATTTCCATTTGTTGGTATTCGTGTGTGTTCATGAATAGTGTACTTAAAGCCATAAGACTCTAGAAGAGAGCCGAAAACTTCTTTTTGTTGTTTTTGTTTATTACTTAAGTCTTCTTCAAGATGAACATTAAAGTCACCAAATATCACAGTCATACCTTTAAAAGATACCAACTCCTGCAGGAGGTTGGTCAGGCTGTCAATAAATATGTCAAAGTTATCATCGTTCGGAGTTCGATATATACAACACAAATAAACGTTTAGTTCAGGGAGGACTGCAGCACAGATTTCAAAGGAAGATTCAGCTGATGGAGTTTTAAGAGTTAGTTGCTCTGCATGTATATGGTTTCGAGCAAATATAGCTGAACCTCCGCGTAATTTGGCATTTCTGAAGTAGAAAGTGATCAGCTTAAAACCATGTGGAGTATATAGGGGTATTTCGTCATCGTTGCACCAGTGTTCAGTCAATCCCAGTATCATAATATCGTCTCTTTCTTCAGATAACCCATTTAGTTCATTTATTTTTTTGTTTCATGCCTTGTATGTTTGAATGGAATATTACAAAGTCAGGTTTGTTTTGACTGTCCTCAGATAGCAGAGGAGCCACGCTAAGGGTCTTGTGGTGAATAGGAGTTATTTCATTTTGCAATTTACGGAGGTGCTTTGGTTTAAAAAAGGTGTGTCACTCTCATGAACAATTGCTTGAACTAGGTTATTTGGAATGGTTTCCATCTGTTGGTGTTGAGGAGAAGTAGATAGCAACAGACCATGCTGGTCACACTGCTTGGCCATGAGATTCCTGTAAAACTATATATGTTTAGAGAAAAACTCTTCACAGGTCTCATCCTTGGCCCTCGGCTTCGAGTTCAGAGGTGGGGGTTTTGTCCAGTTTCAAAATATTATTTGAAAGTGGTATTGGAGTAGTCTGTTTTAGCTGTGTGTTCTGGAGGCTTTCTATTGATGTAATATGAGGTAAATTTTTATTTTTATTGTGCTCTCTGTTTTTTGCCACCTGCAGGGATATGCTGAGGTGGTTCCTTGCATTTTTGGCTTTATTTTTATTAAAGTGTATGTGCTTCATTGGTTGGAAAGAGTCATCAGCATAGGTTTTCATCTGGGACTGTAGTACTTTTACAGAGTTCTCCATTTGATCTTGCCGGGATTTCAGGTTTATTATTTCCTGTATGAGAATGTTATTCTCATAGCTTGTGTTGGCATTATGATTAGCCACTTCGCAATTAATTGCCAATGGTGCCTCTCTAGTTAATGGGCATGTTTGAGTACTGACATCTGACATAATTTGGGGGATTTTAGATTCTGGTTTGGTTTTAAATGTGTTTATTGTTTTTTCTAAGTTAGAAATCTTGATCTCATAACTTTCTATGAGTTTACGTTGGTTGTTGTCATACTCCTCATACAATTGTTGTAGTTTTAATTGATTTTGTTTTTCATTGTCCAGTTGGTTTTGCAAGTTTACCAGTTCTTGATGCAGATTCTCAGCCCTACTTTGATATTTTTCTTCAGTTTGCTTCATTTTCTCCAACTCTTCTGTGGCCAGGTCTAGCTCTGCCTCAAGTCTTGTGTACTTTTCAAGAAGTTGGGCTTTTTCACCTTTAAGCATCAAGTTCTCCTGTAAAAGGGCATTTCCGGCCTCCATTCTGACTTGCCGTGTAATAATATTTGAATTAAGCTGAAAATTGTTTTTAAAATCATCCCACAGAATTTATAGACTAAATTGTATCTTTGGCAAAATTTTAGTATCCTGGTTGAAAGTAATTTCAGTGGCTGCTCTCTTTTGTCATTCTGCATCTTCAGCAAATAATGCTGAACTTTTGTATTTCTGTATAAGATCATGTTTAGTATTTTTGTTATTTGTTGTAATAACATAACAGCTGATAACATGGTAGCAGTCTGACGCGTGTTTATTCGCTCCGTATAATATTACGTATTTTGTGCGGTATTTTGTGAAGTGTATTTGTAAGACAGTGCAAACATAGTGAGTACTAACTATTCATCTTAAATCTAATAATATTGCGTGTCTTATTACTATTTTCACCGCACAATATCAAGTATTTGTGACTGCGTAAGCAGGTTTAAGGTTAGGAGCGGTACAGTGCAGTAAGCGCCAGCCTGAAAGTAAACAATATGGGTAAACACAACACTCGTAATAACAGCTGTTCTAGTCAGGAAGTTCACAGAATGTCAACAGATGAGAAGCTTATTTACTTGATTGATGAAATGCGTCAAATTAAAGAGGGAAACAAAGAATGTTTAAGTGAAATAACTAAAATTAAAGAAGATATTGCAAACTTCAAGGATGACATGAGCAAGGCGCAGGACATGTGTTTTGACAAAATAAAAAATTGTGAAGAATCAGTAAAAACTAACTTCAGCAAAATTACTGAATGTGAAAATGTTCTTGATAACTTAAGGAGGGAGAACATTGCCCTAAAATGTTCGATTGTTGAGTTGAAGAAGAGAGTTGCTACTAGTGAACAGTACTCAAGAAGCAACTGTTTGGAGATTAGTGGTGTACCAGAATCGAAATCTGAGAACATAACCGAAATCCTGAAACGTGTGGCGAGTGCTGTCAACTTCAAGCTTGAGGATGCTATGCTGGACACTGCCCACAGACTCTCTCAGAAACAGAACAATCAGGACGCTCCGCGCGGCATTATTGCTAAGTTTTGCCGTCGGTCTGACATGGAGGACTTGCGACGTCGAGTCAGAGTGAAGAAGTCGATCAATGCTACAGAGCTAGGGTACCGCAGTGAGAATAGAATCTTCGTCAATCTATCCTTGTCGAGAGAAACCCGTCAGCTGTGGGCTGAGGTGAGGAAGTTTAAGGATGCCAACGACTACAAATACGCCTGGATAACGTCTGCAGGGAAGATCTTCTTGCGGAAGGAGGAGGGCCGGGCGGCTGTTCTCATCTCGGACACTATGGACCTGGTTCAGCTCAATAAGAAGTTACATCCTCAGCAGTCTTCTACTTAAAATAATGCAACCACTGAAACGTATGTTAGTAGTATTGTTTGTTTATATTTGCATGTATGTGTATTTTTTTCAGTATTTATTCAGATTTATTTATTTGCACTCTACTGTTGTTCAACTTTATATTAATCTATGTCTACTCAAAGAAATTAAACCTCTGATAGATAGGCCTATGTCAGCTGATCTAGTATTGTATGTCTATAGCTGCATTCATGCATGTTTATTCATTATTAATTTGAATTATTTATTTATTTGCACTTTACTATTATTTAGCTCTAATATTGATCCACGCATACTTAATGACATGTTACCTCTGAAAGTAAAGTTAGTTAAAATTATTAATTTAAATTATTTTTATATTTGTAAATGATAGGATCAGATAGAAGATTAAGTATTTATTATCAAAACGTGAGGGGATTGAGATCTAAAACTACAGATTTTCGTTTAAACGTTTTAAGTAGTAACTGGGACATAATAGCTTTAACAGAAACTTGGTTAGAATATTCAGTGTTTAACGCAGAACTGTTTTCCGATGACTATCAAGTATACCGTCGGGACAGGTGTAGAGTGCGAACAGGAAAGTCAAGGGGAGGAGGAGTGTTAGTAGCAGTTAAACATTTTATTAAAGTGCAGAGACTTTATGATTTGGAAAATGAGGGAGAAAACTTATGGTTAAAACTAGAATTAGCAAACAAATCATCAATAATTTTATGTTGTACATACTTTGTTCCTAATGCACCTTTAGTAAATTACATCTCATTTTTTGAAAAATTAGATTCCTTTAATTTGAAAAAAGAAAAACTCTTAATTCTTGGAGATTTTAATTTACCAGTTACTGGAGTGGACTACAACTTACAGTCCGGAAACGAAATATGTAAACAGTTATTATTTTTTATGAAAACATTTAACTTAAATTTACATAATAACGTTACCAACAAACTGGGAAAAACTCTTGATTTAGTATTATCAGATATGATAGATATAATTGTTGATGAAGATTGCTGTCCCATTGTGAATGTAGATAATCACCACCCCCCGCTCAATATTATTCTCAGTGTCTCTGTTTGTAAATATAATGATAATTTTGATAATGTTTCTAATATATTTAATTACAAAAAAGCAGATTTTTTAAAAATATACACATCTTTAAGAGATATAGATTGGTCTGATTTGTTAAATGCATGTAATGTTGATGAGGCTGTTGATTGTTTCTATAGTAATTTATATGATGTTATGAATCAGTGTGTGCCCGTTTATCGTAAATCTAAATCTAAGTATCCGCCTTGGTTTGATTGTAAATTGATTAATTTGATTAAAAAAAAAAATAGAGTTAGACGAAAATATTTGAAGTACAGAATTTCTGGCACTTTTAATGAATATAAAGAAATAAGAAGTAAAATTAAAGTTGATATAAAGAAAGCATTCCAAAATCACATTAATAATGTAGAAAACAATTTAAAGTTGAACCCTAAATCTTTTTGGAATGTGATTAATAAGCTGAGATTGACGGATGGCAGACCGGCTGTTATGAGACTAGATGGGGAAGAGGTAGAGGGCCCTGCACAGATAGCTGAAAAGTTTGCACAGTACTTTAGCTCGGTATATGACCACTGCCAGCTGGACAGTGAAGAGCTGTGGAGCCGCGCACTCCGCTCGCCGGCCGTGCCGGGTATTCCTGCTATGACACTGCCCGCTGTTTCACATGACGAGGTGTTGCTAGCTCTTCGTAAATTAAAACCTAAAACTTCTGTTGGTCCTGATGGTCTACCTCCTTTCATTTTCAAGGCGTGTTCTGATTTATTGGTTGCTCCTTTGCTTCACATATTTAATATTTCTATCTCTAACTCTCAATTTCCTACTGTTTGGAAACGTGCAAAAGTTACTCCTATTTTTAAGAAAGGCCAGAAATGTGAAATACGGAATTATAGGCCTGTATCAATTTTATCAACTCCTGCCAAAGTGTACGAGTCCATACTGTACAATAGATTATTTTATCATGTAAAAAGTTTTATTAGTCCTCATCAGCATGGTTTCTTTCCTGGCCGATCAATAACATCTAATCTGTTAAATTTTAGTGAATTCTGTATATCTGCCTTGGATAAGGGTGGTCAAGTAGATGTCATATATACAGATTTTGCGAAAGCGTTTGATAAAGTGGATCATTTGACATTGCTTTCAAGATTACATTATTTTGGTTTATCTTCTTCATTAATAAAATTATTTGCGTCCTATTTATCCAGAAGTATTCAGTACGTTTCTTATAAAGGAGCTGTTTCATTCAATTTCCATCCCGAGTCTGGAGTTCCACAGGGGTCTAATTTAGGGCCTCTTCTGTTTATTATTTTCATAAATAATATCACATCATCAATAAAAAATTGTCAATTTTTGATGTATGCGGATGATCTAAAAATCTTCAAAAGTATCGATAGTGTTTATGATTGTATGCAGTTACAAGATGATTTAGACAACCTCTTTCAATGGAGTTCCAATAATTTAAAATTTAATCTGGATAAGTGTTCTGTTATTCGTTTTTCCAAAAGATCTGACAAAAATATAGTTTACTCAAATTATAATATGGGTGGTGTTCAACTAGCATCCAATAATTCCATTAAAGATCTGGGTATCACGTTTGATGAGAAATTTACCTTTGTTAATCATGTTATATCTATGTGTAAATCTTCATTTGCGGTTCTAGGCTTTATCCGTAGATCTGCTAATTTCTTAAAAAATGCCAATTTAGTAAAACTTCTATTTTGCTCCTTAGTACGATCTAGATTAGAATATGGTTCAGTTATCTGGATGCCATCATACGCTTACCTCTCAGATATGGTTGAGAATGTTCAGAAAAGATTTTTGAGGTTTTTGTATTTCAAGGAATTTGATCACTTTACAACAGTGATTCCATATTCGGAGCTACTATCGATATTTCATTTAGACTCTCTGAGTGTGCGGCGGAAAGTGGCTATGTTGGCTTGCCTGCATAAGCTTGTGGGTGGTGGGCTAGATGACTCGGCTCTATTATCAAAACTACAATTCAATGTTCCTCGGCCTAATACAAGGAGTCGTATGTTGTTCACTCCCTGCTTTTCTCGTACCAACCTGTCTGCTAACTCTCCACTCAATGTTATGATTAGGCTATACAATTCGCTTTCCGTAAGTGTTGATATTTTTAGTTTTTCGTTACATGATTTTTTAAAAGCTGTAAAAGCCAGTATGCATTAATTTAGTATATTGTTAAATTAATTTATTGTAACATTTTTTATTGATCTAATTAACGGCATTGTAATTTATTAATTTCAAAATATTTTAATTATACGTTTTTATTTGAGCATGTGCAGAATAATTGTCTTGTAATATCTTATTTAAATATTTATTAACCCACTTTTTATATGTTTAGTTTGTTGTAATTATTAAATAACCTAATAGATTTTGTATGAGTATAATCTCGTCTGTTTGCATGTTTAATATATTTATTATTTGTTGTTTTTTTTTCTGTAAGCTGTGAATAATGTATTATTTTAGTGCAACATTGTAATTGGGTTATAATGCCTGTAATGTATGCATTTTGTTAATAAATGAATATGAATATGAATATAATACAGTAGAAACCCTATTTCCGTCAGGGGTCGGGACCGCGGCCGTGACAGATTGGAGAATAGGCGGATTATAGAGAATTCACCCAAACACACTTCTATTGCTGGAAACTTATTATTAGTGCTTATGCACGTTAAATTTAAATGCTGTATAGTACATATTGATTAACGAAATGAGAATGAAAAGGTTAGAAAAAAGACATTTTCAGAATGTATATACTGCAGGTCACAACTACCCTCTTATTACAGTAGATCTAGTTTTAATTTAAAACAAAGGCTTGTAAATTATGTAATAAGCAGAAAAATTAATTATCAACATTATTAAAATAAAAACTGGAGTACAGTGTAACATATTAAAGCCTAGTTCCCACAGCGTGTGTTTTCGCAACACGGGCCCGATGTCGGTACATGGGTAGTGTGTTGCCGCAACTCGCCTGTGTATCATCAGACAGGACTGTTCCAACAGCCTGTGACCTGTGCAGGCATCGCAGCTTAAAACTTCATCTTCAACAACATGCCTTTGTAGTGCCACCTCTTTCCCATGTTGTACGAGACCTGTTCAGGCAGCCCCGGAAGGCCTGTCCGTAAGTCAGGCGTACTCAGGCGAGCTGTTCCAATGACCTGTTATCTGTTAGACGGCAGATGAGGCCTTACGTACGGCAGGCCGTTGGAACTAGGCTTATTTGGGCTAGACGGCTGAAGAGGGAATTGTCGTCTTCTAGAAAGATGAGTCATATGGCAACTGTCATATCGTGGCGCGATGAAAACCCTATCATATTAATAGAGTTTTCACTGTAACTTGATTATTTTATTATTTTTGTGTTCTATATAAAAATGTTGTATTGTAAAATAGTTATGGGAAATAAAGTTAATATTTAATTTCATAATAAAGTAAGGATGACTAATATTTATCATTGGTGAATTGCCTTGTTTTCACAATTCATTTGTCCACAGATTGATCTAAGCTGCAGACTGCTGGTCTCCCAGATAGAACAGTTGGAGCGTGAGATAGAGCAGGCACCCGTTACCCGCTCTACACCAACACAACCTCCCCCTCTTGAGTCTCTCACTAGGGTAGGTTCCTTTTTTCCTTTTTCTCGAAGAGCCAATTCAGGACCAGTGGCTGCAGCGCTGTTAGTCAGTTCGTTGTCCCTTAACACCAGTTTCCAGTCTGCCGAGGCTATGCTGGACTCCCAATCTATACTGAATGCACCTGACTAATTGTACTACACCAACTTAGGAAACTCACTGTTAAATAACTCTTTGTTGACAAATCCAAGATAAAACTTGTATTAAGAAATAATCAGTAATGTAGATTGAAGCTTAGTCAGCAAGCTTACAAAAGAAGACCAGTCCAAATAGAATTAGATTTACTTTCAGTTATTATAGGAAGAGCCAAACATACTCAATCAAACAAAGCTTTATTACACATTTCATTTGATTACAGGTAACATTTATTTATTGTCAAGAAGTAAGAATTCCTGTCCTAGAGCTAAAACCGTACTAAAGCTATTATAGCTGTGACTGGTTTCAGTGAAGTTATCTGTTTTTGTAAGTGTTCTGAGGAAAGTCTTTCAGTTTTGTTTTAAATTGCTTTTGTAAATTTCACTTAAAGCCAATGTCTATAGTAACAAATTATGAAGCTCAACATATTTTTAATCATATGAATGTTAATATTGATTAAACAATATTCAAATATTGTATTTAAAAATCTGAACCAATATCAAACCTGGCCAAACGTGCTGTCTATACTTATACGGGTTTGTCGCTATACAACTTATAGACAAAATATAATGTTCATATATGTATATAGATACAGGGTAATGAAAAAGTCTGGTGACACGTTTATTTTTTTAATCATTCGTAACACATTGATGCTGAACTAAAATATATACCTTTTATATCCCAGAAGTATCAAAGTTTTATATCAAATTAATGGTCTTTAATGGGAAAATACATTGCTGCAAAGCTGATCTCAAAAAGTACCTATAAAAATTTTTGTACCTATACAAAATGGCGGCTGTTTAAATTTACAACCTTGAGCTCAAGTTCAAGTCCAACTTGAACAATTGATTTTGTTAAATGATTGTAGATTAAAATAGTATCTTGGAAAACAGTGATCTCTGAATAAAATCTATTTTTTTAAAGCAACTGTCAATTGTTTATAATATCAGCAGTATGACCCCAGAGAAATTAGAAAAATATGTTATAGAGAGAAAAAGTTTCTGATTAAAGCTAATTAAAAATGCCTTGTGATTCCTTTCTTTCTATGAGTTACAATAGCAAAATACTGACGACCCATCCTTGATATAAGAAAATGTTTTCAAAATAGGAAGTGACTCTTACCTTCATTGGAAATATTCTACTATAAATATAACCCAATTTTTTCATTAACTCAATTTTGTACATTTCAAACCTGTTATTTTATGTAGGACGGAATTTGTAGGGTTGGATTTGAGGCATTGTGTTCTCTTCATAGATATTACATTAGGAGATTTTTACTTCATTTTACAATTCAACTTATTCTCACTTTAAGATCTCCTCTGGAATTATACCGCTGATGTGTTACAATTATTGACAATTGCTTAAAAAAAGAGATTTTAATTCACAGTATAAATGTAGTATACATTACTGCTTTAACCCTTTGGATCCCAGGACCAAAAAATATTTTTTTGCAAAAAATCCCAGACCAGTTTTTCAAAAACTGTGCGAAGAATCCCAGGCCAAAAATGACAAAAATACAAGCATTTGGGAAAATATTCATAAATCCTCTATTACACATGCTATATTGAAGTTTTTTATACTAAAATGTTTTTTATAATATTATCTAGCCAAAACAATGTACAAAAGCCATTACATGTTGACTTTTTTTGTATATGTATGTAAATTAAAAAAAAAAAATAATTTTTTTCAAAAATTTTTAAAAGTTATCATCATTTTATGGGCAGAAGAAAAAAAAAATTATCCGTGGGCAGTACTTTTATTTTGTTCCAAATATATTTTTGTATACTGTAACAAAATTTGATACTGATATGTATCATACAAGCTGAAAAAAAAAGTTTTACTGTAATAAGTACAAGCTACAATTTGTAAAAACCGGAAAACCGGAGCACTACTACGTCCACTGTCATCAGGATAATACGTGGGGTCTTCATCACTGTCGTCGTCAAATATAGCTGATGAATCAGAAAATAGTTCCTCATCAGATAGATCGTAATTTAGCTGCCTATCAACTTCACTTTGTCTATCGGCGATGTTTTCACGATCCATTTCGACAAAACACCAGCTTACTAAGTGAAATAAAACTATAAACTTATCCATTTACACTAAAAATTAGAAAAACAACGCATAATAACACAAACAAACTCTATCCATTACACTAAACACAAAGTAAACAACGTAACAGAACCATACAGTAGCAATTTAGAAGTAAACAGTGACCGCAACAATCGCGCGCCAAAAGTCAGCTGAGCGCCTCGTGTTTGCTCAGTGGAGAATAAAATCAAGACACATACGGTTCGTAGTTTTCTTGTGAAATTAGTATATTTGACTTCAACGTATACTCTAATACCAATACTAGTCGAAATCCGCGGGAAAAAAACCCGCGGAAATTTAATATTTAAATTAACACGTGGCGACGATGAGATCGTCGCCTGGGATTTTTCGACAGTTTTTCGGCGACGATGTCATCGTCGCCTGGGATTCTTAGTACACACTTCTGGCGACGATGTCATCGTCGCCTGGGATCCAAAGGGTTAATCTAAAATGGTTCAATAAAGTAATAAACTGTTTATCAAGCTCAAGGTTGTAAATTTAAACTGCCGCCATTTTGTATATGTACAACCTTTTAAGATCAATTTTGCTGCAATGTGTTTTCACATTAAATACCTTTAATTTGACGTTGTTTTAAATAAATAGTTGCTTCAAAAAGTTCATTTTTTAGTTCAGCACGAATACGTTTATTTTAAATGCCTAATCTGCAATTGTTGCAAAAAATAATGTTTGAACAGCATGCTTATTCATCTTTATAACTTGTTACATATCAACAGTATGCTTCTTGTTAAAAATTATAAGAAATATATGATTTATATTAGCTAAATACAATGAAGATGATTATTTGTATAAAAGCATTACTTAACAAGCATTATTTCTGTGATATTTCAAAAATTCAATGGATTAAAAGAAATTAAAGGAAGAATTAATGAACTAGAAGTATTGTACAAGGGAGAGAACCGAGTATCAGGCTTTTCAATTTACCAAAAATCATACCTTTACTACATGGTTTGGATTCTACACTAACCTGCACGTCACTCAGTTAATCTGGCTTTTGGGGTATTTACAAATTGCTCTATCTAAAGAACAGTCAACCTTAATTAATTAGTAAAAATGACACTTAGTCATCTACACTTGTCATACTCATTAACCAATTGTATTTACCTGTATCTTGAGAATTGGCGTTCTATAAATAAATAATTAAAATAAATTTGTATGATAAATATTGCCTAACAACATATTAAATACACCATCTATGAAAAGGAAGTTCTAACTGCAATTCCTATTCTCTAGAAACAACTTAATGATACGTTTTGAAATATATCAGATTTTAAGTGCCTTACATCATCAAAATGTGTAATATTAATATTTGTATGAGACAATTAATGTAATTGACGAATTATTACAAATTTAAAAAGTATTCTACCACAGCATACAAGTCATAACATACTGTTAAGTTATTGTATACTGGATTTGCCAAAAGAATCAAACATTAATTGCCATTTTTAATAGAAAATGTTGCATTGTCTTTGTATTCAAGTTCCTATATATCACTTTTTGAGCCATAAAGTATATTCATAAGTATAGAACACATCTCCAGTGACATTTTAGGCCTACCTTTATTTTATTTCGTTCAAAAAGTGATGCTTTTAAGTTGTGCTGGATGGTCAAGCTACTCAGTAGCTTTACATCCCTGTCTATAGTAAGCCTATTGTATTGAACCCCAAAATATTAAACCTATTCTAAGTTACTGTATAAATGTATTGAGGGCCTTGTCATTCAATGCAGGTATGTGATATTTATAACCCTTAAAAGAGTGAAATTGGGTTTAAATATTCATATTTATTTGAAATGTATGTTTATCAATATCATATATTTAAGCTAAACTTGTTAATGTTATTTAGAATATTTGATATTGTTTTTAAATTGAAGTAACAATCTACTCCATATATATAAAAAAACAGGACAAATTACATTTACCACACGTTTTTGGGTTAAAGTTAAATAATAATATAAATTTGTTAAATAACAAACGGGTTCTTGTACTGTTATGCTACGGTGTAAATCTAATTAGAAGATCTTTAATAAAACAGTATGCTTTTGACTGACAAAGTATATATATGTTTATCTTAACAAAGTCTACAATAAGACTTTCACTTTAAAAGGTAGTCAATACAGTTACTTAAAACTAAACACATTAACATCACATATTTAAGGGTAATAGTGATAAGCAGCAGCAGTCTCTGAGCTGGCTGAGTGATAGGGAGATTGTTAACTGTATATGTCTGATGGTACAATATACTGTAATAACATTAGTTTTTAGTTTATCAACAACTCAAATATTAACAATCCTTAGTGTTCGACCTTGGCTAGTTACCATACAAATTTAATAATTGATAAATCTGTCCATCCGTATCACTGGAAAGTATGTAGGTGTAGCCATATTGCGGTTGAATAATATTGTATGTGAATTGTAGAAAGATCGTTTTGTAAATAATTAGTAAAAAAATTTAATTTTATTAAGATAAAAATGCTTTTAGATTGTGTATAATAGGAATTAAAGTAGTATTTTTTTAAGTAAATTATAAAATTGTACAACTAATAAAAGCAGATATAATTTATGTTTTGTATGAATAAATTATTTATTAATATACTGTACACTAATGTATCAATAAAATATTATTTTGATCAAGACTTATTTCAATGCCTGTTTTTATAATTCCTTCAAAATTGTTAGTTCATTATGTTGTTACATTATATTGTTAGGAAACAAGTGAAACAGAAAAGACTTCAGTAGAGCTTAGAGTTTGCTTAGTCATGTCAGTGCACTTTGCTTTCAACACATTCGCTGCAATTGGAAAGTACTGACCCAAGGCGAGCGGTGCTCCCCACCCGGTTGGATCAGTATAGTCACAAAACTTTGCACTGTTCCTTTGGTGGCCAGTGTTGAGGTTAGCATTGGGAGCGTGTAGCTTGTGTCAGCATGATCGGACGAGTGTAAACAACATTTCATTCCAGTAGTATCGGCATGGCGTTTTTATTTTTGTCTCTGTATTATACAAGGCAGTAATAGTGTATGTGCAGTCTTTACTTTTCTGTAGATTTTTAGATTATTTCTAATGTTTATAACATGGCTGGACCCTCACGATTTTTTTTTTTTTTTTTTTTTTTTTTTTTTTTTTTGTAAGAGAATGAGTTTTGGCCAGTCTGAAGACAGTAAGTTTGCAGTTCAAAGTCATAATGGGAGATTCAGATTTGTCTATTACAGCTTCTGATTAATAACTAAATAGACTGGAATGGAATGATCCGGTGGGTTGATGGGGATTAAATATTGTAAATACCAAAATATGAACTTAAAATATTAGGTTAGGTTAAAGGGCACTAGGCCAGGAATTAGTATATTAGAGAGATAGGACATCAGCAAACTTACCTTAAAAGACAAGTTCACTAACATCACTAAGAGAGCTCTCTCCCTCTACTCACCTGAAGAAAATGCCTGTGGTGTTGAATTTGTGAGATTATGTCTATTTTGTGTTTGTGACTACTACTCTGATGTTAGTGAACTTGTCTTTTAAGGTAAGTTTGCTGAGGTCCTATCTCTCTAATATACTAAATAGAACTTAAAATATTGTATGAATTGCACATAAATCGATGTTACTTGTCAAAATGTTTAAAAAGGCCATGTGCCAAACCAGGCAAGGCAGCTCAGCACCATAAGCTGCATGATACCATGCACTGCCGCAGGGAATGTGGTAATAAGAAGCACATTGTGTATATTTTACAATAGATACGTTTCATGATGAATATTTATTGTGAGTGGTGCTTCTATGTGTTTGTGTTTTTACTGGACAGTATCCACTTTATTCTCCCTTGATTTTGTTTGTGTAGTTTTGTAAAAAAAAAAAAAAAAAACAAAACAAAACGATACAAGCTCAAGGAGACAAGTTGAAAATGTTTTGTAAAGTAATTTTCACATGTGGCAGGTAAGACCTGCTTTTTAGTCACCAATAGCAACTATGTTGTATATTTTGTGGTATATTAACACTTATTATCATCTACAGTTTTGAATTATACAAATACTGTACAAAAAATATAAGTGGAAAAACATAAAAAGTTTTGAAATCAAGATGTTTTATTTGTTTGAAAAACAGTTTTTAGAGAAATTAACTATTTTCATATTTTGTGTGTTTCAAATTTTAATCAACCAATGAAAATCTTTTAATTACAATATCTTCAAGATAAAACTGTAAGTTACGTTATTGATAAAGAAATTTTAACATTGAAGAGTAAAACGTAAATAGAAGTGGTAATCTTGGTAATCTAAAACAGAAAAAAGTCAGAGAAAGCCATATACAGAAAGTAAAAATGTTGTATGAAGAATGCCAAAGCTGCGTCCAGATTAGAATTAACACCTCATCCAGGTTTGAAACTAAAAGAGGAATATAACAACAGGGTAGTGAACTTTTTGCATTTCTATTGATTTAATTATGGGTGAAATAATGAAACAAATATAAAGAGAAATGACATCAGATTTTATTGCCTTAGTATATGCGGATGATGTTGTGATTTGGGTTACACAGAGCAGGATGTCCAGGAAAAACTCAATTTATTGAACACCAATTTTAAAGAGTTCAAACTTACAGTAAGCAAAGAAAAAACAGTAGTAATGACAGTTGGAAATAACTTAAATCCAGTAACCTTAAAACTAGGAAATCACCCCCTCAAAAATGTAGAGCACTTTAACTATCTTGGAAGCACTATAACCACTAATGGTACAGATACACTTGAAGTCACCAACAGACTAAATAAAGCAGCCAGATTTTCCACCAGGTCAGAAGTTTGTTATGGGATAGTGAAGTACCAAGAATAGCCAAATCAACAATATTCAATACATACTTTATGCCTATTTTAACTTACAGCCTAGAAACTTGCACACTAAATACTGCACTAAACTACTGATATTAATATTAGACCATTTGTACTGTACTAGTAATTCCTTTTCATTAGTGTCACAATTATTATTTAAAAAATATAAATACAGTATACCATTACTTTGTGCTCATTGTATTTTTATTTAGTTTAATACCTATTTTATTTGAACACTCAATATTCAAAAGTAATTCACAACAAATCAAATGCCATTGCTGACAGATAGGCTAAAATAAGTAAATTTAGGAACTGTCTTAAAATATATGAATTTAATATTGGACTATTACATGGATTATTATAGCAATTATTAATGAATATTATTATGTATACATTTAATTTAAAATGTAATGTGTGAAATTCAGTAGAGTGGATAGAACACACCAACCTCTGGTTGACAATGGGTGCATTTGTTCAATGAATACAAATTACTATAAGAACAGGAGAACATATGGAGAAAAGTAGGTCTACCTCTGTTTAGGGCTATTACACACGTAAACTTGCTGGTGGACTTGCTGACGGACTTATTACACGCGAGGATATGCTTGTGGGCTTTCTGGTAGCTGCTGAGAGGAGAGCGCCAGACAAACAGTTTTTAAACAAGCAACACTTCTATGTATCAAAATAAGTTCTCTAATAAATTCTCTTGAGCGAGAACTAATTTCATTCATTGTTTATATTACAAGGCCCAACAGATAAATGAAATATAAACTATATATCGTTAATATTACACATCTACCAATAAAAAAAAATAAGTAAATAGGAAGCAAACTGGTAACGCACTTGGCAGAACTCAAACAGCGCGGTGGTATCACTGGCATCAGGGTTATGGACTTGCGCATGCGTAATACGATATGTTTACGTGAACTAACTGACAGAGAGCTATTACACATGCACATTAGGAACGTGCTTGTGGGCAAGTTCTAATTATCAAACCAATCGGTGTTCACAAGCAAGTCCACATCAGCATGTTAACAAACCCCTACTACACGTGAGGACTTGCTCGTGAGCTGCTGTGCCTGGTCGTAGGCTCATGAGCGTGTGTTTATATATATTGTATAATTAGTTGTCAGCTACCATTTGTTAATTTCAAAAAGCTGCGATGTATATTTGGATAAAGATCCAACAGACATGATGGCATATTAATTGAATAAAATATAAAATGATCTCCTATCACAAAGCTAAGTACAATCCATCAAGCCTTTTAAAACCTGCTTCACTGATTCTGTTTATGCTGGCTATTCCCTCCATAAAATAGTGCAGGGGGCACTCTGTAACTATATGATCCATTTTTTGGATTGACTCCCTGCAATCAGATAACTGATATGGCGTCAATCCCCATTTATACTTACAGTAATTGCATCTGCCAACACCAGTTTGGTACCGATTTAAGAGTGTCTTCTCTCTTGCTTTAGCCACTCCCTCCCATAGGCCCTGTGCTATAGATGCCATTATGGGAAGTTTATCCCACCTACAGGCATCGACGGATCGTTAGAAAGGAATCTATTTCGTCCATCAAAACTGTTCCACGCTACGGCTAAGCGCGTGAAATACCTCATTTTCTAACAACCCAGTATGAGTGAGACAAATGGACATAAATGGTGACAGAAATAGTTTATATCGCAGAGAAAATGTGACAGATAGAGAGGAAGCGAAAGAATGGATATAGTATGCGTTCTCTCTCATACAATTGTTCTTACGCTTACATATAACCCACATAGCACTATATTCTGGCCGGTCATCGATCGAAACTGAAAATCAACATTGGGTCTGCTGTTCATATTTTTTTAGTGATTTGTATTCATTGGATCATGTAGTGGTGGGGGAGGGGGTCATTTTGTACTTTTGCCTAGGGCGCCAAACCCCCTAGAAACGGCCCTGTGTCCATCTTCAATGATAACTATGATGAAATGAAAGAGTATCATAAAAGATTCAATGAATAACTATGGGCCAATGTCACTCCTAATAACGCTGACTAAAATACTAGAGAAGTGTTAAAAAAATATGTCTTTGATTACCTACATATGGCTGGAATTTTAGAAAACAACCAGTATGGCTTTAGGAGTTCGAAAAACACATCAGACGCCTTGTTTGATATTACTAAGTACGGTACATTGCTGTTCAGAGCAATTCACAAATGCGCATTTTAATAACCTTTCTAGATTTAGCTAAGGCTTTTGATTCAGTAGATAGAAATGTACATTTTAATAAATTAGAAGCAATCAGTTTTGAAATCAACACGATTAATTGGTTTAAGAATTACTTTGAAGACATGTTTTAGCTGATAGGATTCGTCCTTGCCAACTGAACGTACAATAAGACGTTGTTTGTAAACCCCCTTAAGAGCAATTCATCCAAACTGATTAAAGAGTGCAATTTTCTGAGAAAATACAGGAAATAAAAACTTATATAATATATATTATGTTTCCTTGGTTTCGGTATTACAATTAGCTGAACTCATTTAAATTGAATTTACACGTGTTCTGTTCTAGCCGTTAGTTCCCCTTAGTTTTTTTTATTTTATTAAGAACTAGCTGTACCCGCCCGCTGCGCTGGTCATAATATTGAGTTTGATTTAGAACCTAATAGCTGAAAGAATTCGAGCATTTTTGCTGCTTCTACCATTATTAGATTTTTTAGGAAGCATGTCATAAAAAGTAAACTGCAAAACAAATAATTATTTATTTTTTATTTTCACGTTTCACCACATAAGGTTAACACCAAATACAAATCACCCAATCAAGTAAAAGTAGTGTGTGCTACACTCTCGTGAAATGTAGAACTACAATAAATCAAAACATATACAGTACCGTACTGTTGTTGTGAGAACTTCAATCTGCTTAAGGCATGTGAAACTACATTAAACATTTGTCAAATGTTTGAGAATGGCTTTAGATTGTAAGCCGAAATATAACATTTTTTAAAAAAACTAAGTGATGTGTACCTTTTTAAACTAAAATAGTACTACATTAAACCACACAGTCATATGTTTTTTGTAAACAATTCAGTCTCCATTTGAATAACATGGGATCTTTAGGAGCCCGTGGGGCGGGACCCTGTGGACGGATCTGCATCAAACTTCACAGAAACGATCTCGGGAGTATACAGGACAACATCCTAAAGTTTCATGGCGATCGGGTGGATGGTTTGGCAGCGCATAAACTTCAAACATATATATATATACAAACATACTCTTTTATAAATATAAATGAAGTATAGTACAGCCATAGACTTTCTATTAGAATGTCTATAGTACAGCTGCCTGTTTTTACTCATATAGCCTTCTATTGCAATTTACGTTTATCTTTTTTTTGTTTAGTTTGGCATCTCAGCCTTTGGAAACAAAATACTCCTCTCAAACAACAGGAGCTATACAGGCTGAAGCCGAAGATACCCGACAGGAACCGATTTCGACTGCCATTGCAGCGAACGACTTCGCTCTGTCTCGCTCGTCTCCACATCTGTCTCGTCGTCTCGTCTCTTGTCTGTATTGTACTCTGTCTGATTGGCAGTCCATGTCCACAGTCGCCATTTTACTCCGTTGAATCAAATCTTCAGGTTTCAGTAGCTCTCATTTTTTGGTCTTCGTTACATTCTGCTTTATGTAAACCACTAAATTCTAAATGGCTTGTTTGAACGTTCTTAAGCAAGAAATTAAAACCCTGGAATCAGTGTTTCCCAAAAACCACGAACGGTTTCAGATAGTGTCTGCCAGTGTTGATGAATTGAACTGTAAATTTGTTGGCAGAAACGGGAAGAGATACGAAATTCACGCGAATATCACGGTATGTATTTACTTTACGTTATTTATACAATTTACATTGATTTGCAATATTTTTCGTTAAGTTTATTTATCTTTTATTGATTTTTTATTATTAGTGTGTTGTACATAACAATGACCAGCTGGTTGCTGCAAACAAAGGATGAACCCTAGTAGAAAGTTTCTTATCTAGCAGTTCTGGACTGTGCCATGAATTAAATTTACCAATTATAAATAATTTAGTTTGATGTAGTCCTAAATGTTCTAAAACATCTACAACCATAACACGTTCATAACTGACAGTAAAAGTTACAGTTTAGCCTGTGCTGTCTTACGATATAGGCCTAATATGTTTATGTTGCTCAAATCTAGAAATGGCACAGTGCATATCTGCACTGAAAATGAGCACCCGTAGTAGCACAGTGCGGATATTCACGCTTGAGACATGGTCGCAATGAACTGCCATTATGTTATGTCATCATAACACACCTAATATATTACGATTAAGTTTTGGATATTATGGATTTGACATCAATTGCCAGTATCAGTAATAGTGATAGATCTATTAGCATCTATCATCCATTTTTCGAATTGGCTTAGTAAGTTTAAATTAGGCCTAGTAAAGTTCCAAGTCAGTGATGTCTTTCTTAGCCATCATTCCTCTGTAAATCACGGTATAATAGTGAATGTTTCACCCACCTTATATTGTTTGTGATTATTGTTCAATCATATGTTTTTTTGGGCAGATTTTATTTTTATTTAGGGTTAATTATGGACTTTTAAGACGCCTCTTGAAATACGATTTTTTGTTAAAAAGTGGTGAAATATGAGTTTATTCTTGAGGAGGTAGGTTTTAGCCATGGAAAACTCCTTATTAACCGAAAAATTTAAAAACTAGTTTTTCATGTCAGAGTGGATAAACCATCTTTTTTTAAAATTGGAATTTTTCAACCACTGTTTTCATTGTACCTGTTTTTTTACTGCTGAACACAACATATTTTATCAGTGTTTCTATCAACTTAATTTTTTTGCCTGTAAAATACCCTTTTTACTTACCTAGAACCTAACCTATCCTAGTTGTCAATACACTAAAAAAATTCGTAATTTGTGTTAAATTCGGGTGCCTGTCCTCTGGGGTGCTGTCAGCCTGGAGGGCGGGGATATAAGTTATGCAAATTTGGTTTTGGTGGCTATTCTTAGCTCCTATTAAGTTTACATTGTGCATTTGGCCGCCATAAACTCTATAAAGTTTAAATACTAAATTGTTAGGACATTTTTGAATATTATTGTTTCCATTGTAACCAAAGGTTAATTTTTTGTATTTTTTTGCAGTTATCGTGGTGGCTTATTGTACATTCAATTTTGCCTATATAATAAATAATGTGTACATTTTCTCAAACCAGATAAAATCTAAAATATTTTGGTTCTTTCAAATTTCTTATTTATCATCACAGCATTGTTTCCATGTACCATTGTTTTTCGTAATTTATGAAAACAAATTTCAAAATAATAAATTACCGCAAAAATATGTAATTGTGTTTTGTATATTGTATCATAGCTTACTACTTTGTGAACATTGATGCAAAATACAAGTAAGTTTACAGTAAATAACTATTTTTATAAATTTTATAACTAATGTAAGCCTATTCAAATCAGCCTAAAATTGTCTGTGCCATTTAAGGTGTTGTACTTAAGACATTTTTAATAGTTTTATCTCAAAATTGTTTGCAGGGCGCCGTATGCCGTCGTCAACACTTGACATCAATTTTGGCCAAAAAATCAAATTCACTCTTGATATTATAATGTTGCTCCAGAATAGAGATTTTTCTCACCATTAACTTTTTTAATATCAGAGTGTGATTTAAATTTGTTAGTACAGTACAACCTCGCTTTATCCGGCAGTCTGTGTCATCCGGTTCGGCAGGTAGAAACAATAAAAATTATTTACAGATAAAATTACAATTAATTGGAAGCACGTTTCAGTTTTGTAACACAAATGTTTTACACAAGTGTTTCGGTTTTGCATTTCTCAAATTGCAGGTGCTGTATTGACTAGTCGTTCGCTTGTTACTGCGTAATAACTTAATAATGCGCCTGAAGATCCGAGTTGGTAATGTTGTTTACTTTTGTTCAGTGTGGCTGGCTGGAAGAGTCCATTTTGCAAGTGGAGGAAGTAGAACATAACATAAATATCTTTCGTATTGAATTTTAAAGTTGCGTCAAAGTTGGCGATCGTGATAAACATCGTTGGTTTAATTACAATTGCTGCAGAGCGTGTTGCGTCACATGCAATTGTAGGCGCCCCGCTTACACGTACAGTCTATTATCAGTTAATAAATATGTTTCTCCAATAAAACCAAGTTATTTTTGACTTGTGTTTTATCCGGCTTGATCTTCGCCACATTAGGCCGGATAACCGAGGTTGTACTGTAGTATATTTATACAAATTATTTTTAACTTTGCTTTTAAAAAGAAAAAAACTTACACTATGTTTTCTCCTTTTATATATTTTATTTTAGCTTTACTTAGCTAGAATACAATCAATCCAACCCTGATGAACAGCGTTATGCACTTCTTTACACAACTTACGAGAGACAGACTTTGAGAAATTGCTAAGGTAGCTGTCATTGAGCCATTATAACTCTTGTCGGTGTAAAGAGTATTTACCTAAAATGCTGTTAGTACAATATACGAATGAGTGCATGTTCATCCTGACATTGAAATATATACTGTATCAAACTCACGTCCAAGATTGACTCCAGACTTACTACGATGAAAGGATGAACCCTAATAGGCATTATCCTGAAGCCTATTACTGAAAATACTTTGGAAAAATATGTGTTCAGGAGTGAATGGAAAAATTTTAAATTTTAATTTATTTATTTATTCATAAGACGCCGATCGTCAAGATATGGGCGAATATGGATTTCGAATGAGTGTGATGAGTGCAGATGAGCGAATGTAGTCATTGTTACAAACTAAGGCCGACTATTCCTTAGAAAGTGTCATTAATTAATTGCCCAATAACAAATGAACAGCTGGTGGTTATCAGCTGATCCTTCTCAAAATGTATTATGACTCTGATTGGGATCGAACTGAGAACCTTTAGCACATGAAGCTGGGATTGAACCAACTACGCTACCGACCACGACAGCCTTCACAAATATATATATGTTGACCAGAAACAGACAGTGAAAGATTTTCATCCTTAGCCTACAGTATGAAATTGGTTGTCCGAATTTCAAATCTGTCGAAAGTTTACAGTCAGTAACTAAATTTTCTACAATTTGACTGTGATATTTTTGTATCTGTCGTATATATTTTTTAAATGGGCATATTTATGAAAGAAAAAATACTAGGCCAATGTCGGATTTTATAAAGCTAGCAGACATTGATAATTTGCCTGCAACTAAAAAACAAATTCTACTATTTTGATTAACAAGTTCTACTATTTTGATCTTTTACTTTTTTCTCTATTGCTACCGTCATCTATGAACATAATGTTCATCATTTTTTATTGGAGTCAATAGTAAGTCACAAGCAATCATTGGGATCACTTTGTGGATTATGGTGTTATCACTCATCCTTTTGTGATGCCCTGTAGCCACCTGCTTGCAATAGCCAACCTGCATCTGTAGACTGCGACCCAGCTGCAGAAAGCTTGGCAGATTCCTTAAATATGTTGAGATAGCTATTGTGACATTGTTTTATCTACAGACTCAGACAACCAGAAGTTTTTAGCTGGTACTGTAGTATAGCAAACTGGTTAAACACTACATTGTATCTACATATATAAAGGCCATTTACCACTCATCACTATTTCTCCAAAACTATACATCAAATTGACTTGAAATGTACATAGGTTTTATCTTGGCACCAAGTGGCTGACTAAGAAATCAAATAAAAAATAATTTTTATTTCCTAAACATTATAAATAATTTACATTATTAGTGAAGTTTACATTTGCAAACATAAAATTAACTATGGGGTTTAAAAAGAGCAAATAAATATCAAATACATAAAAAAATATGACTAAAAGTTAAAGCTTGATTAGCCGGAAATAAAGAGCCTACATAGGCAGGTAGCCTATGCGTAGGCTCTAGTCGTCTTAACAGAGTGAAGTAATGAGTTGGAATGCTTTTATTTACGAAGCATGTTATTTAATTTTTGTTAATTCAACTTAATGATTAAGTAATAAATAATATAGATAAAATTGTAAATGGAATAGTATTTAAAAGAAATAACTTAAATATAAAAAAGACCAAAACAAAGAAAAGCTGAAATCTATTGTGAATATAAATATTTTTGTTTACCTTCATAATCAATAGAAAGGATATTCCTCTCCGACCTCAGGATTCCATCCTAATGGCATACAAAATGCCCATGGCATGGAGCTATATTTATTGATTGATTTATTTCATTAACAGCTGTTAAATAAAAACAAATTGAATAAAATTGTTGTAGACTTCCAAAATTAAAATAATTGAGTACAGTAGTAACTTTACATAACATTAGCTGTTATAAATTGGATACAGTGTAAACTGAATGCTTGCTGCATATTTTGAATATATAATCAAACTCAATAATATGACCAGTGAACTGGGTAAGTACAGCTAGTCTAAGATTATATATAGATATTTACTATTATAGTCAATATGCACCAAACAGAAATAAGCTGATAGTTCACACAAGATCGTCCTTTTTCAGTCAGAACTACTAAAATACAAAATCCAAATCATACAGTGCTACATATTTAGGCACAAGTCTATGGAATTTTAATGCATTTGGCTAAATCAGTACCTATTAAAATAAAGAAGTAAGCTTTCGAGCGATATGAACATTGATACTTTGAGGAAAAAACAATGTCCATACAATATAGACACTGGCATTAAAGGGGTTATTAATTAATTACTGTTAATAACTTTTTTAATGATGTTACTCCTGTAATATACAGTGTATTATTACAACATTCAATCAATTGAGAAATTGGTTTTAGTTATCTCATGCTCTGCTACTAATTCACGATAGTGATAAATAATGCCAAATTTAACTATACATTTATATAACTACAATATTTATTTGAATATTAAATTTGATTGCAGTTCATCCATGACTAGAACATGTAATACAATAAGCGTCTTGGTGATGACTGAGTAGATATATAGTATAATGAATCCTGAACTAATAATCTGGGTTTACTGTAGATATAAATATTTGTAGATTGATCTTTCACACATTTATTAGAATTATCATTGTGGTACAGCTATAATGATAATGAAGTATGGTAATAAAATGAATTAATGATAGAAGCTACATTTTATGTATATTCATCAAACATTCATATTCAAAGCGTTAGGTAGGCTACACCCCTCTGGAGCTCTTCTGAGTTTCAGTCCCAAGATTGTAGTGTGATAATTTGCACCTCAAGCTCCATGATATTAACTGTAGTTGGGAGGCTTCCTCTTCAGTTTTCATTCCTGGTAATGAACACCAAAACTAATTGCATCGGGGTTCGATGTTCAAACCAAACATCCCGGAGTCAAGCACGTGTGTTCCTCGTAGGCCCATTCACAAATTGTTATTATGCTTTTAAGAATTGAATTCTAAATCAAAATTATATTTCTGACGTGGTGTTAATAGTCCCTATTATTTTCAAAAACTATTTTCTGATTTATTTATTACAATGTAACATTTAAGAAATTAGGAGTTTTGTCTCGGACAGCATCTGATTACAATTGAGAATCGAAATTTTCAGAGGGTAAAAGTTATATTTTAAAAGTGAATGTAATATATATGAGTGTCAGTAAAGTCGTGGCTAAATTTTTTTAGGTATCACCATTTGATTTAAAACAAATAAAAACATGCATACGGATTAAAACTTGTATTGCAGCCTACTATCATTCTGCCATATACACATGTTATGTGAAATACAATATCTCAAGTATGACTTTCACTCTGAAATAATGAACTTATTAGTTGTAATTCCAAATTTTTGCCAAAATCGTATTACTTGTTTAAAATTGGTAGCAATTCAAATATTTTGTTTTCAAATATTTAAAATTATTACAAAGTTAATCCATTGAAACTGTCACAATGTAATTGATAGAAGAGTTATATCAATCAACATAGCTATATAGATGTGATGTTATATTACAAGTATATACAAATATTCTCCATAATAAATAGGTGCAAGGCCCAATAAAAAATGGCAAATTAGGAAACACAGAATTTTTCAATCACAAGCATGTTAGTTGGTTCATTAACTTGTAACACATTCAGTGCCAAGGCCGTATTTTTGTTTTCACCATGTGTGGCTGCATATATAAATTAAAAACATCCCAATGGCTGAACAATTTTTTTCAAAAACTCATTTTTGTGATTGTGTAATGTCAATTTGTGACTGTCAGAAGTAGTCTGTATATGTGTAAGGCTGAACAAAATAGCCTTACAACGATAGTTCAAATTTGTGCTATCGAGGGTTTCGTACTGTCAAGGTTCAAACTATCAAGGGTCCACTGTAATTTATTTTAGAAAAGCCTTACTTATTAAAATGTTTATAACATCAGGTTTCTATCTTATTGTTCAAGTAAACATATTTACGCTGTATTCTATTTTGGAAAAGTAAACCAAAATTATTATTTTTGTTCAGGTGACATTTTATACTATTAGTATCGTAATGTTCTTCTTGGAGGATGTTCTTATTTTTTTATACACCGTCCCTGACGGATTGGAAGTATTCTACTTTGGGGTGTATAACATGCAAACTTTAACTATAAAATTAATTCAAATCAGCTGGAATGGTAATTTTTAATTAAAATGTGAAACATTTACTAATTATTGTAACTGTGCATGATATCAATATATTAACAATAAAAGGAAAACACACCAATCCTGAGAATTGCAATTTTTTGTGATGTAGGAAACCTACCCATCTACACCACCAGTTTGGTTTGCCGATTCAGAAGAGACCAGTGTTACGAACGCTGTGCAGATACTTAGCACCACCTCTGGACGTGACAATCATGTAAATATATATTTTTTAGAACTAACTAAAATTTTCATTTAAATTGTTAATGAAGAAGAGCCAGACATCAAATTTTATTATTAAGATATTTTGCTTACGTTTTTAAGTTCAATTTGTCAACATATGTTAAGGAAAAAACTTAGAGCTTGTCTTATATTAAATGTTGTATTAATTAGAATTTTTGCAATCAAAATAGAATTTTTATTATTACTATTCACATATAAGTCCAATATAATATATGTTTACATACTTTATGTATTTTATTGACCTCAAACAAAATTAAGGAAAGAAATAAAGAAAACATTGAAAATGAGATTAAGAATTTTAAACAATGAGTGAATGAAATCTGAAGAACATTTTGCTTTAGTGGTTAAATATGATCTCTCGTAACAAAGCTATGTCTAAGTTTTGCAACAGTTCAATTCTTGCCTCTCTGATCGAATGAAAGCCAGCTAATTTTCCTGGCTTTCCAGCTAATTTAAAACAGTGCAATGGGCAATCATTAACTATGTGATTTAGTCTTGAGTTCCGCTACATAGCTTATCATTTGCCATTTCCCACTTTTATTTGCAGAAGTTGCATCTTCCAAAACCTGTCGAAAGCAAAATTAAAATAGTTTACTTGTTATGAGGCAGGTTCATTTCATGGGAGATTAGCTGCTCTTCTTTGAATCAGAGAAGCAGGAGTTGAATAGTTGTGTCACTTGGAGTTGGTTCTTTAGGAGATCAATATTTAAACAATAAACACAAGTAGTTTCTACTTCAGATTTTAAATTTTCAATCAAATGTTTTTCTTTTATTTTGGTAGCTGGCAATGAAATCCATACAATTGATAACTATTTCTCTCAACTTCATTTTATATTTTTACTTAGTTTATGATTTGAAATTAACCTTTTATGAAATATTCAAAACTATTGTGTTGTAGGTAATGAGTCAAGTGGCAATCTTAGTCAGAGAATTGTGTCGGCTACATGGAGTCTCAGAGCCAGAGGAAGTAGAGAAGTTAAATGTTGGTGGTGTATGGGTAGCAGTAGATCCTGCTCCTGACTCTCAAGACATGGACGATGATGATGACGACGATGATAATGATGATGACGAGGATCTCCACCTTGAAATGGATGATAGTGAAGTTCATGCCAAGAATAAGGTAAGATATTATAAACCCTACATTAAGTAACATATGAACATGCAGTGCAAATTGTTTATTTAAATATGTTACATTTTTTAATTTTCGAAGTGGCTATTTACTCCCAAAGCCTGTGTCAAATTAGAAATGTGGCAAATATCAAGTAACTGCTTACGTCAGTTAAAAGTTTTGTTCTTCCTTTAGACATGAATGTATATAATAAATGAGTGTACATAAATAATTTCAACTTAAAACCAAGAACCGTTAGATCTAAAATTGATAGAAATGGTTCATTCTACAAAAAAGTGCAATTTTTGGTTCTTACAAAATATTTTATGAAGTATCAGATATCTGAACAAACATTTTCAAATACAGTAAATTTATCCTCTAAATATATGTAGTCTAATTTTATAGTTTTTTTATATTTATTTATAGCAAAAAACTTAGCTAATATTTAAAATCCTCACCTCCGTGATAGTTCTCAAGCATGATTACTTAAGTTTATGCTTATAAAAAATTATAAAAATGGTATTTTATGCTTAAAATTTATATATTACATGTCTAATATTAGTTTTTACGAAAATACAAATATTTGTATTTTCAGGTATACAAACTATTTAGTCAGTTATAGTTTAAGAATTGTTTATAACATGTTAACTGTCTGAAATGTGGCAGTTCTTATTTTAAGTCTCATATCCGTGATGAAATATTAAAATTCAAATATTTTCCACACACGAAACTCAATATTCTTCTGTTTCTTGTCTTCAAATTCTCTAATTCTGTATTTACTCCTGTATTGTGTGTTTATGAAGTGTTGCATTATATAGTTATTTTGCTACAGTTACCATTTGGTTATTTGAATTCCTCACCTCTGTGAAAATCTTTCAGGTAAGTATAATTAATTATTTCATATTTTAAGAATTGCAATTAAATGTACTTAATAATACTTAGCACTAACTAAATTATGAAGATGCCTAACCTCATATTTAGCACATGCTCTATCAATAACTGTCTGGTTCCTCACTTGTTAACCGCACCTCCGTTACAAGCCTTTTTAACGGTGATAATGCTGTTAACGGAGGTGAGATTAATGAGTATTTTGTGTTACAGCATAAATTTAGTAAGATATGTGATTTTTACACTTAAGATATTAAAAAAAATTACTAAAAACATTTTAACATGCTTTATTGATGCATGTCATTTGTAAATCTATTTTAACTATTTGTGTAAACTGCAGACCACCACTATGAGATGGAGTTAATAGTTTGTTGGTTTCTCAGTCTAAATAATTTGTGTTTAAATTTTGGTGTGTTACCTACAGCTAGAGTAACAAAAGCAAGGTTAGACTTTTATCATAACTTAAATTATCATTTTATTTATTACTAATTTCCATTAAAACTATATTACAAAAGCTTTATTTTAAATATGTTGTTTCTCGTAAACAATTTGTTTTCAAGCTTTGCAAAAATAACTTAAATAAAGGTTCTTGTACAAGTTTATATTAATTATTACCTAAATATGAGTTAATGCTAAATTTTTTTTTTTTTAACAACCTCATTATAGCCCAAAAAAAAGGATATGGAGCTCTGATGAATGTTAAAAGGAAGGAAGAGAATCCATGATGAAACTTAGGAGAAGCCAAACAGAATGATCTTGTTCTGTGTGATGAAGAAAGAAGAAGAAGAGAGATAATCAAAGAAAAGCGAAAAGGAAAATAAAAACAAAGGTCAAATGTCTGCTAGAAACCAAAGGTCACAAAGAAAAGAGTGGCGGAAAAGAAGCTATCTTTAAGTGTCATTATTAAAGTGTCAATTTGTAATTTTTAAGACAGAATATGTCTCACTAACTCCAGGCTAACATCCTATCACTTTTCTTAAGCCTTAAAAAAATAATTCAAGTAAAAAAATTGACTCTTTACAAAAAATAGATCTGTTTTCCTTAACATAATTTGCAGGTAATACAGTATCTGGACTACCAAGTAAAAAAACGAAGATATAATGGATTCTACTCCGACTCAGATGCCTAACTTCTTAACTGCCTTAATATTAATTGATAACAACTAATATTGTTCAAAACCCAATAAGGAGCAGCCTTTTCTGTCTATTAATAGTTTATAAATTCATAACTAAAGAAGTTAATCTTATTTTTTTATGTACTTTTCAAATATTTGAAAAAAATTCAAAAATTTTGATCCGGGAAAAAAGTTAGTTTATCTAGTGGGGATGCCAGTAAGTGACTCATTAAGGAAACAGCCGCAGGCGGCTGACAGTGCTGGGGGGTGTCCCGGGCCAGTCCCAGGTAGCCGAGGGTCCAGGAGACAGGTTCTATCATACAAACTATAGACACAGTAGAATACTTCTATTTTAGTTATATCTTATTATTATGATAAAGTATTTACCATACATTAACTTCAATACAAATATATAGTATTGCAGTCCAATGATCTACTTATTTTATTCTTTATTTAAAACTCTTTTTAAAATAATTTAAAACTAGCTTAAGTAATATTTAAGTTGTGATGTTTCACCTCCGTGAAATAAAGTTACATAAGCATAGATAAATAAAACGTACTAAATCACAGAATTTTTTTGAAGAAGCATAATTTTGATTTAAGTATAATAATCCATTATTGTTTAGTCAATATATTAAAATTAATAAAACAGTATTAACATATACAATAAAATGTAATTTACTAAGTACATTGAGTTTGTTTTTAATATCTTCCAATAAAAAAATTGAAAATAGATGTTAATAGGGTTGTGTTTAATAATTAATTAACGTTTAATTATACTTTTTTTAATGCAGATAATCTTGAAAAATGTATTTTAGAACACAGTGCCAACAAACGTCAATGAACGTCAATTATTAAAAATGCAACACGTTTGAATTTATAAAAGAAAATAAGATAAGACTGAATTTTGATTGGTAAATGTTTTAAAAATGGACTGTATAGGCCAGGTACACGAAAACTGAGAAAAAAGTTTCTATAAATAGTTTTTCATCTGTCTATATAAATGTTTTTTATATAATCGATCATATTTTAATAACCTCTCAAGATATTATCTTCAACCCCGATATATGCATGAGTAATAATAAGACCTATTTCAATATAGAGTATCAAGTACCTACTTTGTACCATTTCAAAATGGTGGATTTTTAGTTTTCAAAAATTAATATCTTAAAGAATTGCCATAACATTAGCATGGTGAAGCATTAACTGTAGTAGCTAAATTTATGCTAGTTCAACACGTAATGGCGCTGGCCACTTGGCAATTGGTGAGAATGTAGTGGAAAGGATGTGCTGTAGACTATTGTGCATTGTTGCGTCATACCCTTTGCCTGGCTGTTTCACAGCATGATTGGAGGTTGAAAAAAAAATAACCCTCGTATAATTATTTATATATCATAGATACTTTGGTCATTTTATAAAGGTCGTGTTAACATTTCAGTTTACTCTTTTCATTGCCTGCTCTCTGTAAGTTTTGAAAACATCATACTGAAGTACTGAAGAGTGAGCTCTATAATGAAAACATTGGTCCACACAAACAGTTGTTTTGAAGAAGTGTTGAATATTTATTATTACTAAAAGCTAATGTTTATTATTGTAATATTTGTCAGCAATACTATTAGTAGCAACACCGCCATGCACCCAGACTTCAGTCGTCCTTATGAACCACAAAAAGCAAGTTCACCACTGTACGTGTATGGGTAGGTAGGTGGGTAATCACCATTGTAGGCACAGTTAGTAACACTTTGCTGGCTACCTCCCCCGTTATGTAGTCCAACAAAAACAACAATCCAAATTTAAGATGGTAACCATATTTGGGTGATATGTCAACAATAATAAAACTATATGTACAAGGTTAACAATATATATATAAATGGAGTGAAATCAACAAAATGAACTTTAATGTATTAAAATGTAATGTTATGACTTTTACTAGATCTAAGATTTTCACTAAAAATAATTATTATCTAAATGGTGTTGCTCTGTCAAGAGTGGACTTAGTGAGAGATCTGGGTGTTTATTTGGATAGCACATTATCGTTTTCAGTACATATATGTAAATGCATTGCTGGTGCAAGCCGAATGATGGGGTTAATTATTAGACAAGGGAAACATTTCAAAAGTTTAAGAACGTCAATCTTACTGTACAGAGCCTTGGTCAGGTCGAGACTTGAATGTGCGGCTCCTGTGTGGAATCCATTTTATTCAACTTATGAAGATGAGGTTGAGCGTATCCAAAAACGATTTTTACGATATCTTTTTTATAAGTCTTTTAATGTATACACCTATTTAATTCCATACAGTGAGCTGCTGGATATGTTTGGGTTTGAGAGATTAAGTCAAAGGAGACTGGTGATGGGTCAAGTTTTCCTGTGGGGCCTGGTCAGGGGGAGGGTGGATGACTCGGCCGGCTTGGAGAGTGTCTGCTTCAGAGTCCCAAGCTTTAGTACCAGGAACAAACAGCTATTCTTACTGCCAAATGTTCGCACTGTTGCTCATGCATCCTTGCCTCTTTTCCGGATGATGAGGGATTATAATTCGATGCTTTCAGCGGGGATCGAAATAGACATATTTCTGGATACAGTTAGGGCTTTTAAATATAAATGTCTAATGTTTTTCAAGTCCCATTAACTAAATAATTTATTTTTCGCAAAAATGTTTATTATTTGCCTTCTATTTTTTCATATATTTAATGTAAAATGTGCCTTTAACAGTCTAGATCATTGTTGTATATATATATTTTTTCTTCTCATTGTACTATTTATTATATTTATATCGTTGTTTGTTTTGATTAATTGTTAGAATTTATATTTGTTGCCTAGTGATAAGACTTTATATAGACATAGGTTTAATTGAGTGATTATGCTGTAAACCTCCCACGAGAAAGAATAATGTATAAATGTATGAACTGCCTCAATGTAATTGGGTCTAGTACCTGTATTGGAGCATGAAAATAAAATAAATAAATAAAATAAAATAAACAATAACAAAACTATATCTACAAGATCAACAATAAAACTGTATCTACAAGATACTATATCTAAAAGGTCAACAATAATAAATAATTTTAAATGTTTAAAAATTGTTAAAATTAGATTTAAAACACTATAATATAAAAAAGTTAAACAAATAAAAAAAATTTTAAATCACAGCTATGTCCATTTTTATTCTTGAAATGACTTGAAGTTACTTGCTCAAATACTAGTTTCATTTTAAAACTCATCAATATGCCTTTCCTATTAGAGTGTTTGATCTCCTCTCTAAACTTTGTTTGACTCAGTGATGTGCTTTTCACGTTATCTGGTAATTTATTGTTAAGTTTAATCCCCATATAGTAAATAACTTTTTCTAAAGCAGAGATAGAATGTTGGGAGTATATAAGAAGGTTATTGTTTCTTAGTTTTTTTGGCCAGTTTTTTCTCGTGAGTACCATTTAAGATTATCTCTTACATGACATAGTACTTCATAAATGTAGATGCAAGGAGCTGTAAGAACTTGTATATTTCAAAAAATTTCTCTACATGAAATTCTTAGTATTTTATTTTGTGTTTTTAAAACTTGTATCATTTCATTAGCACCCCAAAACGTAATTCCATATTTCATCAATGTATAAAAATAGCCGTAATATAAAATTAGTTTTGTTTCTATGCTTGTACAGTGGGTCAAATGGCTCATATTAAAACATATGCTATTTAGTCTCTTACACAACTGAGCTATATGCTCATTGCACTTAAATTTTCCATCGAATACCACATCTAAAAGTATAACTGATTTCTGGCATTCCATACCTTGTTTCCAATGTGTCCATCAATCAGATGGTGTATATATATATAAATTGTTCAAATGAATAAATAAAACAGTAATGCAATTAGTAGTATAAAATGCTTTCACCAATATAATGTACTCACCCACTTATATGCACATTAATGACCCAATTATTGTTTGATATTAATATGGTACTCACAATAATGTTATTGTTATGTGATTTATATTTTTTTATGTTGCTTTATTTAATTAATTACAGTAAAACCTCTTTAGTCCAGCATTCTTACAAGTTTGAAATATGTTATATTATGCCATCTATTGCTTTTACGTCAACTAAAAACTCGATGAAATGCCTATATATAAATGCAATGTGCAGGTTGCTTATCACTCTGCTCTTTTTATAATTAGCAGGTGTTTGAAGAAAAGCAACGTAAATCAGGGATATCCGGGAATAAGCAATGACTTGCTGCACTGTATTGAGTTTATTCCTAAGTACTTTATTTCTTTTACTACTTTCCACTAGTGTATCTAGATAAAGAAGAGTCATAACGGGGGATGTAGTCCAGCAAAGTGTTACTAAGTGTGCCTACAATGGTGATTACCCACCTACCTACCTATACACGTACAGTGGTGAACTTGCTTTTTGTGGTTCATGAGGACGACTGAAGTCTGGGCGCATGGCGGTGTTATTATTACTCATGCATGTATCGGGGTTGAAGATAATATCTTGAGAGGTTATTAAAATACGATAGATTATATAAAAAACACATTCAGATAGACATACGGAAAACTATTTAAAGGAACTTTTTTCTCAGTTTTCATGTAAATAATCATATCCCGAAGTAATGATGTTAAATGCCTGGGCATAAACAAGTCAGGGCAAATACCCAGGGAATATGTCCGGGCAAATGCCCAAAATACATAAATGTCCGGGTATTTATTTACTTTAAATGTAAATAGGCCTCAACAATAGAGGAAAGTGATATGACCATGATTTTTAATACATATTTAAATCTCAATATATATATAACTTTACAAAAGGCTCCTCTAAAGTCCTATATTTAAAGGATAATATTATATTTATATGAAGCTTATCAAATGAAATTATTTTTTGTCTTTAGTTGATTTATAGAAAAATTGAAAATGTTTGTTTACTATTTGACACATAATTGTTGGTTTTATATATTTTTTATATACTTTTTAAGACAAAGCCTAAAAAGCTGCAACCTGTCACTGATACAGAGACAGCCATCCAAATACAGATGACTAAACAAATGAACTTTGAAACCAAACCAGAGGGAGACAGCAAAAGCCTGACTAATAAACTGGAATCAAAAGACAATAAAACAATCGACATACCTGAAACAGATAAGAATAACCACAGCAAGTCCAACCTTAGTGACGGGGATGACTGTGAAATCTATGAAACGAGGTCCCCAAGCCGCAAGCATATAAGATGCACAGCAATCGACATGAACAATGGTAATATATCTAAAATCATGGAGGAAGACCATACCAACATCGAAAAAATAAAAGCCTTCTCATTTCCACCAGAAGAAACTCCACTACTGACCACACAGTACAAGCAAGACGAAGACCTCCCATTAACATGTGGCATTCATCTCCTGGACACCGAACACCAGAACACTTCATTCCTAGCGCTACCACTCACAGAAATAGCAACAGTACACCAGAGGCTCTTTGACAGAAGAGTGTCCTTTAACAACTTCATTACGTCACAAGATGCTAAAGGAAATACACAAATTGTAGTATGCTTCTCGTCTAAACACATGAACTGGAAGAAAAAACTCCTGCGCTTCATGGAACTTGCAAATGAGTGTATCAAGTTCCCTATACTCTTCTCCATCAACCTGGAAGAGGTCATGAATGCAATAAAATTAAATGAAGCAAGTGTAAGAGAGCTCCTACAAGTCTTTCTGCAATTTGCATGCAATGCATATCCCCAC